>CM062807.1:803757800-804098400 GCA_031772625.1 Pinus tabuliformis
TTATAAAAGCTCCAATAAGAATTATGTTGTAAATATTGCATTGAGCTATGTTATAGAGCTCCAATAAGTTGTATGGTGTTCATTGGTTTTAGCAATTTGGAATGATGTAAATGTTGCATCGAGTTGTGTTATAAAGCTCCATGGGCAACATGTTTTGTTGGTTATAAGCATTGAACACCAAGGATGATGTTCCCTAAGGGGGAGGGGTTTGTAACAACCTCAAGTTGATTTTACATGTAAATAAAATAAGACCAAGGTCATGGGACACGTATTCCAAGCTAAATGGTGGGTAAACATTATAGTGTGCATCACTTGTGGTTAATTAATGGCTATGGAAATTGGAAAACATAAAGAGGCAATAAATGGCATTTAATTATGAAAATAAAAGAAAATAGAAGAAATGGAAGGTGAAGGGACACAAATTTGCATGCAAGGGAAATTAGAGGAAAAATGAAGGAAAATGAAGAAAAAGGAGACATCAATAATAAAAAGGCATCAAATAAGCAATTGATGGCTTAACTTTGGTTAGTTTAGCATTTGGCTCTCTTACATTCTTGCACCCTTATAGCATTCTTGGAGCATTCTAGCGTTCTTTTGGATTTGGAGAAAGCAAGCAAGGAAAGCAAGGAAGTGTAAGGAGACAGTTGGCTCAACAACTCCAATGGGCTTACTTCACAAGTAATAGGTTGCATGTGTGATTTCCTTGTTGGGTTTTGGATGCATGGTATATGCATGTGGTTCCTTGGTTATATGTTGTCATTGGCATGGAGATTTTCCTAGATTAATAGTGGCTTCAACCTTGCCTTTCCATTTTTTGGGTAGACATGGTGTAGTGGGTTTCCCACTTGGTTTTTTTGATTTGTTCTCAGGTTTCCTATGGCTATGGGTTGGAACAAATTCTCTTGAGCCCTAAAACAACTTAGGTTCCTTGGAGGTTGTGGGTTGAGTTACTAGTCCCTAAAGCCTGTGGGTTGGGAAAAAGTCTCGGAGCCCTGAAACAACTCAAGTTCCCTAGAGGTTCTAGGTTGAGTTACTAGTTCCTGGAGCCCTAGACTATGGAAGAGGTCAGATTATTCATGGGACTCACAGGTTTTTACAAGAGGGTAATCAGGAACTTCTCAAGGATTGGCTATCCTATTACATCTTTGCAGAGGAAATGGAAGAAGTTTGAATGGATTGAGGAGTGTGCAAGTATTTTGGAGCAGTTGAAGCATTTGCTTACAAATTCTCCAGTCTTGAAGATTGCAAATCCTGATAAGGAGTTTGTGGTATGTATAGATGCTTGTAAGGAAGGACTTGGTAGCATCCTGATGTAAGAAGGGCATGTGGTATGCTATGATTCAAGGAAGTTGAATGAGCACGAACGAAACTTTGTGACTCATGATCTTGAGTTGCAGGCTATCATTCATGCATTGAAGATGTGGAGACATTCTCTCTTTAGTAGGAGGTTTGTTTTGATGAGTGATCATAGTGGGATGAGGTACTTGTTTGACCAACCTAATCTGAATGTCAACAAGCTAGATGGTTAGCTACCCTCAATGAGTTTGACTTTGCGATTAGATACATCAAGGGCAAGGAGAACAGGGTTGTAGATGCTCTCAGTTGGAGAGTGCATTTGAACCAAATTTCAGTTGTGAGCTCTTATGGGATAGATTTATAGGAGCAAATCTTGCATGCAGGGCATGATCTAGGTGGCTCCAGAGACACACATAGGAAAAAGAGGACTTAGGAAAGCTCAAAAATCAAAGTATTTGGATTATGCTCGAACTAGGACCAGAGCATAGATCTCGTCATCTTGATCGTGGTGGTGAGAATGGTTCATCAATCTGAGTTCGGATGAAGGAGATAGAGGCAGTGAAAGTTGGGTTGACTTTTTGATAACTAAGCAGGCTTAAGGAGGCCACAATTTCAACTTTTCCGACAGACGAAATTCGGCCAACTCCAGTTAGATTCCAGGAAAATTTGTTGCCTCATTAAATGTCTCCTTCAGCCTAAAATCCGAATTTTTGAAAATGCCTTATTATTATTTAAACATTAAAAAGAATATATAAAAAGGGAGGTGGTGGGCCACCACCCCCACCACCCCACACCTCATATAACATACGTATATATTTGGGGAGGCCGGTAGATACCGAGCCCGCACCAACCACGTGACTGGCCCGTCACCATGTGGTGACCCAATAAATGAACTATTTACAACAAACCTCGGCCCATCAAAATTTAATGCAACTCCCCACATTAAACAATGAACCCACAACCACCAGTGAAGGCATGCACCCTCGTAATGCGCCAACAGGTTTTGGGTTCCAGGAGTTATGGGGCAGGCCTCATAATGTGTACACAACCCCAAATACATATACGGTTTTGATTTAAACCATAATGCATAAAATAAAGGAGGGGCGGGGTTTGACCACCCAACCCCTCCTCAACAATTTGCTTAACTTAACCAACTCCACCAATGACTTAACCAACTCCACCAATGACCTCATTGAGTAATCTGCCCAAAAATTAATATTTAAACCTCATTTGCACATAGTTCGGGGTAGATGGTTGAACCAAGAGCGGGCACACATTTCGAGGCAGAGGAGGTAGTGCACGCAGTTCGAGGCAGAATTTTGCAGGAGAGCCGAATTTTCACTTTGTCAGATTTTGACAAATTTTATATGGTTTCAACACTTCTCGACGCCACGAACGCAATGGAATTGTCCATTTCTCCATCAGAGTTCTGCATTTTTTGGACATTTTTCAATATGTAGGTGGAACCATGACTGCTGCAAAAACAGGGAGCGAAACCATGATCCTTGAAAATTTCCCGAGGAGTTAATTTTCTCCATGTCGGAATATAGTCAAGTTTATAGTCGTTTTTCATGGTTTTCTGCAGGGATCGCAGTGGCGAGGTCAGATTTGCCCTTTGATTTTCCAATTTCCAGTCCACCCATGGATCAGAATCTTTGAGGAATCTAGGGGGAATCTAAAATATTCCTTGAGCCCCAGATTCTCACTTCCTCAGAATTCAAAAATTGGATAGTCGATTTTGCACTATTCAACGCCACAAATTTGATGGTGCATTCAAATTTCTCATTTTCTCATTATATTCTTCAGTTAATTTTCTAAGTGGAATGCAGGTGTCAGCGTTCATGTGCGAGCAGCCATTCCATGCGATTGATGTCGTGAGATCGATGGCATGAACAACGTCAGTAGTTTGACATCCCTTCTTCAAATGGCCCCTGGATGTGAGGTATATGCAGTGTGTTCATGTACTTCTTTTGATATGTATTGTGCTACACAGATCCCTATTTGATGTTGATGAGGGATCTTGTTTATTACTTGTTTTCATGATTCGTACTTGATGTGACACAGAATCATTTATGTGATGTACTTGTTGTCATGATTCGTCATGTTGTGTTTTGAGATCCTTTTGTTGTATGCTGATGGGATACTCATGTTGTCGTCATGCATGTTTGCATTGAGATCCCCTTTATGCCATGTTGGTGGGATGCTCATCATGCATGAGATTTGTGTCATACTGATAGGAGTCTTTTGACTAAGAGTCCCTGTAGCGAAACATCTCTTGGAGCCACTCTTGCATGAGGGCATTTTCCTTGTATAATCGTGACATCATCTCTTATGTACATCATCACTATTGACAGCACTTAATGCAGCGACATACACCATCTTGACACTGGGGCCTGGAGACATAGTCCCTCCTAGACGAACTTTGTTATCAACGTCTTGTTATTTCATGTGTTGATGATTGACATGTTCCTCTTCTTTAAAGCATGCAGATTTATTCATTTATGTTCTTTTAAAAATGCAATTTAACACATCATGAAAGTAAAAGGTCTTGGAAGGGTCCTTCGTCAGACCCAGACCTGGATCAAGTGGTATCAGAGCGGTCTTTGCATGGATGTGAATTGCAGTGTGAACAATGGAATGTGCAGCAACAGAGGATGAAAAAACGATGTACAAGACCATGCTTAAAATTTCCAAAAGGATGGAAATAATGTATGAAACTCTACAGAAAGAGACAAAGGAAAAGGAGCGATTGCAGCTTCAGTTGCAAGCCACGAAAGAGGCCCTAGAAGAACTGAAGCACAACAACCAAAGTCTTAAAATAGAGAACGTCGAATTGAAGATGCGTCTACATGAAGAGAAAGAGGAGAAACAAATTTTTCTACGACAGCTGCAAGCTAAGGACGAGGCCTTGGAAAAGCTGCAGCGTGATCCATGTGAGGTAAAATGTAGTTCTCTGAATTCATGTATGTGTCGTGATGATGATTTCACTGTTTTTGAAAATCATACCATAGGAATTGGCTCCAAACTGTTGAAGAAAATGGGGTATGAAGGAAAAGGTTTGGGCATTAATGGCCAAGGCATTTTCAACCCCATAAAAGTAGAAGAACTACCCCATCAGGCAGGACTTGGGTATGTGAGAAAAGAAGTTTGGGAAAGCGTCGAGACAACGAGCGAACCACCAACAACAAATGATGAGAAGCCCTCATCAATTCTTTCCAAATTGATAGAGGAGGTCAAATATGTTGATTTCCTTTCAGTTTTGTCTTCACATAGTATGCTTTCTATTGGAGATTTGGAGATCCCAATTACAGGGACAAACATGAGTCTCCTTACAAGGATGAGGTACGAGAAGGAAGAAAAAATTGGTATTAATAACCAATGCATAACTCAACCATTGGAGGTTATGCAGAGACCTCAATTTGTAGGCTCTAGATACACCAAAGGAGAATGCTCGATGGTGTCAGATTCTTCCGAGACATCGTCAAAATTTCAAAGAAAGAGAATGATGGAAACACATCCCCATCATCCCATGGCAGCACCCATTGCAGGGAAAGCGCTGAGGCAAGCTCTCATCGCCATACTTACACCAGAAACAACAAGGAAAGGTATAACTAGTTTCGATCTTCGAATGTTCATTTTGATTATAATCATGTTGTTAAAGATGAACGTAAAACATGGCATCGAAAGACATGTACCTTTTGTGGATTACATAACCATACATTTTCTAATGTTGGAAAAGAATGGTAGCACACAAAAGGATGAGGCGTGAAATATCCTCTCAATAGCAGGTAAAGAAACATGTTAAGCAGATTTGGAGGAGGAAGATGTATTGCAGTCGTTGCGACAAAAGTGGCCATCAAAGAGCCACTTGTTGGAAGCTTCATCTACAACATCGCCTTAAAGACAAAGTGTTGGTGCATGAACTAGGTGAAACAGTTGTTTGACCATCGAATGCACCACAAGGTGACCCATTCACATTAATTAGTGAAAAATGGTTTCTAAATATGTTAGCTTATCATGGTCGTGCTTTTGTAAATCATTTGTTGCATTTTAAAATGTAAAAGTGATGATGTGTTTTCCATCACTTGTACAACAACAATGATGGCTGGTATTATTTTGAATTGAATGTTGAACTGTGAAAGTGATGTTGTGTTTCCATCACTTGTCAAAGCAAAACAATAGTGTTTGGCCTTATGTTTGTAAATCATGTGTTGCAGTGATGATGTCTTTTCCATCACTTGTTGAAGCAACAATGATATGTTGGCCTTGTTTCCATAGCTGAGGTATTGTGTCCATCTTGATGTAAACTTGACCACCAAGTATGTGTTATGAACTCATGGAAAGTATGGGACACTTGGGTCAATAGTTGGTCATGAAAGTCAAGCATGTAATTTGTGAAACAATGTACTACAGGTTGCAAAGGTGGCAGGTGTTGGCTCATCGCTTAAGGTTCCAAAGAACAAAGGTGAAGGAGATGGAAGCGAAGCCTTTCAGGACGCTTGTGATGTAGATAAGGTACAGAGAAGTTGCAGATTTTGGAGGACCAAAAGCTCCTCAGTGGGAGGATTGATCCAAGTGGCTCCAGAGACACACATAGGACAAAGAGGACTCAGGAAAGTTCAATAATCAAAGTGTTTGGATTATTCTCAAACTAGGACCAGAGCGTAGATCTCGTCGTCCTCATCGCAGTGGTGCAAATGGTTCATCAATCTGAGTCTAGATGAAGGAGATAGAGGTAGTCAAAGTTGGGTTGACTTTTTGTTGACTGGGCAGGCTTAAGGAGGCTGCAATTTCAACTTTTCTAGTTGACGGAATCTGGCCAACTATGGCCAGATTCTGGGCAAAATTGTTGCCTCGTTAAAATGTCTCCTTCGGCCTAAAATCTGAAATTTTGAAAAGGAGTTGTTTTTAGTGCGACTTTTTGGAAGATTTCCGGTGGATTTTTCCGGTTTAATTTTTCTAAAATCCTGTCTGAATTCATTGAAATCACAATATTGATAGGTAAATCCTGCACAATAGAAGTGCCTAAGGGGTTTTTGATGCTGCCGAATCCATATATACACTCAAAAAACTAATTTAAATAACACAAATCAAGATTTTACCTCAATTTTTTCTACCGGATTCTGGCACCGGAAACTCCAAAATGTCGCACTATAGACAACTCCTTTTGAAAATTCCTTATTATTATTTAAACATTAAAAAATATATATACAAAGGGAGGTGGTGGGCCACCACCCCCACCACCCCACACCTCATAACATACGTATATATTTTTGGAGGCCAGCGGGTACCGAGCCTGCACCAGCCACGTGGCTAGCCTACCACCATGCGGCGGCCCCATAAATGAACTATGTACAACAAATTGTGGCCCACCAAAATTTAATGCAACCCCCCAAATTAAACAATGAACCCACAACCACCAATTAAGGCATGCGCCCTCGTAATGCACCAACAGGTTTTGGGTTCCAGGAGTTATGGGGCGGGCCTCCCAATGCGGACCCAACCCCAAATATATATACGGTTTTGATTTAAACCATAATGTATAAGAAAAAGGAGGGGCGGGGTTTGACCACCCAACCCCTCCTCAACAATTCGAGTAACTTAACCAACTCCACCAATGGCCTCATTGAGTAATCCAACCACAAATTAATATTTAAACCTCATTTGCACATAGTTCGGGGGCAGATGGAGGAACTAGGAGCGGACATGCATTTCGAGGCATAGGAGGCGGTGCACGCAGTTCAAGGCAAAATTTTGTAGGAGGGCCGAATTTTCACTTTGTCAAATTTTGACAAATTTTATATGGTTCCAGCACTTCTCGATGCCACGAACGCAATGGCATTGTCTGTTTCTCCATTAGAGTTCTATATTTTTTGGCCTTTTTTCAGTATGCAGTTGGAACCATCACTGTTGCGAAAACAGGGAGCGAAACCATGATCCTTGAAATTTTCCCAAGGAGGTAATTTTTCTCCATGTCGGAATATAGTCAAGTTTATTGTCGTTTTCACGGTTTTCTGCAGTGATTACATGGAAAGGTCAGATTCACCCTTTGAGTTGCCAATTTCCAATCCACCCATGGAGCAGAATCTTTGAGGAATCTAAAAGATTCCTTGAGCCCCAAATTCTCACTTTCTTAGAATTCAAAAATTGGACAGTCGATTTTGCACTATTCGGCGCCACAAATCTGATGGTGCATTCAGATTTCTCATTTTCTCATTATATTCTTCAACTACTTTTCTAAGTGGAATGCAGGTGTCAGCATTTCAGTGCGAGCAGCCATTTCCATGCGATTGATGTCGTGAGATCAATGGCACGAACAGCTTCAACAGTTTGACATCCGCTTCTTTAGATGGACCCTGATGTGAGGTATATGCAGTGTGTTCATGTACTTCTTTTGCTATGTGTTGTGTTGCACAGATCCCTGTTTGATGTTGATGAGGGATCTTGTTTATTACTTGTTTTCATGATTCCTACTTGATGTGACGCAGAATCATCTATGTGATGTACTTGTTGTCATGATTCATTATGTTGTGTTTTGAGATCCCTTTGTTGTATGTTGATGGGATACTCATGTTGTCGTCATGCATGTTTGCATTGAGATCCCTTTTATGCCATGTTGGCAGGATGCTCATCATGCATGAGATTTGTGTCATACTGATAGGAGTCTTTTGACTAAGAGTTCCTGTAGCGGAACATCTCTTGGAGCCACTCGTGCATGAGGGAATTTTCCTTGTATGATCGTGACATCATCTCTTATGTACATCATCACTTTTGACATCACTTAATGTAGCGGCCTACACCATCTTGACACCTGGGCCTGGAGACGTAGTCCCTCTTGGACAAACTCTGTTATCAATGTCTTGTTATTTCATGTGTTGATGATTGACATGTTCCTCTTCTTTACAACATGCAGATGTATTCATTTATGTTCTTTTAAAAATGAAATTTAACACATCACGAAAGTAAAAGGTCTTGGAAGGGTCCTTTGTCACACTCGGACCTAGATCAGGGCAGCATGATGAGAGGTACCAACAGCTGAAGCACAGGTTGCAACAATAGGATGAAGGTGATAGAGATGAGGAGTATCACCTCATGGCAGATGATTTGGGTAGATTTAAGAACAATATTTATGTGCCAGATAGCAGTGAGCTCAAGAAGTTTATCTTGATGGAGTTTCATGTCAAGTCGTATTCAGGCCTCCCGAGATACCAAAAAACTTTGACAATTGTTAAGAAGTTCTATCATTGGTTGAATTTGAAGAAAGAAGTGTTCAAGTTTGTTGTTAGATGTTTGGACTATCAATAGGTGAAAGCTTAGTGTAAGCACCCAACTGGTATATTGCAACCTATTCCTATTCAAAAATGGAAATGGGAGGTCATTTCCATGGACTTCATTACAATTTTTCTGAGGACATCCAAACAACATGATTCCATCATGGTTTTGGTTGACAAGTTGAGCAAGGAGCTCACTTCATCGCAATGAAGTCTACAAATTCAGATAGTGAGGTAGCTCAATTCTTCATAAGGTAGATGGTGAGGTTGCATGGTGTTCACAGGAAGATTATATTAGATAGAAATGGAAATTCCAATTCCAAGTTTTGGGAGTTGTTTGCAGGCTTGGGGACAAAGTTAGATTTTAGTACAATTTATTATCCACATGCAGATGGATAGATAGAGAGGGTTAACAAGTTTCTTAGGACTTGTTGAGGATGTATGTCATGCATCAACAATGGAAGTGGGAGGAGTATCTTCCACTGGTGAGGTTTGCATATAATGTTGGGTATCGAGAATCCTTGAAGATGAGTCCATTTGAGGCTCTTTATGGGTGGAGTTGTAATACTCCTATAAGCTAGAGTGATATAGTGAACAAGGTGTTGATTGGACTAGATATGTTAGTTGAGAAGGAGTAAGAGATGTAGGTTATTAAGAAGAATTTAAAGGCAACACGGGACAAGAAGAAAAGTTATGTGGATCAACATGGAGCATTCAAGGAGTTTCAGATTGGGGAGCATGTGTACTTGCGCATCAAGCCCAAGAGGAGCTCCTTAAGGATTGGGTCATCTACCAAGCTAGAACCTCAGTATTGTGGGCCTTTTGAGATCCTTGAGAGGATTGAACCAGTGGCCTACAGACTTGCACTATCGCCAACAGTGAAATTTCATGATGTTTTCCATGTATCATTGCTTAAGAGATATGTCCAGGATGATGATCATGTGATTGATTAGCCTGCATTGCAAGTGGATCCAAAGGGAGAGTTCCATCCATAACCTCAATTCATTTTGCAGTGGAAACATCTCATGCTTTGGAACCAAGCAATAGAGAAAGTTAAAGTGTAGTGAAAGCACTTTGGGCCTGATGAAGCTACATGGGAGATGGTTGATTAGATGAGGGCTTTGTATCCTTCCTTATTTGTTGGTTGAGCAGATGTGTTTTTGTTGTGTGTGTGTGTGTGTGTACACACATATATACACACACACACACACACACACACACACACACACACACACACACACATACACATACATATACATGTGTGTGTGTTGTAAATACTGCATTGAGATATGTTATAAAGCAATATATAAGTTGTATGGTGTTCATGGTTTTAGCAGTTTAGAATGATGTAAATGTTGCATCGAGTTGTGTTATAAATATCCATGGGAAGCATGTTTTGTTGGTTATAAGCGTTATTGAACACCGAGGATGGTGTTCCCTAAGGGGGAGGGGTTTGTAATAACCCCTTGTTGATTTTACATGTAAACAAAACAAGACAAAGGTCATGGGTCACATATTCCAAGCTGAATGGTGGGCAAACATTATAGTGGGCATCACTTGTGGTTAATTAATGGTTACGGAAATTAGCAAAGAGAAAGAGGCAATAAATGGCATTTCATTGTGAATGAAATAAAAATAGAAGAAATGGAAGGTGAAGAGACACAAATTTGCATGGAAGGGAAATTAGAGGAAAAATGAAGGAAAATGAAGAAAAAGGAGACATCAATAATAAAAGGCATCAAATAAGCAATTGATGGCTTAACTTTGGTCAGTTTAGCATTTGGCTCTCTTACATTCTTGTACCCTTAGAGCATTCTTGAATCATTCTAGCATTCACTTGGATTTGGAGAAAGCAAGCAAGGAAAACAAGGAAGTGCAAGGAGACAGTTGGATCAACAACTCCAACAGGTTTACTTCACAGGAAACAGGTTGCATGTTTGATTTCCTTTTTGGTTTTTGGATGCATGGTATATGCATGTGGTTCCTTGGTTATTTGTTGTCATTGGCATGGAGATTTTCCTAGATTGACAGTGGCTTCAACCTTGCCTTTCCATTTCCTGGATAGTCATGGTTTAGTGGGTTTCCCACTTGGTTTTTTTGATCGGTTCTCAAGTTTCATATGGCTATGGGTTGGAACAAATTCTCTGGAGCCCTGAAACAACTTGGGTTCCATGGAGGTTGTGGGTTGAGTTACTAGTCCCTAGAGCTTGTGGGTTGGGACAAATTCTTTGGAGCCCTGAAACAACTCAGGTTCCCTGGAGGTTCTAGGTTGAGTTACTAGTTCTTGGATCCCTAAACAATTTAGGTAGAGACCAATTTGTTTGATGTTAGTGATTTCTGGACCATATAGGTGAGATCATTTTTCTTGAGGGTTGAGGTGGATTTGCCTCTGGAAGCCCTCGATGGTTCTATTTTGGTTTAACCCTTATGATCCAACTTTCATGCTTGGCATATGGTGCGAGGGTGATTGGCTGAAAGAGATATTTTGTTCAACCCAATCTATGGTTAGTTGGTACATGGAATTCCCTAACTTGGTTGGAATTTTCATATGTTAATATGAGCTATTTTCCTATTATGATATGTGAGCACTTTTACTGGTTATTATGGTGATATTGTCACTGATTAGTCATAGTTTCTATTATGGTTATATGCATTGTTTTATGATGTGCTATAACTATGACTCTTGTTCATGATTTGACAATTTACTAGATGGTTGATGAATGCATGGCCTAACAAGTGTTATTGTAGCTAGCATGAGAAGGAATTGAATGTTCTTGGTGAATTTTAGATGAAGTTCAGGAGTTTATGGTCAAATATGCATTCATGACCTATTGCTTATGTGTTTATTATTTGTTCTACGAAAATGTCTATCTGGTATTAGGCATGTATTGGTTAAGATCTTGCTCAAGCTTTGATTATTTAGCATTGTTATCATCATTATCAGGATTCTAGAAAGTTATAGGCAATTCTGGGCAGTGGTCTAGAGGCTATCCTGAAAAAAGTGGCATAGATCTCATGATCACATGCTTTGAACTAAGGAATTTGGGTCACAACTGCATGTAAGTAGGCTTATGGGTGCATCTGGAGCCTCATAACCACATGAATAATGTTTCAAGGGTGTGGTTGGGGTGTAAACCTAGTGAAACGAGTTCCAACTCATGGATTGATCACCTAGGGTGGTTGGTAGCCTCTTAAGTGATCTGTTGTCTGTTGTCTTTGAGAGATGTCAGTTTACTTCCGATTTGTAGGCCCCACTTCCATAACTAAAATTTGGAGATTGGGTCATATCATAGTGACACTCCACTCATGTTTACTGTGGAGAACTTTTCAACGTGGGGTAAATGTGGGAAGGAGATTGAGAAGTATTTTAGGAGCAAATATCTATCTAAGAGATACTTTGACAACAAGGTGAAGGAGTTCTATGAGCTCAAATTGGGAAAAATGATAGAGGATGAGAACATCAACAAATTCTTAGAGTTGTTAGGTATGTACCCTGCATTAAGGAGGAGAAATCAAAGATTCAAAGGTATGTCAGTGGACTACCACAATATTTCAAGGATAGAATTGAATTTGATGAGCCTAATACATTAGAGGTTGCAATCCTAAATTGAAGCACTGCTACGAGAAATCTAAATGCAGGTATGAATATAATTTAGGATGGAGATTCAATGGCAATGATTCTTCAAAATCAGTTGGTTTTGTTTCAATTAACTTCGTCGTATATGTTTCGTATCCTGAGTATCTTTTAGGCTTGTGATTTCTTTGAATGTGTCCTTTGCTGCTTTGTGTCCTTTTACTTGTTCAAATGTCACTCTCAACTAGGATGGTCTCTTCTTTTCTTCGGCAATGGTAGTAAATTGAATAGGTTAACTTCATCCTTCTTCTTATTGATTTGTAGGTGACTCGTCATGTTGATCTTCTTCTTCAAATAGTGGCGCATATTCCTCATCGGATTCAATAGATATATCCTTGGATCTTTTGTAGGCATGATTTTCATCAAATATGACATCCCTACTAACTTCAATTCACCTTTCTTCTTTGATGTAGATTCTATAAGCCTTTGATGAAAGGCTACTACCAATGAAGATACCTTTTATACTTGTAGACTCTGACTTCTTTCGCTTGTATTTTGGAACATGAATGTATGCAAGACATCCAAAGATTCAGAGATGATCTACACATGGCTTCTTCCCTGTGAATGCTTCTTTTGGTGTCATATTATAAATAATTCTATGAGGACTTCTATTTTGTATGTATATTGTTTCTATGGTTGCTTCTCCCCATAGGAATTTTGGTAGATCTTGATCAAATATCATAGTTCTTATGCATTCCTAAATGGTTCTATTCTTGCTTTCTCCTACTCCATTTTGTTCAAGATTGTAGGGAAATATGAGTTCACTCTTAATGCCTACTTATTTGCAATAAGCTATCACTTCTTTAGAAGTATATTCGCCTCCATTATTGGATCTAAGGGTTTTTATTTAGGGTCTCAACTTCGGATCTAAATTTTGAATACTTCATATTTTGTCTTGAGAGATAAATCGATGTCTTTCTAGAGTGATCATCAATGAAGGTCACATAGTATAGATGGCCTCCGAGAGATTTATTAGACATGGGCCCACATACATCAGAATGAATGAGGTCTAGTATTTCTTTATACCTTATATCACTACTTGTAAAGGGTTTCCTAGTATTCTTTCCCAAGGCAGATTCCTTGCATACTACTTCATGGTCTTCCTTAATGTTCGGGATGCCCTTCACCATTTGAGTTAGAGAGGGTATTATCTTGTAGTGAGTGTGTCCATGTCTTCTATGCCAAAGTTCAATGGGACAAATTTTCATGTGAACATGGGCTTGAGGAGACAGTGTTATGACTCTATATAATCTTCCTTCACGAATCCCAATAATCCTTGCTTTATTAAAACTAGAACCCTTTCCCCAAATCACAACTTTACCATTCACAAAAGTAACCTTATCTCCTTTATCTTATAAACAAGAAATGGAAAGTAAATTCTTTTTCAAACCTGAAACATAGATAATGTTGTTGAGATGTAGATTTCCTCCACCTTATAGCTCCAAAGATGTAGTTCCAAAGCCTTTGACTTCGTATTTATTGTTGTCTCCAAGCTCCACTAAATGGGATGATTATCCTCTTAATAATGTATTTAGTTGTCCATTTTCTCCTACCATGTGTTTTGAGTCTCCACTATCGATAATCCATGCATTGTCATCATCAAGTGTACCTATAAGTGTTTTGACAAGGTTAATCCTCTCTGCGGATAGAGACGATCCCTCTAGCCCAATGAGTGGGTCTAGGAACTGAAGTGACAATCAACTGGACATCTTCCTAGATTACAATTGAAAAGTAGAACGAGAGAGATGACCTACCTCACTCTGACGCTATTATGATTTCCTTTGTTGAGATCCTCGAACCACTTGTGTCATAGAATTATTCCTGCTTCTTTCAGCACTTATGTACCTGCAAAAGTGATTAAGAGACAACAAAGCATGCCAAAACCAATAGCAAATCTAATAATAACCTACTTAGTTGATCAAGGAATGCCAAGCTAATACATACATGAACATATATATTTTGGGAAGATGAACCAACAATTGTATTATTATTTAAAGAATAAAGGGAAGCTTGCAACCATAGCCTTGATGTTGAAAGGCTCTCCTTGAGTGGTAATCTAGGTCCAAGCCAAGAAACTCTCCAAACACTCCTTCTCCAAGTATAATGAATAGCCTCTAAGCACAAGCTCAGTATAGGGGTGCAAATGGACATAAATCAACCATTTGGGAATGGGAGAGGAGGAATTTATAGGCTGGGAGAGGGAGTTAGGACTCCTCCAAAGATAGGACTAGGCCCACATCTCAAGGAGGTATCTCATAGGGATGAGACCAAGAGGTCAAATTAAAAGGATTCGACCTCATCTATGTGAAACCATCTCCAGCTCGCCGCTCTGGAAGCTTCTAGATCTTGAAGCTTCTTATCCTCTTTGGGAAAATTTCATTTTTGAGACCATCATGGGTTTGAAAGGGAATATAGCAATGCCATCACTAGATTAACATGGTGTAACAGGTGATCATCGCGGTTTTGAGCTTCATAAGGATGATGACCCTCATTTTAGGGTTTTAAGAGCCATTTCTTCAGGGAAAGCTCCAGAGATTTTCCTAGCAAGGTTAAAGGAGGGATTTGAATTATATACATGGATGAGTATACTATATCATGATCATGTTTAGGGAACTTCAGGGTATGTCACAGGGAAGTGCAGGAGGCATGACAAAATATTGTGTAACAGATGCCCCCTAAAGCATGAAGGCAGAATGAGGAGTGATGACTGAGATGCTTTACGAGCTTTTGGCAAGGACGAGGACATGCACTGTCAGGAGACCTGAAAATCAAGGATGCATATACATATACATATACATATCTGAGATCAAGACATGAGTCCACGACATGGATGCAGCCATTCGAATGATGAAGTATATATATGAAAATATCCATGGTATGGGCGCAACCATCTAGATAACAAGGATCATTATAAATATTAAGTCTCATGGTATGGTCATAGCCATCCATATAGTAGAAACATGTGTACATTCATGAATAACATATAACTCCATGCAGCCTGAGCCATAACAGAGAAGACTCAGGGTATTATGCTCTATCCTAACCCGATCAGTGTACAGATTCTAACATGCGAATAAAAGTGTTGAAGTCGAACATGCTAGAAATCAACCTGATTACTGACCAATGATGTGGACCGTTAACAGGTACGAGAGAAACCACCAATAATGACAATGGCTCTCAAGGTACAACAATACAATTCATGAATGTGATAATGAAGTTGAGCTCGAACACTCATGGAATCACCTGATCAAAAGCCAATAATGAAGACCTGTCGTCGGATGCGAAGAACTAACCATTAAGGCATGCCAGCTCTAAGGTACTAAAAGGGAGTTCCTAAGTCATCTTCCTGGATAATGAGTTGAAGTCGACAGGAAGTGACCCATCGAAGGAGGGCAATGATGAATCCCCCATCATCGACATGGAACAAGGAATAAAGTGGAATAATATTCAGGACTATAGTAATGACTAAAACAATGTATAGGTAAATAACTGCAAATTGGACTTCTCTTGAACATATTGGTGACACGACTCCGGAGTGTGGCAGCATTACAATCAACATAGGACCAAGGGTCATAATGACAAGGTGGAATAGTCAAATGAGAGGAAAAATGGATCACCCAAACCTAGAAGGACAAGTGACTAAGTGAGGATATCCCAAACCCGACACGAGAAACAGATGAGTGTCATGTTCAAGAGCGACATGCTGCCTATACAAGAGATGTTTCATCTTCATTTTTCCCCTGCTATTTTTAACGAGTACCTCTTTATTTTTACACAAGATTGAAGAGGATACCATATGCTTGTTGTATAAGTCCATCCTTCGGATGAATCGATCCTAGTAATTTTTATGAGTCCTAGGAAGGAGAAACTCGGTCTCATCATGGTGATGAGTCTTTTGTCGTTTAATTTTTAACGAGTCCAACGGAAGAAAAACTCGGTATCTTTTCCATATTTAGAGAGTTCTAAAAAGAGGCGAAAAAGAAAACTCCATCATGTCCATTTTCATAATTTGTCTCTCGAATACTAAAAGGTAGAAAACAATATCCGAGAGAACCTCCTAGCCATGTTCGACTAAGGTGTTCCTTTTTCGTACAATAGTCTATCTTAGTTCGGAAAAGGGTTAAACATATACTGAGTAGATGTCAATTCATTTACTTTAACGAGTTCGAAATGAAAAACAGTCATCGATCTTTTCATATTTTTGGAGTCTGAAAAGAGCTAAAAGAGGACTCCGCCTGGAGGAACGAGTGGTATGAAAGGATAGCAACTGGTTTCGGTCGTGAGGGAACTGCTCAAAATAGGTAAAGGTTAATAGGTTGGCTAATAAGACCACTCATCGCAGATGTTCCTTAGGCAAGGGTAAAACAACCAAGTGAAAGTATATGATCAACCAAATAAATGGTCACGATGGAATGAAAGAACCAAGGCTCATCTAGCAGAAATCGGCTGATAGAAACAGAAATCACGAGATGTAAAATAGGATGGTTTCATTTTTACACAAGCTTGAAACATAGGAAACTATGCTTGAGTATACTTGAGGATGGTTTCATTTTTCACAATCTCGAAACATGAAAAAAAACTATGCTTGGAATTGGTTTCATTTTTACACAAGCTTGAAACAAAGATAAACTATGCTTGGGTTTGGTTTTATTTTTTACACAAGCTTGAAACAAATATAAACTATGCTTGAGATAAGTTTGCATGCCCCCAACATAATGACTTAATTCAAGGTACATGCCCCCCAAGCTTCATTTCATTCACCTAAGTGGATGGAAAGAAGGTTCACTTACGAGATCAAGTGAAAGACTCGAGAGGGATTTTACGAGATCTAATCAAAGTCTCGAATTGGAAGGGGATTTGTCTCATTTTTTAATGAGCTTGACACAAGAGCTTGAGGTTTATACCATCACTGATTACTGCCTTAGAGTGCTAAGTCTGAATTGTTTCTTGGAATCTTTTTAGTTTTTTCCCATATTCCTTGCCCATCACGGGTTTACCCTTTACAGTCGCAATAGCATCGCGATTTTTACCTTAAAGTCGCGATGAAAAAAAAATTCTTCATTTTTTGGTTGTGCTGAAATCATCACTACTTTTTCTATACAAAGTAGTGATGCCATCACGGGTTTGCCTATGCAAAGTAGCGATAATCGCGGGTTTGGGTATATAAAGTAGCGATGATCCTTGAATGTGAGAATTTTTTAGGTTTCTTCCTAAGAATCCAGTGTGTCTTGGCCCCTAAGGTCTTTTCCTATCTTGTATGCTTGCATTTGTCAATGTTTTGATTGTTTGCCTTTATTAATTTGCAAAATTTGTCTCATTGACTTCGAAGTGAAATTTGACTGGGTTCTACGGTTTCTAGTCAATTGGTCATCACTTGCTTCTTGTTGGTGTCGTTGAGATGCTTGTTTTTTTGATTGAGTGAGTGTTGTTTTCTGTGGAAATAACTGAAAACATCATTTTACATTTGTTTTAGCTTATTTTTCCAAATTTCCTTTTCGTGAAAATGCATTAGATTAGTTGCATTGAAAAGTTATTTTTTGAGATTCATCATTGAAAACAGATCATATTTTTTCGATGATTGAAAGCTAAAAACTGTATTAGGTGCATCAAATCATTCAAAATGAAAGGAAAAGCATAATTCATATAAGTGCATCCGTGATAGCGGAAAGTGGAAAATCATTTTTACTTTTGGGATTGCATTTGGAAGACGAAAGTGAAAGTTATTGGAAGGAATTTTGCATGATGCATTTTGTTTGATGCATTATTGATTTAAATTGCTTCCCTTGATTAGTCTAGCTTTCATTGAAATGAAAAAAATTCTTTTTCTCATATAGCTACATCTTAGGTGTTAAGGTAACATCGTTAAGGCCTTGAAACTGAAACATAATTTCAACATCAACTTTAAAATCTATCAATTAATCTAAGGATCATTTGAAACATTAATGTTCATACTTAGTGGTCTAGGTTGAGATGTGTTCCAATGTCTTTAAAACTTAGTAGATGTCGTTCGCTCTTGCATTAGATAGCGCTAACATGGACTTGTGCTCCCCGTACCATCGAGTATATAAAGGGAGACCCTCATAGGTTGCAAACCTTTATCTGTAGGAAGCCGAATCTACCACCCTGTAAATGTGATACATCGAGCACAACATTCGGGAAGATTGTCTACATGTACGTCAAGTCCTTGGTAAATTTATTTACTAAGGTGTATATTAAAGTTCACGGTTACTTGATACTCCTTTTTCCTAGAGTTACCTGAGTAGTCATTTTGATCTTTTCTGACTCTTTAAATTTGAATAGATCATCGAGCACTTATCCTTTCAAGCTCGCTAAACCAGCAAAAGTGACTAGAGTCACCTTTTCATCCTTTTCTTGACTCTTAAAACATGAAAAGGCAAAGTTTTTGTTTCAACTTCCAGAAATTAATTGACAGTGGTACAACATCCTTCCTGTGGAAGTACTCCTTAGTAGATCTTAGGTTGATACTAATGGAAACATTTCTTGAGTCTACTAGTCAAGGAAACCCCTTTGACAGGAATCCTAGTCCTTTTACCTCTTTCAGAAATATTGTTGCTCCCTATATGGCGATGTTATCCCTTCCTGGTTTGACCATTGGTTTGCCAGTTTGGTTGTTTTCGACCTTGGTGGTTCCGAGTGTCGAAACTGTTTTTCAAACGACTTCTCCTCCCCCTGAACAAAATCAACCTCAAGTTGATCCTAAATTTAACCCCTTGACTTCTTCTCCTATTTATTCACCTTGTTCTTCCTCTTCACCTGGTGAAGGTCCAGATTCTAGTAACCAAGAAGCTAATGACAAAGAAGAAGAAGAAGAATAAGAAATGGGGCAACCAAGCAGCCATTGCTACGGATGCAACTAATGAAGAAAATTCTTCCAACCAGCCCCAGAAAGTAAAATTCCCTTGCATGTTATGTAAGAGTGACCACCTTCTTCATAATTGTCCCAGTATTCCCAAGGTATTAAAAGTGTGTTCTACAGGTTCACATCGACCTTTGTCATCAACCTCCGATGATCATGCTGGTGATAAACCTTCAACTAGTGATAGTAAAGCTCATGGGAAACAGGGAAAAGTAAAATTTCCTTGTAAGTTGTTTGAAGGTAATCATCCCATTCACCTTTGTCTTCTTATGTATGCAGCTTCCAAAAAGTTGGAAAACCTTATAGCTTCTCAACCTCATCTTCCGACTAGGTATCGAAAGCTTTCCCCTAATCCTTCACTAGTTGATCCAGTGATTGATCAAAAGTCATCTTTGGTCAACCCCGATCTCTCTGAAATTGAGTCTTGTGAGTCTGTTCTCGACTAACCATTGGTTGAGAAACTGGTAGCCTTGACTTCACCTTTAGTTAACCGTACCTTTCTGGTAGAGAGTGAACCCCATACTGCTCAGGTTCTTCTGGTTTCATCAGTTTCAAATGAACTAAAGGGAAATCCTCTCGTTCTTGAGGTGCATGAGAGAATTTCTCATGTTCCCATAGAGAAGGAGGACAAAACTCCCGTTCCTACAACACCCCCTCCAAGTAGTTTAATCACTTATTTTTCTTGGATTCGACTGGAAGGATATCACCTTCCATATTATGTGCCTTTCCAAATTACAATACATGCTTACCATATGGCCATACCTAGCATAGTCATAGATGAGGGCGCATATTTTAGCATCCTATCCTCATCTACTTGGAAAGCTCTGGGTTCTCCTCAGCTTGTCTCTGTCACCTAGAATCTGTTAGCTTTTAATAGAGGAACCAGTAAACCTTTAGGGATCCTTCCTATGTTACTTATTACTTTAGGAGGAAAGACTGTCTATATAGACGTGATGGTTGTCGAAGGCCCTTTAGATTTTAATCTACTCCTTGGCCGTGATTATGTTTACATCATGAGAGCTCTTGTTTCTTCCCTCTTTCGAGTGATGTGTTTCCCGCATGAAGGAAACATTGTGGTCATTGATCAACATACATTCATTGGTCTTGAATCAACTCCCCATCAACCATCATCCCTAAGTGGTTCTTATTTACAAGCAGTATCACTCCTGCCACAGGTTAATTACGTGGCCACTTATTCCATGCTTGCATCTACTGATGATCTTGTAGGTGATGTAGTACACCATGTACTGGGGGAATTAGAGCCTAATTTTTCATTTGGATCCCTGGACATGTATCCCTTCCAGAGTGTTGTTCTCCCATCCAGTGAGAAACTCTTGGAAGCCATGGCCTCTTTTGATTTGTGAACAAGGGTTGGAGCAAATTTCCTTGTCTTGTGTCAAGCTCGTTAAAAAAAAAACAAAGGATGGAGCAAAGTTCATTGTCTTGTGTCAAGCCCCTTAAAAAATGAAACAAGGGATATAGAGGATAGTTCTTTTACTATGTCAATGTCGTTAAAAAATGAAATAGGTCCCCACGAGGATAGTTCTTTTACTATGTCAACCTCATTAAAAAATGAAATAGGTCTTCATGATCATGGTTATTTTCTTGTGTCAAATTCATTAAAAAATGAGACAAATCCCCTTCCAATTCGAGACTTTGATTAGATCTCGTAAAATCCCAGTTGATTCTTTCACTTGATCTCGTAAGTGAACCTTCTTTCCATCCACTTAGGCGAATGAAATGAAGCTTGGGGGGCATGTACCTTGAATTGAGTCATTATGTTGGGGGTATGCAGACTTATCTCAAGCATAGTTTATCTTTGTTTCAAGCTTGTGTAAAAATGAAACCAAACCCAAGCATAATTTATCTTTGTTTCAAGCTTGTGTAAAAATAAAACCAATTCCAAGCATAGTTTTTTCTCATGTTTCAAGCTTGTGAAAAATGAAACCATCCTCAAGTATACTCAAGCATAGTTTCCCATGTTTCAAGCTTGTGTAAAAATGAAACCATTCCTATTTTACATCTCATGATTGCTGTTTTTATCAGCCGATTTTTGCTAGATGAGCCTTGGTTCTTTCATTCCATCGTCACCATCTCTTTGGCTGATCATATACTTTCACTTGGTTGTTTTACCCTTACCTGAGGAAAATCTACGATGAGTGGTCTTATTAGCCAACCTCTTAACCTTTACATGTTTTGTAGAATTTCCTACAAATTCTCTACAAATCTACCTCTGAGATCTATGTAGAAAATCTGACTGTAGATTAACTTGATAATGCAATATACCAAAGCAAAATACTATAATCTACTTCTACTATCAAACTTGTGGAAGCTTAAAGATCAAGCTGAATCAGAGCTAAACACATATAACCATAAGAAGAAGAATCAATACACATGAAACACAGAAAATACTCAGGAGAAAGCCTCAGCTAAAAACCCCACTATCTGTATTATCATAGAAGGTGCAAATACATCAGGATTACACAAATCCTTAGCTCTCACAGCTAGCCAGCTCTTAGTACAATCCTCCTGGATGCTCATAGGCAAACAAGGCTTCTCACAAACCTTCTCCTTAGCGCTCCAAGCCTCCTATTTCCTTGCGCAGTTTATCTTGGGTGATCCTCCTATTACCAAGTGTAACACTGATCACTCACACTGATCTCACACCCTGTAAAACTGCACAATCCTCAAGGAACCTTGCCTTGACTACATGAACGAGTTTCCTTTATAGGCAAACACATCCAACTGATAGTACATTGTCCTTGACATTTAACTCAACTGGGTATTTCTTAGAATAGACATGCATGAGTTTCTGATGAGAGAATCTTCAGTTAACTGATTAGCACTAGTTGTTGAAAAATGTGCAACAAGAAATGTTAAATTTAGAATGTGCTATAAATAGAAGTCCTAAAAATAGCATGTCTAAAAATAGCAGTTTGGCCAGGGAGGTCATTGGCCACCTTAGGTGAGAGGTGAAACTACTAAAAATAGAAACTTCTAAAAATAGCATCTCTGGGTCCCTTCCTATTTTTAGCAGTCCCTGGTCTAACTATAGGAAGTAAAAACGAATTTGGTCTTACCAGCAGTTTAAAATATTAATTAATTAATCTCCATGAGTTAATTAGTTATGGAAAATTAAACTAGAAGTCTTTGTGAGATCATGCAATTATTTTCTCTCTTGATTTAGGAATTTATCCCTTGATTAAAGGAGACAAGGTTCAGTTTTATATTGAGAGGATCAGTTGACTTAGTCTAACTTAGTCAAGTCCAGTTAGATTATTTAACAAGTTGTTAAATTTTCTATATTTAGTTTGTTAATGCTTGCATGCATGTGACAACTGATAACTGAGTATTTTCTTATGAATAAGTGATGCATGGAAGTTCAGACAAAGACCCAGTTGAGATCAAATGAGGGACAATGTGCTATCAGATGCTAGGATATTTCTAGTAAGTATTCCTTGCATGAGGAAGAAATCTATTTTCTTCTATGACTATGTAGGTGGACTTGAGGTGACAGCAGGTATGATTAGGCCAATTTTCAGCCTATATAATGAGGCCTAGGTAGTCCATGATTTTCATCTTCTGATTGAAGATCATCAGGATCTTCTGATTACAGAGAGAGCAGGATAGCTATTGAGCTGATTCTTTTTGTATGTTGTTGAGGATCTACACTTGATTGATAATACAGTGTTGGGGTTTTATGCTGGTGCTTTCCCCAGTGATATATTCTGTGTTATGTGTGATTGATTCCTTCTTATCAGTTATATGTGTTCATGCTTGATGTTGCTCATGGTTGATTAGCTTCCACAAAGTTTATGGTAGATGTAGATCTAGTATTATGCTTTAGTACATTGCATATATAAGTTTGATCTGCAGGTGAAATTTCTACATGATATCAGTGAGATAGCTGATTTGTAGAGAAAATTCTACATTGCATGCATGCATGCATCAACTGACTGATAACTCTTTATTAATTCCACAAATAGTTTGGAACTAATTTAACTGGACTTAACTCAGTAAACTGAGTTAACTAATTACAACTCAAATATAACTCAATCTTATCTCCTTAATTAAGGGATAACTTCCTTAATTTAAGGGATAACTGTTGCATGACTTCACTAAGACTTCTAGCTTGAATTTCTCCAACTGATTAATCCAAGATGAATTAATTAATTATTATTCAAACAACTGGTGATACTAAATTCGAATTTTAATTCAAGGAAAAATTAAAATTGGAATATTCTATTTTTGGCATTTCTATTTGTAGCATTTCTTGTTGCTATTTTCAACACTCCCTCTCAACAAGAAAGGAATTCAACTCAATCCCGATCCTGAACCTTTGGAATGTTTTGCATGCAACACTTCTCTCTAGTGTTGTTGCTCGAGCAACTCCAGAAACAAAAAAAAAACATCCAACCTGAATCAGAATGATGCCTCTGTAATCAAAGTCTCTAACTGCTATTGTCTCTGTTGACTGAAAACTCTGCGCTTCTATTAACTCTGCCTTTCTGCACTGTTGTCAATCCTTCTCTACGCTCTTCAGTATCTGATTGCTCTAGCCTTTGTCACTTTGATCTTTGACTGCATCAATCCCATTGATTCCTCCCGCTACTATGTACTTTGGGCTCCCATAAAAAGGTACGATCCATGAGATAAAACCTCTCAATGGACCCTGCCCAATTTCAGCCTTCTTGGGATTATCACTCCACATCGTCGCACCTCACACCTGGAGGTATGGTTGCATGTGATCCCTCTGCCCACTTGGCCCAAAATTTCCCCCTACTGGATGTCTCTGCATGACTGGATGCCTCCACCTAGTCTCCTCTCTGCTTCTCTAGTTGTGGCTACTCCACAACTTCCTGAAGCTGCTTCACCAATTGTGGTTCCTCCACAATTGTCTGAGACTCCTTCTGAAACTGCATGTTGAGAGGTAATCTACTCTCCCTCTCAACCACCAAGTCTCTAACATTTGCCTTGCTCCTCAAGGCTTTGCATGCATCTTGAAACTCAAGAGCATACAAGTTCTTAACCCATGAACTGATTTGTTTCACCTATCTCGTGGTGATGTGTCTAAGGAAAACCTTTCCCTTACTAAAAAACACATCATAACCTCGGTCCTCCAATATCGTGATCGATACCAAGTTCTTATTTAGTCCAGGTACATACTTCACATCTGTCAAGGTGATAGGAGCTCCATGCTCCCTCTGGAAAACAACCGTGCCCACTCCTGAAACACTATACATTTCATCGTCACCCATCTCTATGCAAATCTTGTGGTCTTTCTCCCCTAAGGCACTGAATAAACTTTTATCACAGGTCATGTGGAATGAGGCTCCACTCTCAAGAAACCAACCACAACCCATCATCGATGACACCATGCATGCGATGAGGGTAAAGTCCATTTCGAACTGAGAGGCCAATGCCTCACCTTCTAATCCTTCTGAGGATCCCTTCTTGGACTTCTTTGATGGCCAATTAGTCGCATAATGACCCATCTCGTGACAATTAAAGCATCTCACTTTAGACTTGTCAACCTTCTTCCCTCCATGAGAAGAATTCAATTCGAAATGGGGCACCTTCCCCTTCCCTTTCCTTGCCTTACCTGCTAAGGCCAGATTTTCTTCATCATCATCCTTGGATGAAGAACCATATCGTGTGCTCCTCCTGATCTCCTCCTGCATGAGATCTGACCGTAGTCGTTCCCAATCCGGTAGTTTCTCCCTTCCATTCACAGAGTCCTGGTAGCTATTCCAGCTCTATGAAAGGCCGAGGAGAGTGAGGCTCACCATATCATCATCGACAATAGTTATTCCCACACTTCCAAGCTCATCTCTGCAAGTGGTGCGCTTGTTCAGATATGTGGAAATAGTATTGCCATTCTCCATCTTGATTCTTCGAAGCTTATCCTTGAGCGCCAATTTCCTTTGGTCGCTACTGTTCTAGTAGAGGTCCTTCAATGTCTTCCACATTTAATATCGAGTATCCTTCCCATGGAGACTCGAGACAATATGGTCTCGAACTCCCTCAAGGATGATCCGTCTCACCCTCACCACACACTTCTTCCACTCAGCCAACTCTTGTGCATTAGTTGAAACTGGCTTTTAGATTTCTTGATCAATGAAATCCTTCAAACCATTATCTTCTAATACAACCTCCATGCGATCTTTCCATGTTATGTAATTCAAGCTACCACCCAAGGCATACTAGAGTCTCAAGCCATAGAATGCCATTGACCAACCTTGAAGTATGAGATGAATTCGATTTTCACCTGCAACCCCGAACTTCAAACTTCGAATTCTCTTCTCAGTATACTGTTCATAGCTTTGATGAACTCAACTCTGATACCATGTAGAATTTCCTGCAAATTATCTACAAATATACCTCTGAGATCTATGTAGAAAATCTAACTATAGATTAACTCGATAATGCAATATACCAAAGCAAAATACTATAATCTACTTCTACTATCAAACTTGTGGAAGCTTAAAGATCGAGCTGAATCAAAGTTGAACACATATAACCAAAAGAAGAAGAATCAATACACATGAAACACATAAAATACTCAGGGGAAAGTCTCAGCTAAAAACCCTACTATCTGTATTATCATAAAAGGTGGAAATACATCAGGATTACACAAAGCCTTAGCTCTCACAGCTAGCCAGCTCTAAGTACAATCCTCCTGGATGCTCACAGGCAAACAAGGCTTCTCACAAACCTTCTCCTTAGCCCTCCAAGCCTCCTATTTCCTTGTGTAGTTTCTCCTGGGTGATCCTCCTGTTACCAAGTGTAACACTAATCACTCACACTGATCTCACACCCTGTAAAACTGTGCAATCCTCAAGGAACCTTGCCTTGACTGCATGAATGAGTTTCCTTTATAAGCAAATACATCCAACTGATAATACACTGTCCTTGACATTTAAATCAACTGGGTCTTTCTCAGAATAGACATCCATGAGTTTCTGATGAGAGAATCTTCAGTTAACTGAGTAGCACTAGTTGCATGCATGCATGCATCAACTGACTGATAACTCTCTATTTGAGTTATAATTAGTTATAATCTTATCTCCTTAATTAAGGGATAACTTCCTTAATTTAAGGGATAACTGTTGCATGACTTCACCAAGACTTCTAGCTTGAATTTCTCCAACTAATTAATCCAATATGAATTAATTAATTATTATTAAAATAGATGGTGAGACTAAATTCGAATTTAATTCTCAATTTTAATTTAAGGACAAATTAAAATTGGAATATTCTATTTTTGGCATTTCTATTTTTAGCATTTCTTGTTGCTATTTTCAACATGTTTTGAGCAGTTCCCTCATTTTAGGGTTTTAAGAGCCATTTCTTTAGGGAAAGCTCAAGAGATTTTCCAAGAAAAGTTAAAGGAGGGATCTGAGTTGTATACATGGATGAGTATACTGTATAATGATCATGTTCACACACTTTAGAGTATGTCACAGGGAAGTGTAGGAGGCGTGAAAAAATACTATGTAACAAAGTGCAACCAAGAATCCTCCGCTCTTGACTCTCCTAGATAGATTGTAGATGATCTTTCCAACAAAGCCTCCTATAATTTTCAAGTAATTGAGTCCCATCTTTAAATAGATTGTCAATGAGAGAGTGATATTTTCTTCCAATATTGTTTTTTCTTCCTTCAAATGATAGCCAAAAATGTGATCTTCATATAATCCTTCCATCACCTTATCTCTGATACCATGTTGAGAAATAAATGGATGTATATATCAAGGTTTGATTCATATTTTCTTGATAATTACTTGTGATGTGTGTTGGATTCTTTTACTTCTTAATTATATTATATTTCATCAATAAATTACCAAATCAAAAGTCTATGAATATTACAAGAACAAGAAACACGAGATATAGACACTCAATCAGGGCAAAACCCCTCTTCTACGTGAAAACCTAATCAAACTCTTCCACTAGTAGATTCAAATCAAAATGGGACAATCCAAGACCCTTTTAACCTATACACATATCTCCTCCAATCATCAAGTCAACTCTTCCTTCAAGTATATGAACTTTGCCAAAGTCTCCAAGTGTCAACTTCTCAATTGCAGCTTCAATCCAGAATTTTGGCCCCCTAGCTATAGAATTTTGGACCTGTAACTACTTCAGAAATTTTGGCCCCTGCAACTTAGCCAAAAACCCTAGAAAACTTTGTACGTGTGAGAGAGAGATGTCCAAGAACTTTGATTTGGTCTTCCTAAGCTTCTATCCTCCTTCTCCTTGACTTCGCTCTCCTTTTTCTTGCTCTTGAATTACAAATCGAACTTGTGAATGAGATGATGCCAAATAGGTCGAGCTCCACTTCTATTTATATTGCTTTTGTTGGGTCAAATAGCCCCAATATGGGTTGACTTCATCAAGATATGGCTGACTTGGTGAGAAGGTGACAAATGACATTTTCGACTCAAAAATACTTTTCTTTACCTGATACAAAAGCCCAAGAAGAGTCTAATGAATGTGAGAATGACTCTTATGACTCAAGACAAAAACTAGAAGCATTCAATGTAGGCTATGACCTAGAAAATAAATAAAGGAGCATGAAACCCATGCTTCAAAATATTTTTTATTTTACAATGTAATTTTCTTTTTACATCATGACTCAAATACACTATGAAGACTGACACTAGTTACACTCTTCAACAGGTATTGACCCATGGTATTGACGTGGAATATGGCCTATTTAAAGCGGGAAATTAAACCATCCTAGATCCATCTAAACTCTGGATCTACCAAGCACGAAGAAGGATCAAATATCTTTTCACTCTAAAAGAGTTTTTCCCCTCAAGAGATTTGATCCCTCTCAACGGTTGGTAGCTCTGGAGTTAAGATGGATCTAGGTTGGTTTTATTATTATTGAAATATTATAATTATTTATTTTTCATTTCCTCGTTTATTTTTAATCAAGGCGTGTCACATATGTTCAACATCATTAAAAATAGATTAATATGTTTTCAAACATGTGTATCTAATACATGCACTAACATTTAATTAATTTCACGACATAATAAGGGAAGAGCCATGAATACATAGGCACATGAAAACAACCATGTATTTGTTTGTTTGCAATAACTGGTCTAGTAATACAAAAGTTGATCGAAGTAAAACAATCAGAAGTTGATCGATATATTGGTTGTCCTCATCCTCTGAGCCCTTCCTTCCCATCCTTCAAACCTACCTCATCCTCGCTTTATAAAGACATAATAATAAAAACATGATTTCATTTAATTACATAATTCTAAAATTTGCAACTATATAAGTAGTGGATATAATAATTTAAAATATGTAAATAGACTATGATTACTTAAAAATTTCCTCATTGTCAACATGGAAGAACATGATAAATAACAATTTAATCAATTAAATAACTTAACTAGTAATATATAATTAACAATTTATCGAGCCTCGGGGATTAGCTTAATCAACAGTTGTTGATGTTGTTGGGCATTTGACTTGTTTTATGTCAATATTTATCTAGTTTAAATATCCTTAGGCAAGGTGCACTAATCTATGCTGATGGGTTTATTATCGACCAAGTCTAACAAAGTAGCACCTTTGTCTTATGTCTCTATTGTATCATGAAGGCCTTAAGGTCGCTTAGCAAGTGATCACTTCCCCCTTTGAAGATCTTCCATAAGAGTGATGAATTTGTCTTTCTTAGTTTAAAATATATATCTGTCAATATAAATAGAATTATGGTCCCCATAGCATAGATACCAACCTTCAATAACCAATAAGCATAAAATGTAGGCCCTTGAAGACATGGTTACATTCTCCTCTCCATGGGATGCTTAATCTCTCTTGTCTATTATGGTGCGAGCCAATGGATAAGTGAGCAAACAAAACAATATAGAAACACCCAAATAAGATGGAAAGTGAACCTTGGTTAGGCCTATCAACTCCAGCATCATGTGACATAGCCCCATGGATGGGTACCCTCAAAAATACAATTTCTAAGCGAATTTCAACTTATGATGCCTTTCTTTTAAATCAAGAAAACAAAATTTGATGCATGACATTAAAGAACTTGTGTAAATAACCCCGAAACACTACATACATGGAATTCAAATGCTCATAAGCATATCCATCATTAAAAGATAAATAATCATTAAAACAACATTGTAGAAAAGTAAATTTTAACCTCCTTCCAGACCGAAGATGTTCACTACAAAGCAATAAACAACCAATTGTAGTGGAAGAATCAGACTCCCCCAAGACTGAATGATGGTTTATGTTTACTTTTATCTTATTTGTTTTCTATGTTGGTTTTTATTTTTATTTATTGTTTATAGTTGTAGTAGTATGTTATATGCCTCAAAACATACTTACTATAGTTTTGATGTCTTTGGACTCTCTTGATTTTTGGATGCTGAAAAAACTCTCGTTTTGTCACTAGTCTGGTTTCCCTAGTGGCAGACCAAGACAAACCAACATATGTTTTTATGGTCAGATTTAAGAAATGAAATAACCTTTACTTACAGGAAATAAATAAATAATATATATATATATATATATATATATATATATATATATATATATATATATATATATATATGTTTAATTAGATTTCACCAATTGACTGCTAATGTCAGACATTCTGCCCAACCATAAGCTCTGTCACACATATAATCTCTACAAATTAAGGTTATGATTCCACAAGGATGGGTGCTTACGCCAAATCCATCACTCATAGATATTTAACTCATATTTTTTCACACAATCACAAAACAATCATAATTGTCACAATTACTCAACCAATCCCATGGTAATATCAACTCCATCTCTCTTTCCTCTTAAAATTATACAACATAAGGAAAGGAATCCCTTTCTCTACAATGCATTCCTTTGAGATATTCCATTTTCCTCGAGGGATCTAGTGCTACTAGTAAAAAAATATTAATTGAGGTGGATATCGGTGGCCACCCACATCTTCCACAGACTCAATAATTCTCTATCTCCTTAGTAGTTTTTCTATGGTTTTATGGGTCCCAAACTTTTGGGGCCATTTTAGAGCCCTAAACGAACTTTTATGGCAATCTGGAGGGGTTAGGATTACCCTAGTCAAATTATGTGATACTCGAATAGTTATTTCCTACAAACTGTTATGCACCCCAAATGAAGATTGTATGCAAAAGTTGCATCCATGGGAAGTTGAGGTACCAACTAACCACCTTGGGGACCAAAAACCTTTTTGTGTTTCATCTTTTAGGGTTATGGTTTTGGACCTCTATGGCTTTTTCTTTATGTTTAAATACCATTCTTTTAGCATCTTGTAATAGCTTTTTGCAAATGAATATAGTCAGCAACTCTCTCTCTTTAGAGATAATCTACCACCATTCTCGCCAATTTGTTTTATACAATATTTTGTTATTTTATTTATTAATAAATGTTGGATTTTCACTATATTAATATGATCTCTATTATATTTCTCTATTTGTGCTTAATTTTCTTTCTTACCTTTCATTTTGTTCCTAGTATAGCCAAAATCAATCTCAATGCTAGAATCTCTAGAGGCTCTTAACCATATATAGTTTCACTAGAAATGCTAATGCACACATGCACTTAAGAACATTCTCATGTTGGAATAACAAGTATTAACTCACCAACAATGGCTCTCGGTAATATAATTCTTCTCTCTCAGAAGAAAGAACCAAAAGTGAAAGAGAATAATGAATTAGGAACTCCCAAACCACCAAAAATATAAGGTTAAATATGCAAGCTCTCATAATACCACATGGCTTCCTCAAGAATCTCACATGTCCACCTTTTTCTCAATTAGTTCAAAATATGGATGTAATAAAATATAGATAAAAAGGTTTAGCCTCTCAAGCTGCCCTCTTCTTGTGGTGTGATAGCCACCTATACTATTGTCCTTGTTCATCTATAGTTGGTGATGTATTTTATTAATAATAATTGGAAACATCTATACATTTGGGCTCTTCGGCTTCATCATGTACAAATACACATGATCAAACCAAGGATCAAAACCCAAGGTATTGCAAATCACATAATAATTCTCACTTCTCTAATTCGTTTTACACCAAATCTGAAAAAGGAGATCTAAGGCTAGTACATTAACAACCATAACTACTTGTAGTAGACAAGGGGAATTTCATTTAGTTGGTATGATTCTATCTAATTCTCAATAATGGATGAGTTAATTAGACTTGTGGCATGCTAGTTTGAACAATACAATATTGGTTGGTTTAGGGGTTGGTTGATCAATATTATTACCATTATTGTGTACATGTGGAATCATCATTAATAAATACACATGTGATCTAAAATATGATGGAATCAAATCATTGAATAGAGCATTTACTAAAATCATCTGTGTGGACTTGATCATTTTTCCACCCAAATCAAGTCCTCCTTCATGTATGATCAAAGAAAAGAACTATAGACTTAATGGCTATCAATCAATCAATTAATATTGGGTAGGAATCCCCCCCTTGACTATTTATGCCTTCTTCCTCAGGCTACCATTATGGACATCACTTCACACATATCATAAAATCCACTCACTTACTCTTTATCCTCTCATGCTAGTGAAACCTTTCTCATTGTCAAATTCAATATGACTAATTGAGGGGTTCTCAAAAGGGTTGATACTACTTCAATTGATAAAGGGAGGGAGAGAGGTAGGTAATCACTAGTTTATCTTGGTATTGATCAATCAACCAACATGAGTTCATTTCATACTTACTCAGATTTCAATGCATTACACATTATCTTACTTACTAGCTTTAGAGACAATACACTTTATATGTACCAATACATAAATATTTTTCTCTAGCAATACATTACCCCTTATCTCTCTAATACGTTAGTTACTTTTGTCATGACTCTTAATATACCTATGTCATGCTTAGCTCTACCAATACATTACATTTTATCTCTAGAAATATGTTATTCCTAGCATGTCTAATACAATAGCCACTCCTAGCTTTCAATATACCTACGTTATGCTTTATCTCTAGCAATACATTACACCTTGTCATAGTACCTTGTCGACTTTCCCAACTTGTACTAGGTGAATCAATATCAACCTGGTGATAGCACATGCCTACCTATATTATATGGGATGGAATGGGGGCCCTTGGTAGAGAATTAGAAATTTGCATGAGTGATTCTACTCTAAGGAAAAGTGTCAACTGGTGTTTTATTTCTTCTATAATGAACAATTGATCTTCCATACTAGAAGTTGGTTAGATTTTCCTTTTAGAGTGTTTCATGAAATGGTTAGAGGGGCCATTATTCAATATCATATTGCACCTAAGGTCAAGACCTGACTTCATCTATATAGGTTAGGTTTTCTATTTACTCTTCAAATTATTGAATTTCTATGGCAATCAACTTATTATGGACCTAGATTTTATATGGTTGCAAACTTGTATCATTTATTTTGGTCACTAGTTAGGGATAAGAATATAAGTAGTGCATAGTGGTGGCAGGTGTGGGGCGATTTATCACCACAGAGGGATAATAAACACAACCTTCTCTCAGAGTCTCAGACAAACCTCCAACAACCAAGTAGAGGCTTATACCTTTATCCAAGGAATATCTATAGCACTCTCATTTCATATGGTTAATATAATTATAATAGGGGACTCTGAAAACACCATAAGGCACCTACATTATGGCAGGTCCCTCCTTGATCCTCAACTCCAGTCAACATTCCAACATATATGATCAGGATTGGAATCCCTCCTGAAGGTAAGTTGTTTTCATGTTCTTTAATCCACAACAAATCAATTACCTACCCATGTAGTGAGGCACCCTATTGGAACCATTTTTTTTGTAAATTATATGAATTCTTCCTTTGGATAAAAAAATTACATGAGAAGCATACAAAGTTTGTTCTAGTCTTCCACTAGGGAAACCAAACCACATACATAATTTCAATCATTTTAGAATCCCAAAAGCCACATATCTAAGTAAATTCATGATAATAAAAAAGTTAACCTTGACGATTGGGCCCCTAGGGCCATTTCTAAACATTAAACTATTAAACTAGAACACAAATAAGAGAAAACTAAAATTCTACAAGAACATTAGGTATACTATCAAAATTTGTGGCTTAATCAGAATGGGCTCCTTATTGTTGTCTATAGAACAAACAAGATCAAGGGGGATGCACAATTACTTGTAAATGTGCTTAAGCCTTCAATTAATTACTATCACATGCCTTTGCATCTAGTTTAATGTCAAAAGCATATCTTCCTCAATATCATTTATATCAATAAGAACTATACCAAGAAGAAATTTCATGCGATAATAAAGCTCCATTGTGTACATGTATTAGTTGTAACGACCTCTAATGTGCCCTGCATCTAGAAACCAAATTTGCCACCTTCGCCAGGATTTTAGTATCTATTAGAATGTGTCTTTCATTTCCTAATGTGTGCTCTTCATGAGTGATTTCATATTGAACTGTCTAAGGGGTGAGGTCCTTGTATAGCTTGAACTCTCAACCCAAACTTGCGCTTTGGAGTGACCAAGTTCCTAGTAATATGAAGTGCCTCATTGTGCCTAAACTTATTGGAAAGGCATGTTGCTTGTTAGCTGAGAGAGTGGGTTGGACATTGATCTAAATTGTATCATTATATTGTTTATCATCCATCTTGATGAATTTGGAGTGGAAAAAGTGGAGGAATCAACTTACGACACTGTTTTAACCAACAACACCTAGTTTGGCGAAAGGGGATCTAAAACCTTCCAGGATCATTTTGAGGCATCAAACAATGTTTTTCGGGCAGAGAATTTTTTGCTCTAGTGTGCACCTATCGATGATATTCTACACACAGAGATATTTCTAACTGTTCAAGGAGTACATCAACCGGAGTCTGTATGCAAAAGTTATGCCAATCAGAAGTTGACCTTCCTGGTTTCACACCTATAGTTTGGGAGGATGCCGCGTCAACCCCCATTATTTATGGAAAAGGTGATAGCCACATGTTTGTGATGTAAAATACTCTAGAAGAGTCTATATTATAACTCTAGTTAAGAGTTGATGTAGTCAAAATTAACCACTAGTAGGCTATCGGGTTGTGTTATAACCAGGCCACTAGGGGGAAGAGGCATTCCATTATTTCAAGAGAATTTTGTTCCATAACTGAACAAAGATATCCAGGAGAGATAGGACGTAGAGCACATAAAGAGGATTTGTGCATTGTAGCATCCCACTGTTAGATGATCCAAATATACTTTATTATCATAGGTTATAAAATTGAAATAAAATAATTATTAATTTAAGAAATTAAATTAATAATTATTCTAGAATGATTAATTATTTTAGAGACAATTAGAATTAGTATATTGTTGTAACAAGATATGACTCTCCAAATGAGTCGTATCTTAGGCTCTATTATAGGAGATTAGTTAGCTAGTTGGTTTGAATAGCATTTATTGTAAATGGACACTTGTAAGTGATCCATAATTAGAGGTAGTTAGGACATGGAGCTTATAAATAGCTCATTGCAAGAGTGTTTGGTTGTTCGGGTGTAAACTCTTGCAAAATCAATTATGTAATTGTTTTTTTTTTTCTGATTAATAAAATTACGTGTCTGAGGACACTTCTGCCATTATTGTGGTATCAGAGCTCCAATAATGTTGCAGTGGATTTGAGGAGATTCCAACTCAACAAAGTCCTGGAAAACTCCATTCAGTTGGCCAGCAAATCATTGGTATGGAAATTGTACAGTTTTGTTTAAAAGGAAAATAATTTTTTTATCATTGATTTTAGATTTTTTAAAATCTAAAATTCAATTTTTTTATTATAAAAATTGCCTCTGCTTGTGTCTCCGATTCTTATCCCTTGGGACCATCGAGCCTGATTGGGATGTCTGCACAGAATCCTCTTTACAGTTTGTACCCCAAAGATATTTATTTGCATACAGTAGGCGCCTTGCAAGTTTAGATATCACAGCAGAATCTGTAGAAGAATCTGCTGCAAGTGCTCCCAGTGCTGCTGCTCGCAAACGGAGGATTGAAGTCGCTGAAAGCCGTGACGAGAGCACCTTGTGAATCATTCTCTATATCCCAATTAGATAATGACATTTCTGTAATGAGAGTGCTATGTGAGTTTTAATAAGACAGAGGGTTCCAAATTTGAATGATTATAAATCTGGCACAAAGAATGGGTCATCGTGTTTATATAAATGTATGTACAGAAAGGTATTGGTTAAACAGTTGCAGGGGATCGTTTTGTTCCTTTACCACCGTTTTCAGTTGGACAGGTTCATTCTTTTGATCTAAAAACTTCAGTTTCATTTGAGCCAGAGTTCCACGCAAATTGCTGGCATTTTTTGTTGCAGAGAGAATTGCTTTGAACAAACCACTGTTGTTATGCACTTGTTTAATATAATTTCTTCTGAAATCGGATGCAGCATTGGATTTATCTCCATGGAGTGAATTCATTCGTCCGAGGACATCAAATCTGCAGCAGTGGGCTTTTCATTTTAATGGTTTTGGGTCTTTAATTGGTTTGGTAAATTACAGCATGCCGGTGGATGTGAATGGTGGCTGCGAGTTCGAATAGCACTGTCCATATCGTTCTCTAATTCATTTGTTGCAAGATGCAGGTTTGAATTATTTGAAAGCTACGGCTTGCTCATCTTCTTGTTGGGCACGGGAATACAAAATGTTCCCCATATCCCATCTATCTTTCATACAATTGGCTGACTCCGATTCTAAATATCCATCTCAATGTGTAGAAGCAGTTCGATGTTAATCTCAATGCTAATTTAGCGGAGTAATAAAGAATTTTGTTTGTAATTTTGGGAGAGATGAGGAATAAGGAGTTTTGTTTGTAATTTTGGGAGAGATAAGGAATATTATATTTTTGGGGAGATTTAGTAATTTTTTAAATTTGGGAATTTATGTTTTTTGGAGTACTAAGGAGGTTTATTTGTAATTTGTAAATTAGTGGAGAAATAAGGTGTAATAGCAATTTGTAATTTTTGGAGCAATAAGGAGTTTTTTTTGAAATTTTTCGAAGGAGATAAATGTAACTCAAAGTAATTTTACTTTGAGGGGGGGTAATTTTTTTTTACCAGATTGTGCAAAGCACCATTGTAAAAAGTCAAATTTTGAAAGTTGCCCTGTAAAAATTTGAGAAATTGACTAGAGCCAAGTGCAAAGCTCAGTCAATATTCTCCTGTTTTGACGACTATTCGAGGGTCAAGGCCAAGCCCCGATAGATCGTGTTTTTTGCGTGGTGTGTTGTGTTGACTATCTTGTCCTTTCTGTTCTGCTTCTTGGTGCGTCTCTTCATCGCTAAAAATGTCTAAGTTGATTAACTTATTTTCTGATTCCGACAAACTTGAAGGCACCAAATCTTATAAAACGTGGCATCGTCTTATTGAAAGCACACTCATTTACAATGAATTATGGCAAGGAATATGTGATGGAGATGTAAAGCCGAATAAACCCACAGATGCAGATCCACTGGTAAAATGGGAAATCAAGAATGCTAAAGCCTTAGCTCTTATTAAATCGTCCGTGAATGATGAAATGTATGTACATATAGAGAATGCCACAGATGCATGGACTGCCTTGAAAACTTTTAAAGACCTCTTTGATACTCAGCCAGAATCAAAGAAGGTTGATCTACAGTTAAAATTGTTGCAACAAAAATTAACTGAAGATGGTGATATTCTTGAATATCTCTCCAGACTTAAGAATATTAAGCAGGAAATTATTAATGCTGGTTTTCCCGCAATTGATGATAGCTTTATGGTCACAATTGTAATTGCTGGGCTTCCTTCTTCCTATACGCATTTTTTAGAAACTTTACAAGTAACTGGGAAATTAGAAAAACTAAAGTTTGATGAACTTTGTGAAATGTTAAGTCAACATGATAAAACTTTTGGGAAGAAGAAGAAAGCTGGCGAAGATGTTTTTCTCACAGAAGCCAGCACAAGTAAGTCCTCAGCAGATAGTTCTCGAGGAAGAGGCAGATGGAATCAAAATCAAGCAACACATAATCGAGGTCGAAGCCAAAGTAGAGGCAACAATTTTAACAGAGGAGGAAGAAATAATTTTCAAGGTAGAGGAAACAACCAAGGAAGAGGCAATTTTCAAGGACAAGGATATAATAGTCAAGGTAGAGGACAATCTCCAAATAGAGGTCAAAGCAGAGGTAGAGGACAATCTTCAGGACGAGGAAGAGACTTTAGTCAAATTGTGTGTCGAAGATGCAACAAAGTTGGCCATTATGCTGAAGATTGTCAAACTTCACTTAATAAAATTCCCAAGTTTCAGCAGCATTAAGCACAATTTGCAAATGATCAAGATGAAGATAGCTCAGAATATGTTTTTACTTCCTCACCAGCATCACAAATTTCATCTCATCTTAGAAGTGACTATGAAGATGCCTGGATCTTGGATTCCGGGGCAACTCAGCACATGACTTGTCGACGTGATTTTTTCTGGAATTTTCAAGAATGCCAACTTAATTCAATTTTTCTTGCTGATGATACAAAACATACTCCTTATGGAAAAGGAGTAGTAAAAGTTTTTCTCCCTGACATTGGAGAAAAATTGATTTCCAATGTATGGTATGTACCTAGTTTCAAGAAAAATTTGCTCTCTTTAGTCACGATTTGACAAGAAGGACATCAGGTAATTATGGAAGATGGTTTAGTGAAGATTAATTCAGTGAAATAGAACTTGAAAACAGTTATGACAGGTTATGAAGATGGAAAACTGTTACGGATGAAAGGGACAGTTATTCCAAGGCATTCTGATTTTGCAGGGGCAGTGACTACAGATATTTCACCTATCAGACTATGGCATGTAAGATATGGACATTTGAATTTTGAGAGTCTTTCTCAATTGCAGAAACAAGGAATGGTTAAAGGACTTCCCACATTCAAAAGGGAAAATGCAAAATGTGAAGCTTGCATTTATGGCAAACAAAATCGAGAAAGTTTTCCAACAAGTTCATGGCATGCAAACAGGCGGCTACAACTAGTTCACAGTGATGTTTGTGGTCCACTACAAACTTCATTTGGTGGTTGCAAATATTTCTTACTATTCATTGATGATTTCAGCAGAATGACTTGGGTTTACTTCTTGAAGAACAAGTCAGAAGCATTTGATAAGTTTAAAATTTTTCGCCAACTTGTTGAAAATGAAGTCAAAGAAAAGATAGGTACTCTCAGGACGGATAATGGGGGAGAATTCACTTCAAATGAATTCAAAAATTATTGCAGTGAAAATGGCATAAGACGACATCTTACTAATGTTTACACTCCACAACAAAATGGAGTAGTCGAAAGAATGAACCGCACTTTGTTAGGAATGGCGAGATCCATGTTAACCTTCAAGAGGTTAAGTCCAACATATTGGGCGGAAGCAATACATAGAGCTGTCTACTTAAGAAACAGATCTCCAACTGCTTCTTTAGATGGAATCACACCTTATGAAGCTTGGTTTGGTTTCAAACCTCGAGTTAAACATCTTCGAGTTTTTGGGTCAGTATGTTATGCCTTAGTTCCGAAAGAAAAACGAACTAAGCTTGACTCAAGAAGTTTAAAATGCACAATGATTGGCTATTCTGATGAGAAGAAAGGGTATCGTCTTTTGACCAATGGAAAATTCATTGTGAGCAGGGATGTCATTTTTGATGAAACAGAGAGTAAGAGTGCTGAAGAAATTGAAAATCTTCTTCACAAATTAGAAACTAAGGGAAGTAAAAGAAATGGAAAAATGCAAAGTCAACCAACTTCACCAAATTGGTATGAACTTGATTTTCCTTCCTCTGAAGATGAGTCATCCAGTCCATTTACATCAACAACATCATCTGGGTCTTCTAGCAGTTCATCCGCATCTCTAAGCAGCAGCAGTTCTTCAGATAGTGAGTCTCCACATTCCTCACCTGAACGACGTACATCAGTTTATATAAATCCTCTTTACAATGATGGGGACTTTACAGAAGCACAAACAAGTGAGCACCAACTTCCGAAATGGGCAGTTTAACTTTTGAAAGATGTAAAGCCTGATGAACAGAATAAAACTGGCACCAGAAGGACACATAGAAGTGAAGGCAATTTTGCCTTGATAGCAAATGATTTTAATGAACCTTCCACATACAAAGAGGCAGTAAAACATAAAGAATGGCAACAGGCTATGGTCGAAGAATATCAAGCAGTAATTGATAACAACACTTGGAAACTTGTTGATTGTCCAGCAAATGTTAAACCCATAGGATGCAAATGGGTTTACAAAATTAAGTATAATCAGAAGGGTGAACTTGATAAGTATAAAGCACGACTTTTAGCAAAGGGTTTTGCGCAACAGGAAGGCATTGAATATGAAGAAACCTTTGCTCCAACAGCTAAATGGAACACCATCCGATTAACACTTGCATTGGCCGCTCAAAAAGGATGGAAAGCTCATCAAATGGATGTGAAAAGTGCTTTTCCCAACGGGGATTTACAGGAGGATGTGTATATGACCCACCACCAGGTTTTGAAGTGGAAGGACAAGAACATAAAGTCTGCAAATTGATCAGGGCTTTATATGGGTTAAAACAAGCTCCCCGAGCCTGGTATGCAAAGATGGATGATTACCTTAAGAAAGTTGGTTTTCATCGCAGTGAATCTGATGATACTTTGTATGTGCGACAACAGGGAAAATATTTTGTAATTCTTGTTATGTATGTAGATGATTTGATCATCACTGGCAATCATGATGATCATATTGCGCAGGTAAAAAAGGAGTTACATGCAGGTTTTAAGATGACATATTTGGGATTACTTCACTACTACCTTGGAGTTGAAGTCTTCCAACGTCCACATCATATTTTTATTTCTCAGAGCAAGTATGCTGCAGAGGTTCTTCAACGATTTGGCATGCAAGATTGAAAGCCCGTTCTCACCCCCATGGAGCAAAACTTGAAACTTTCAAAATTTGAAGGGGGGGAAAAGGTGGACAGTACAACTTACAGGCAGTTGATTGGCAGCTTGATTTATTTGACAAATACTCGTCCTGATCTATCTTATGCAGTCAGTATTCTTTCACATTTTATGCAGGAACCACGAGACAGCCACTGGAATGTAGCCAAAAGAGTTCTTCGATATATCCAAGGAACAAAAGATTTTGGTCTTCTTTACACAAAGACTAAAAATTTTGTACTTGGTGGATATTCTGATGCTGACTTTGCTGGAAGTATTGATGATCGAGCATCAACATCAGGTTATTTAATGAACATGGGGTCAGCAACAGTATCTTGGAGTTGTAAGAAACAAGCTACAGTGACCACTTCTTCAGCAGAAGCAGAGTACATTTCAACATGGGAAGCAACATGTGAAATTGTTTGGTTGCGCCGAATTTTGCAGGACTTGGGCATTTCTCAGGGAGAAGCTACATCATTGTTCATTGACAGCCAGTCAGCGATCAAACTTGCCAAGAACCCAGTTTTTCATTCAAAGACAAAGCATGTGGACACCAAGTATCATCATATCAGGTCGCTCATTGCCAAAAATGTCCTCAAACCAGTTTATTGTCCTTTCGAAGATCAGATCTTCGACTTTTTCACAAAACCGCTTGGCAGAATAAAATTTACTAAGTTCAGGGATGAACTTGGTATCTGTTGTAATGTATCTTTGGATCATAGGGGGGAATGTTAGATGATCCAAATATACTTTATTATCATAGGTTATAAAATTGAAATAAAATAATTATTAATTTAAGAAATTAAATTAATAATTATTCTGGAATGATTAATTATTTTAGAGACAATTAGAATCAGTATATTGTTGTAACAAGATATGACTCTCCAAATGAGTCGTATCTTAGGCTCTATTATAGGAGATTAGTTAGCTAGTTGGTTTGAATAGAATTTATTGTAAATGGACACTTGTAAGTGATCCATAATTAGAGGTAGTTAGGACATGGAGCTTATAAATAGCTCATTGCAAGAGTGTTTGGTTGTTCGGGTGTAAACTCTTGCAAAATCAATTATGTAATTGTTTTTTTTCTGATTAATAAAATTACGTGTCTGAGGACACTTCTGCCATTACCCACGGGCCAGAATCATTACTTATTTCTACGTGCAACCATATTTCCAGATAGAGAAGGAGAGCAAAGCGACATCACCTTCCAGTTGGGTTTTCTCTTGAAAGTGTTTCCCAGAGAGAATATCTTGTGTCTTATGTGTGTGTGAGATTATTTTTTTGTTCTTTACTTTTCTACATAATTTCCTTTCACATGCATGCACTAATTATAGTAAAATATACAGATCTAGAATTTTAATAAAACTATAATAGTGTAAAAATAAAATATTTTAATATATTATTATCAAATATGTTGTGACGACCTGTCCACTGGAATATCCATGACAATTTATAGATCATTTGGTATTAGAGCAAGTTTCTTTAGGTATTTGTGGATATTTGTAGGGGATCTAGGTCATTGGGGTGGAAAATAGTAAAACCCTAATCATGGATGAGGAATATGTAAATGAAACTCGTGATCCTATAGAGGTGAGGTTTTTGAAGCTCAAACAACAAGTCACAAATATAAACCGTAATGTAATCCTCCTCATAGTGTCCCTAAGCAATAAGCTGGGGATATTTGGAGAAGATGGGGGTTTGAATGCAGAGGACAAATCAGGATGGGGATTGGGAGATCAGTAAGACACTGAGAACCATCCAAAGAAAGAACCGAGAAAAGATCAACCCATTTCGAGTTCTGTGAATCAATCCTTGTTCAAAATCGAAGAAAAAGTCAATATCAAGCCATACCACAGCAAGATCGAGACTTTGAAGCTGAACCACTAGTTACAACAACTGGAAGTTTATTTCAGCATCCATCATATCGAGGAAGGGCAAAAAAATTTCATTCCCGCGACTAAAATTAGAGGGCCATGCACTGACTTGGTGGGAAATCCACACGAAAACCATGAGGTTGGAGGGAGAAACTCCAGTGATTAAGTGGGAGGACTTCAAAACCCTCGTTAAGTCACAGTTTTATCCCATTGGGTACATGGAGGACCAATGAATCTGGTGGCATTATTTCAGGCAAAAGTCGGGCCAAAGTGTTTAGGAGTACCCCACAAAATTTAGAAAGATGGCTATAATGTTAGGTATCTCTCCAAAGAACCCAGATGTACTCCTCAAGTATTTGGGGGTTCAACACCGCCATATGTGTGAGCAAGTGATGTTGTTCAAGCCCAAATTAATGGATGAGGCTTGTGTACAGACACAATACCTAGAGAACATAGGCTTGAAAAGAGAGCAGTCAAGTGGATCAAAGCAGAAGGAGAAACGGGAAGCTTCTAAGGAGGGGAAGAAGAAAAAAGGGGGAAAAGATACAAATATGACAACCACAACACACCAGTGTAAAGATCCTAGCAACCACTGTAACCACTGCAACATTGATGGCCATACAAAGGAGAAGTGTTGGAAATTGCATCCAGAGCTAAACTCGATGAACAAGAAGAAAGATAATAAGAAGAAGAATCTCATGGCCACTAATTCCAAAAACCAAGTGTTGAAATGTGGCAACAAGAATATTCCAATTTTAATTTGTCCTTGAATTAAAATTCGAATTTAGTCTCACCAGCTGCTTGAAAAATAATCAATTAATTCATCTTGGATTAATTAGTTGGATAAATTCAAGCTAGAAGTCTTTGTGAAGTCATGCAATAGTTATCCCTTAAATTAAGGAGATTATCCCTTAATTAAGGGGATAAGGATGAGTTATAATTGAGTTGTAATTAGTTAGCTCAGTTAACTAAGTTATGTCCAGTTAAATTAGTTCCAAACAGTTTGAGGGACTAATTGTGAGTTTAGTCAGTTAATGCATGCATGCATGCAACTAGTGTACTCTAGATAACTGAAGATTCTCTCATAAATAACTCATGCATGTCTATTCAGAGAAAGAACCAGTTGAAATTAAAGACAGGGACAATGTACTATCAGTTGGAGGAATTTTCGTATAAGGAAAACACATCCATGCAGAAGGAATTCATTCCTTGAGATTTGCAAAGTTTTACAGTGTGTTGGAGCAGTGTGTGAGATCAGTGTCACACAAGGTTATAGTTGGAGCACCCAGGGAAAACTGCGCAAGGAAATAGGAGCTTGGAGGGCAGAGAGAAGGATTTATGAGCAGTCTATTTTGTTGGTGAGCAACATTGAGGGATTGTACTGAGAGCTAGATAGCTGTGAGAGCTAAAGCTATGTGTAATCCTGAGATATTTCCACTTGTATGATAATATAGATAGTGGGGTTTTAGCTGAGGCTTTCCTCTGAGTATTCTTCTGTGTTTCATGTGTATTGATTCTTCTTCTGGTTATATGTGTTATGCTTGATCTTGCTCAAATCTATTAAGCTTCTGCAAGTTTGATTGTAGAAGTAGATTAAAGTATTTTGCTTTAGTTATATTGCATTATCAGGTTAATCTACAGTGAGAATTTCTACATGGTATCAGAGCTAGGTTATCAAAGTAGTAAACAATATACAGAGAGGAGAATTTAAAGTTTGAAGTTTGGGATTGCAGGTAAAAATCGAATTCATCTCATACTTTAGGTTGGTCAATGGTGTTCTATGGCTTGAGACTCGAATATGCCTTGGAAGGCAGCTTGAATTACATAGCATGAAAGGATAGAATGGAAGCGGTATTAGAAGACAATGGTTTGAAGGATTTCATTGATCAAGAAATCCCTAAGCCAGTTGCAACTAATGCACAATAATTGGCTTAATGGAAGAAGTGTGTAGCGAAGGCGAGACAGATTCTTCTGGAGGGAGTTCGAGACCACATTGTCTTGAGTCTCCATGGAAAGGAGACTCCATTTTCAATGTGGAAGACATTGAAGGACCTCTATCAGAAAAACAATGACCAGAGGAAACTGGCGCTCAAGGATAAGCTTCGAAAAATCAAGATGGAGAAGGGAGATACTATTTCCACATATCTGAACAAGCTTACCACCTGCAGAGATGAGCTCGGTAGTGTGGGAATAACTACTGTCGATGATGATATGGTGAGCCTTGCTCTCCTCTGTCTTCCAAAGAGCTGGAATAGTTACCATGACTCTGTGAATGGAAGAGAGAAACTACCGGATTGGGAACAACTGTGGCCGGATCTCATGCAGGAGGAGATCAGGAGGAGCACTTGGGATGGTTCTTCATTAAAGAATGATGATGAAGAAAATTTGGCCTTAGCAAGTAAGGCAAGGAAAGGGAAAGGGAAGGCTTCCCATTCCAAATCGAATTCTTCCCATGGAGGGAAGAAGGGTGACAAATCTAAAGTGAGATGCTTTAATTTTCATGAGATGGGACATTATGCAACTAATTTCCCATCGAAGAAGTCCAAGAAGGGATCCACAAAAGGGTCGGAAGGTGAGGCATTAGCCTCTTAGTTCGAAATGGAATTCACCTTCATCGTATGCATGGTTTCATCGATGGTGGGTTGTGTTAGGTATCTTGACAGTGGAGCCTCATTCCACATGATCGACGATAAAAGTTTATTCAGTAACTTGGAGGAGAAGGACCTCAAGATGTGCATAGAGATGGGTGATGACGGGAAGTACAGTGTTTCAGGAGTGGGCAAGGTTACTTTTCAGAGGGAGCATGGAGCTCCTCTCACCTTAACTGATGTGAAGTATGTGCCTGGACTGAAGTAGAACTTGGTCTCAATTGCGATGTTGGAAGACAAAGGCTATGATGTTGTATTTAGTAAAGGAAAGGCGTTCCTAAGACACATAGCCACGGGTCAGACCAAGATGATTGGGATTCGAGTGAAGAATCTTTATAAACTAGAGGTAGATGACTGTGCTGCATTGAGTTTGAAAGTAGAATTGGTGCAAAGCCAAGACATTGGTGAGTTATGGCACAGGAGGTTGGGCAATTTACATCATGGGGCCTTGAAGATAATGCAGTAGATATCTACCGGACTTCCCAAAGGTAAACTTGAGCAAGTTGACACATGCAAAGGTTGTACCTTAGGGAAGTACGCCAAGTCTTCCTTTCACGATCGAGAAAGTCAAGCTGAAGACATCTTAGAGCAAGTTCACACTGATTTGTGTGGACCACTCTCGACGGCATCCACTACGAAGCAAAGGTATTATGTGATCTTCATTGATGATTATTCTCGTAAATGTTGGATTTATTTCATGCAGAAGAAGGATCAAACCTTCTCAAATTTTTGTGAGTTCAAAGCTTTGGTTGAGAAAGAATCAGGGAAGAAGGTCAAAGCCTTGAGAAGCGACAATGGTGGAGAATATGTCTCTTAAGAGTTTAAGGACTTCTATGCAATGGAAGGAATTAAACGGGAGTTGACGGCACCTCATAACCCACAGCAGAATGGGGTGGCTGAAAGGAAGAACATAATGATTATAGGGGCTGCACGGGCGATTCTGCATGACCAAGGCCTACCACTTCATTTGTGGGCTGAGGCATGCAACACAACAGTCTATTTGTAGAATAGAAGCCTGCGTCGCATAATTGGGATGAAAACACCAGAGGAATCTTTCTCCGGCAAGAGACCAGATGTGGGTCACTTCAGGATCTTTGGCACATCGGTATATTGCCATGTGACCAAGGATGCACAGAAGAAGCTTGAGCCGACAACCGAGTTGGGGATACTTGTGGGGTACACTGATACACCCCACAACTATCGAGTGTACTTGCCTACCAGTCGGAGGACAGTGGTTCACAAAGATCTTAAGTTTGATGAGTAGAAGGCCATGCGAGTTTCCCATGAGAGGGAGCTCCAACTATAGGCTATGGAGGAACTATTGGTTCCTAAGGAGGAGGAGCCTCAAACTAATGCAGAGTAGCTGCATGCAGAGGTTCCAGGAGTGGAGAAATCCACTCAATCAGTGTCTTCCAGAGATGGACGGAAGCACACAAGAGAAGCTGACAGATTGTTGTCAGATGTGAGAGAGAATGTGGGAGAACCATCTTCTCAGGGCAGATAGAGGAGGTCACCTGATAGGTACATTGGATACATGGCCCTTGTTGGGGAATGTATTTAGATTGAGCCATCTTCCTTTGAGGAAGCAGTGCAGTAGCCGATTTGGGTTGATGCTATGGTGGAGGAGTATGAATCCATAGTTTGGAATAGTGTTTGGGATGTGGTTCCAAGACCGAAGAACAAGTCAGTTGTGAGTTCCCGTTGGCTTTACAAGGTAAAGCAAGTTGCTGATGGTAGTGTGGAGAAGCATAAGGCAAGATTTTTTTCCCGTGGCTTTTCTCAGATTGAGGGGATTGACTATGATGAGATTTTGCACCCGTTGCAAGGTACTCATCTATCAGATCAATGTTGGCATTATCAACACATATGGGTTGGAAGATCCATCAAATGGATGTGAAGACTTCATTCCTCAATGGCAAGATTGAGGAAGAGGTGTACATAGAGCAACCAAAAGGTTTTGAGACCTTCGATCGTGAGTCGCATGTGTGTCGACTCAAGAGAGCTTTGTACGGGTTGAAGCAAGCACCTCGTGCTTGGTACACTAGGATAGATAACTACTTCATCGAGTTGGGCTTCACAAAGAGTGAAGCGGATGCGAACCTATACCACATCATGGTAAAAGGTAATCCATTGATCATTGTACTTTATGTTGATCTCATATTGACAGGTGATGATCATTTGATCATGTCTTGCAAGGAGGACCTTGCAAGAGAATTCGAGATGAAAGACATGGGTCTCATGCACTACTTCCTTGGCATGGAAGTGTGACGAAAGGATGGGGAGTTGTTTGTGTCTCAAGGCAAGTATGCCAACAAGATACTCAGGAGATTCCACATGGAGAAGTGCAATCCCATGAAGACTCCTATAGCAGGTAACTTGAGGAAGGAGGATGCTACTTCAAGACAAGTAGTAGAGGCTATTGTGTACAGGGAGCTTGTGGGTTCATTGATGTACTTAGTGAACACACAACCAGATTTGTGCTGAACTAGCTAAGTCAAGCTATGGTTTAGCCTACCAAGATGTTTTGGAAGGCGGCAAAGCATGTATTGAGATACCTCAGAGGTACATCTCAGTATGGATTATGGTATAGACGGATAGAGGGAGTGAAGCTACAGGGCTTCACCGATGCAGATTAGGCAAGGAGTCCATCAGATTGGAAGAGCACATCAGGTGGAATTTTCAACCTTGGGTCGACGACAGTTTCTTGGTACAATAGGAAATAGAGGTCGGTTGCACTCAACATGACAGAGGTTGAATACATGGCTACAAGTCAGGCAACATGTGAGGCCATCTGGATGCAAAAAATTTTAGTTGGTTTGTTTGATCAGAGGATGGATCCAACTGTGATCTATTGTGATAATCAGAGTTGTATCAAACTCTCTGAGAATCCATTATTTCATGATAGGTCCAAGCACATCGATATCCGGTATCATAATCTCAGAGACTGTGTAGCAAGGAGGATCATTTTTTTGCAGTATATTTCGACCGAGGAGCAAGATACTGACGTTTTGACTAAGGCATTGTCAAAGTGTAAATTCAAGTTCCATAGAGACAAGATTGGGGTGGTAGATAATCCCTTTCTTGTTGAGAGAGAGTGTTGAAATGTGGCAACAAGAATATTCCAATTTTAAGTTGTCCTTAAATTAAAATTGAGAATTAAAATTCGAATTTAGTCGCACCAACTGCTTGAAAAATAATTAATTAATTCATCTTGGATTAATTAGTTAGAGAAATTCAAGCTAGAAGTCTTTGTGAAGTCATGCAATAGTTATCCCTTAAATTAAAGAGATTATCCCTTAATTAAGGAGATAAGGATGAGTTATAATTGAGTTGTAATTAGTTAGCTCAGTTAACTGAGTTATGTCCAGTTAAATTAGTTCCAAACAGTTTGAGGAACTAATTGTGAGTTCAGTCAGTTAATGCATGCATGCATGCAACTAGTGTACTCCAGATAACTGAAGATTCTCTCATAAATAACTCATGCATGTCTATTCAAAGAAAGACCCAGTTGAGATTAAAGACAGGGACAGTGTACTATCAGTTGGAGGAATTTTCCTATAAGGAAAACTCATCCATGCAGAAGGAATTCATTCCTTGATATTTTCACATTGTTACAGTGTGTGAGATCAGTGTCACACAAGGTTATAGTTGGAGCACCCAGGGAAAACTGCACAAGGAAATAGGAGCTTGGAGGGTAGAGAGAAGGCTTTATGAGCAGTCTATTTTGTCTGTGAGCAACAATGAGGGATTGTACTGAGAGCTGGATAGCTGTGAGAGCTAAAGCTATGTGTAATCCTGAGATATTTCCACTTGTATGATAATACATATAGAGAGGTTTTTAGCTGAGGCTTTCCCCTGAGTATTCTTCTGTGTTTCATGTGTATTGATTCTTCTTCTAGTTATATGTATTATGCTTGATCTTGCTCAAATCTATTAAGCTTCTGCAAGTTTGATTGTAGAGGTAGATTAAAGTATTTTGCTTTAGTTATATTGCATTATCAGGTTAATCTACAGTGAGAATTTCTACACCAAGCTTAAATCAACTTGGATGTGGATGAGAAGATCGTATGTACATCAGTGCACAAGGAGGTGAATCTTAATAGCCTTCAGCAACATGAAGAGAAAGAAATGATCAAACTCTTCCATATAAAGATACATGTCAAGAAGACAAAGATTGATGCTCTGTTTGACTCAGGATCTTAGGCGAATCTCATTGCAACAGAGTTGGTCAAGAAGTTGGTGCTGGAAGTTTGTGATTATCCAAATCCGTATCCACTGGGATGGGTAAATAAGGATGAAGAGTTAAAGGTAACAAAAAGATGCAAAATTAGATTTGCTATCAATGCTGATTTTATTGATGAAGAACCAAGTCCGACTGGAGCTGAAAATGTACTTTGATGAGTTGATGCGTGTAGCCACCAACGCAGACTTGGAGATCAATGCAGACACTATGCATCAATATGTTGTTGGTCTGACTGCACTCAAGACTATGATGCACATGTTATCAGACGAGTTGGACAAAGTTTCCAAATTAGTGTACCCGGATGCAATAGAGGCGAGAATTTTCTTTTAGCAGGATGTCACCATTGAGCACATGGACACCATAACAGACTACCAAGCTTGGCATCAGCTCGCCACCATCGATCATCACGAGGATGTTAAAGAGTTGGTCTTCCCATAGCTATCCGAGTCTTAGTAATGTCTTGAATGGTTTACTCAACCCTATTTCGTCTCACATGGGTACATGTGTAGATTGTAATGTAACATCTTGTAAAAGTGAAAGACCAAGTGTCGATAGTAGAGTGTAACAATCATGTAGTAGTTGAAGAGTCATGAGGGTAGGTGAAGAGTCACAAAGGGGAATGTCAAGGGTCACCCCACCCTTTTCTATTTATAGAACCTCATAACTCATTGTACAGGCTTTTGGGAGCCAAGATTCCTATAGGTGTATCTTAGAGAAAGCTTGGAGTGTATTGTAATGAGCCTTGGCTTCTCCACAGTGTAGAGCTAGTATATCTCTTTGGAGGAGCAAGCGGAAATGACTGTAATGTTCCGTTGTCAGGACTAGTGGTTGGTCATAGTTGTATGTATGATTGGATCTTTCACTTTCTTAATATAACAGAGCCAACACATTTCATGCATATGTTGTTATTGTATTTCAGCTAGCTTTGTTACTCTAACGATATATGTAGTTGTTTACGCATGTATGTATGGACTTTTCTATATAGATTTGTACGAATCTTATCAAGATATGTTGTTGGTTTAACCATCACTTTGGATCGCTGGCTAATCTTCTTTCCAGCTTGTAATGTATCTCTCTCATGTGTTCCCTTTCAAGCTGCGTGTTATCACAAGTTTCTAAGGGGCGCACTCATACCCATCGTTACGTGTGTTAGATTCTCTCATGCATTCCTTGACTTGTTGCATATGTCACACACTTGCTACCAACAAGGGCATCTTACTCACCTCTGTGTGCAACTGTAGTCAAGGCGATACCGTACTACCCACTGCTGGGACTCCTACACCAAACGGTCTAAGGTCTAGTTGAGACTTCTTATCGGGAAGATCCCCTCACATGTTGGCGGGTCCAGCACCATCAATAGGATGATAAGAGAACTCACGGAAGGAAATAAATGCTAAGGGGGAAACATTGGTGCAAGAGTGGGAGCACACTGAGGAGTGTTGGGTTAAGGAAAGGCAAGAGAAGTAAAGGTGGAGACATTGTGTGTTCTAGAGGCTCGTATGGTTGAGCAGGTCAAAACATTGTGTACTCTATATTCCTACTTAGTAGAGTGGAGACATTGTGTGTGTTTGAATATTTGAAACAATTAGTGGGTTGAGACGTTGTGAGCTTTGGAGCCGTGTGTGATCTAGTTGACGGGTAATGATGTGAAATCCCTAGAGCACTTAACTACTTAGACTCTAGATACAGCTCAAGGGTGGTCAGTTGTAAGAAATATAGTCATGCAACTAGCTTATGGTTGGGTGCAGAGTTGAATGTCATCCCTCAGTTGCTAGTCATTCAAGTTATATAGATAAGTATATTTACTTATATATATATATATTGCATTATGTAGAAACAGTAATGTTATTATGTGTTAGAACAAGGATTGTATCTGCACTGTTAGTGGAGGAATGTGTTATTTCCAGTGTCCATAATGAAAGTGGTTTGAAGGACTTACAAATCCTTATGGTATCTTTTGAATATGTTCTTGAGTTACAAAGCTATTTGCGAGGTCTTGTATGAATTCTTAATGTGCTCAGTTAAGCTATTAATGTGTGTGATTTCCATTATTAATCCAAATTATATCAATATATTTTTTTTCATCCATCTTGATGCTTTTGGAGTGGAAAAAGTGGAGGAATTATCTTACGGCACTGTTTTTACCAGTGAGACCCAATTTGGCAAAACGGGGTCTGAAACCTTTTGAGAGCGTTTTGAGGCATTAAACGATGTTTTTTGGGGGTAAAACTTTGTCACTTTTGCATAGAATAATTCCATGCTATTTTACACAGATATATTTCCAACGGTGTAAGAAGCGTGTCAATCAGAGTCCGTATGCAAAAGTTATGCCACTCAGAAGTTGACCTTCCTATTTTCACACCTATAGTTCAGGAGGATGTTGCGTCAGCCCCTATTATTCATGGAAAAGGGGATATCCATGTGATTATGATGTAAAATAATCTAGAAGATTCTATATTGTAACTCTAGTTAAGAGTTGATGTAGTCAAAATTAACCACTAGTAACCTATCGGGTTGTGTTATAATCATGCCACTAGGAGGAAGAGAAATTCCATTCTTTCAAGAGAATTTTGTTCCATTCTTGAGCAAAGATAGCTAAGAGAGATATGAGGTAGAGCACACAGAGGGGATTTGTGCACTGTAGCCGCCCACAGGCCACATGTGTTACTTCTTTGTACCTACAACCATATTTCCAGACAAAGAAAGAGAGTGAAGCGACCTCACCTTCCAGTTGGGTTTTCTCCTGAAAGGGTTTCCCAGAGCATATCTTGTATTTTGTGTGTGTGTGTGAGTTTATTTTGTCATTCTCTACATTTATGTCTAATTTCCATACGCATGCATACACTAATTGCAGCTAAATTTACATATCTTAAAGATTAATAAAACTGTAATAGCGTAGAACCTCATATTTTTAATATAATATTATCATAATTGTTGTGACGAACCATCCAGTGCAATATCCATGGAAGTTTATGGATCAATTATTGTCATGTTGTGGATCTAATGGATACTTATCTGATTAAGGTTTTTGATTATCAATATATTATAATGTGCGTTTTACCAGTGGATTCAACAGTAGTGTTTGGGATCCACTTTATGGCATAATATGTTGTTGCTAGGCCTAAATTTACAAAGCAGTGTTAGCCATGGTTTGGTTTGTCTTCTTTGTGCTAGATGGAAGGCACGTCGTTAGCTCTGTTGTAGTATCATACGGACAATCTTCATAATGATATAATTGGAATGAAGGCTTTGCTCCTCTAGAAGTTAGCATTCAAAGTGACACTCGACCTTTAGGAATACATGGGCATAATCCATGTAATCTTTAATTTTATGAGTCTAAGTGTCATCAAAAGTCGAGTGTGTATTCAAGGCTGGATAAGTCTTTGGTAGACTTAACACAAGAATTTGAATTTTAGTGAAGACTGGAGGATTAGCCTTAATTGTGTTTTAATTACATGATTTGTCCTCTAATGATAGTACTTAGTAGTAATTATCATCGTGTGGGACATGCCAAGTGTTATGTGCAACATCTATGGAGGATAGCACTATTGATAGGAAGTGTGGGGTCACATCGGGAAATTGTTCTTGTCGGTAAACAATAAGCTATGCGTTATGGGGGACAAAGATATATCTCTATGGGACAAGAATAGTTCAACGTTAACAAATATTTACATGTCCCGGGGATAGAAAAAGGTACATATGGGGAATGGAGAAATGAATGTCACCGGGAACAAAGGTTTGTCTCTATGATAACGGAAAACCTTGATGCTTGAAAACAACGATATGTTTATCCTGAGAGATGTAGAAATGTTTATCCTGAGGAACAGAGACAAAATGTTTCATGATGGGAAAGTTACACTTAGACCTAAAATTGATTATAACGTCGAAACGTTGAATTATATGAAGGGGAATAACCCTATGGGACCCCCTGATTTAGGTTGAAGTGAAGGTGCCATGTAGGACAACTAAGACTATGTGGATGCCATGTGGTATTTTTGGAGGATGTGGACATGTGACGTGGCAAAGCTACTAACATAACATGCTAATGATGCAACACGTGGTAGCAAAAATGAGCCCTTTAGAGGGTCAAGTGGCTAGTTTTCGAGTGACACATGGCATCACTAATGCCACATGGTAGGGTGACATTACCCTGATGTCATAATGACATCAACGAGATGTAGTGGATGCGGGTGACATGGAGGATTATGCTAACGTGCTACCTAGGCGACACATGGTGATGGTTTTTCAATAACACTTGGCTCAAAAGCGCCACATGGTGCTGCAATGGAGTTGATGTGTCCAAGAGCCACATCACCATGGAGCTTAGGTCCCTGGAGATGTTTTTAACATCTTTCATAATGGGGCACGTTGTTGATAGAAGTCACAGTTGACGGAAGATGCAGTACGAGAGCATCCCTGTCACTTGACATGAATATTCATCTCACACCACAAATGATTGGAACGTAATGTTCCTAGAAGTATGGCATGATGGAGCAATGGCGCATGGTGCGATGATGTAACGAGTGACACATTAGACCACGAGTGAGATAGCAATGTCATGTGGGTACCACATGGCAGTATCATGCTGATGTGGCACGAGTTAATTGGCTAACTTCAAATGGACATAACTTTCAATCTAGAGGTTGGATTGATGTAGAATTTATAAGCTCTTGACGAGTTGGATGCAATGGTATTACAGAAAGTGATTTTCGCAAACTTTCAGTGAGAGGAAATTTTTGTAACCCCATTTCCATAAGGTGACCTTGAAAGTTGGGTTAATTGAAAATAACACCTCCCATTCATCCTAGATTAAACTAAGAGGGTGTAAGGGAGCATTACACAGAGATAAAGAAAAAGAGAAGTAACTAATTTTAATTATTGAGTAAAGAAAATTTATATAATTACTTTCAAATATAAAAAGGAAAATACACTTCTATAAATATTAAGAAGAATTAAATTTATGGAGTTAAAAATATTTTGGAAGAAGCAAAAATTGAAAAAAAATTACGCACTTGAATTTAATCATATCATTGCTTAACAAAGTTAGAATTTATATATATAACCTTTCAACTTAATTACAATTAAATTTATTTTATTTATAAAATTTGATTTATATTGTTAAAAATATAAGTATAATAGATAATTAACTTGAATGAATATCATCCATGTATTTGATTATGTCTCTTGTGTATTTGGTTATTTCCACGCTAATATCTTGAATTTCCAATGGAGTTTTTCATTAGATATATATGCAAAGAGAGAAAAAAACGATCCATGTTCCGATGGAGTTTTTCATTGGATAATCCTTATTGTTTCATGAACACATACATTATTATAACATAATATAAAATTATGAAAAGATTTAAAATTGGCCGCAATATGGATATTATTCCATAATAAATAATGTTGTTTTGTATTATAGGTATGTTATGGGTTAGCTAGTGTGATATGTGGAGTAATAACATAATCATTTAAATTAAATGATTCGTAAAAGTAGATAGGCATTAATCACATTAATTTATAATAAATATAAAAAACATATTATTATATATTTTATACTATTAAAATTTGAAAAATAATAATAATTAATTAAATTGTTATTGTATTTTAAATTATATTATTATTATTATTATTTATAAAAATTTACTATATAAATTAAATATATAACTATGAAGATTTGTAATTTATAAATAAATTTTGTTACAATGCTATAGACCAATGCCATGGCTTATTAATAATTTAATACCATATGTTTAAAAAACCATAATTCTTTTCTTATAACACTTGTCCATATGACATTCTTTTTTAACTAATTAATTAAATTAAAAAGACAAAGAGGAGATAGCTACTTTTAAAATAAATATCAACCATTGATCTATGATTGCTGCTAATAATATTATACAATATTTCATGGAAGTTAAATCCCTACCATCAATCTCATAATTATTAATAATTAAATTAAAATTTTAAAAACTTATTCCAAAATAAATTAAATTTATTTTTACGCTAATATATCGTGAAAAAATAAAATTAAAGAAAACTAAAAGTAATATGAAATCCATAAAATATTGATAAAAAACTTATAATTATATAAAAAATCATAAACTAACACATTTAGATCCCTGATTTTATTGTTATAATGTACCCCAAATTATATTGTGCCTTATATTAGAATACATCATCGGAAGATTATTCTCGCATAAATAATGCTCCTTGTTAAATGATACTTAGGAAAATTTGTTTAATTAAAAGCAAAATAAAAAGTTATAAATATATGAGACACATTGTTTATCACTACATTTCACTAATTTGTATAGTAATAATCAATTAGAAAAAGTTAATATATATACTTAGAGAATCATACTCTAGTGAGGCTCACTATTTTACCACCTTGCCCTACTAACCAACCAAAACACATAAAAATAATAAATAGTTTATGACGAATGAATTTTTGGTTCTTTTTTCACTAATATCAAGGACATTGTCATGGAATACCTATAAAGGGATTCAACTTAATCTTAACATTTTATCATAATTGTAGGACAATTAAGCTAAATGAATTATTATTTTAATCTCGAATTCAATTGATATAAAAGTGATTGTTGGGAACATTGATATATGGTCTAGGGTTATCTCAAAATAATCTTCATACAAAAAGTTTTCAAGTCACTTTTTCTTGACTTTTTTTAAGTTTTCAATGTATTTTTGTGTTAGTTATGTTCCAAGTTTTGGAGCCAATTCATTTTGCTAATTTTTCAAAAAATAGCTTTAGAAAAATACAAATAGTAATATTTAACAAAAAAAATTATGATCTCAACAAAAAAGCTTCCGTTTTCTTAAACAATTCAAATTCTTTTAATTTTTCTAATCCAGTGTTTTTGCTAAACCCCGAGTGTTAGAATTTTAGAACTTTTCCATTTTAGGGTTTTACTTTAGTCATATTGACATAATCCACTATTTTTGCTAAACCCTGACTGTTAGAATTTTTGTATTTTAGGGTTTTTACTTCAGTCATATTGACATTATATAAAATAAATTTCAACTTTTTAATTTGAACTTTTAGTAAATAAGCATCGTCATATATTTTATCATAAATAAGCTACTCATTATTTTGTATGGTTATTTTGTTTGTAATTTTTGACTACAAATTAATTCATAAAACTGAAAAAAATACAATATCAAGAGGAATGTTATGGTATGGAGACCAAACCTATTTCAATGTATAAGTTTTCACATCTTAAATCGTCAATTTAATCAGAGCTTTTGGTATCATCTTTTCAATTCAATTATATATATATATATATATATATATAATAGAAAATTTATTATTTATTTTTCACAACCATCATTAAAATGATAATAATATTCAAATATATGCATTAAATATGTTAATAATGAAATAAGGATATGTAAATAGAAATTTTACAAATTATCTTTTTGGGATAAAATTAAATTATAATTAGAGTTACTATCTAGTTTTATATATCTCTGAATTCAGATGCTATTTGTAAGCATATAATTCCCTCATTTTATTAGTGTTAGTAATGATTTACCAAGGATATTGATTTACTTGAAAATATTATCTAGATTAATATTATTACTTTGAAATTATTTATATAAGATAAATTATTTATCTTAAAAATGATATTTCATCTATTAAATTGCTAAAATTTTCTAATAATTAATTATCAATCGATATCAAATTTAATGTATATGATAGGCTTATTAACAAACAAATATATATTGTAAATGCTTTATTTAAAATTACAAATAAAATCTTATTTATTAAATGTTAAATAAATAAAATCTAATTAAAGAAAAAAAATAATTATTAAAAAAAAATCAAATCAATAATATCATGTTTAAAAATTGAGTTTATAAATCAAACCAATATAGATCTATCTTAAACACAGATCTAACATGAGCCGACAGTTATCCAATTTCTTCATGTGTAATTTTTTTTTTGAGGTGATATTATTTAAATGTGTTGTATACTTATTTTATTTTATTTTATTAGATTTTTTTAAAATTTTTATTTGAGCCGACCTGAGCAAAATTTAAATTTTGATAATGTTACACATCATATTTTACTGTATAATGAGCTTGTGGGCTCAATGATTTTTTTTTAAGAATTTCAAGCAAACAATATCACATGGAAGAAATATCACATAGAAGAATTGATTCTTGAGATTTTTTCATTCATACAATTAAAATATATTTCTTTTGAAATATATATGTAATATAATACTTAAATACTAAATTAAAAACTCTATAATTTAATTTAAAATGTTAAATAATATATTCGTTTTAAATATATATGTATTTTAATATAAAAGTAGTTCTAAGGGTTATCTCAATTGATTGAGGTCCCGTTGCTAAAACACCTTGCCATCCAGAGGTGACATGTTCAATTCTCCTTGATGCCCTCGCGATTAGAATCGAATTAGTATGGTCCGGAGGTGTCTCATGAAACATCAAAATGAAACTAGTTATGGCTAATGCTTTGTTTCTATATTCAATGAAAATATAACATGAGTGAGAAAGCAATGATAAACATATTTCACTCTTTAATTATTAGTCTCTGACAAAAATTCTAGTAATCGATTTGTCTGCTGACCACTATTAGTTTTACATTGACCATGGAAAATTATAATGTTTAACTTTATAAATAATTAAATTATTTTTTATTTTAATTAAAAATAATAGTTTGTTAGCATATCATTGCCTTAAAAATTTGTATGTCTTATTTCAGGATTTCTGATAGATGTCCCATGTTTCCCATGAAATTTGTTCACTCGAGAACTACTAGTTTTCATGGTGATCACCAATTTTCACAGGGATCTTGTAATATGATTAAACAAATTGATAGAAGCTAATACATATATGAGCGTACATTATTAACCTGAGAGTTACAGTCTTCTCAATTTTTGAACCAAATCGTACCGAAGGTCGTTAGTTCGTTAATGTCACTGAAAGTCAATTTATTTCATGTTAATCATGAGGCCGAGGGCTTTAATCGACACTCTGAGGTATCAAATAATGTGAAAATGATGGAATTATGGATTTAGAGTTTCTTTGTGTTTAGAACACCTCCAAAGAAAAAGGAACGATCATGAATAACAATACTAGTTTGATATTCGTCCCTAAAAAACAACTAACTAAGCCAAGATGTATTTTTTATTTTCCAAATGCCTTGAATTTGTCTTACAACTTTATGTTCAAATCATCTAATGCAATATGTCATCTTTACTTTAATTTTCCTTCCGTTCTTTTTCTAATAAATCATTTTGGCTAATTTTGTATCTGTCTTTTTATGAATGCAACTGTCATACAATATCTTTCACGGATAAAACCAAAGATGATGCAAAAGGAGATTTCAAAAAGGTTGGCTTTTCTCCTGTTAATCGTAAGGAAGAGGACTTTGATGGACAATCTGAGGCATCGAGTCACAAGAAAATGTTGGGATTATTTCCCATGAATCTCTGTTCCTGTCTCAATTCAAATCTCATAGTTACAGAAAATAAAATAACTTTGCCTTTTTCTATCATCCAAATTGATCCAGATTTGAGGTATTATCATGTCCAGATATTTGTCATTTTATTTTTTTGGAATTCTTCCTAGTTGTTCGAGCTTTATTTTTTCTGATTTTGTTTGACGTCAATTTTACTATTAGAATGCTAGATTGATCCCTTATGACTGTGGATCTACGACTAATACTGTATTTTCTTTCTGGATCTAGCCATTTTGTGGCAATTTTTCATTGAAATGTTTGCTTTGAGCTTTCTGGCAAGTTGGATATGCATAAGCTGGGGTCAGAAAGGAGGGGATGGAGAGTGCTTTTCATAGAACCATGAAGGCATATTACGGATCAAATTATCAGCATAGAGGTAGAGCTCATTGTATCATCGGATATGTTCGGGAAAATATTTTTTTTATAGATCTGAGGAATTTTAATTGGATCCCTCCTCAATAGTCAGAGACACATGATATATCCAAATCCATGAAGGAATTCGGCAGTCGTAATCTAGATCCGGCAGTGAAAGCCCCATTACAATTTTTTTTGTTAAAACCCTTGTAGGAAAATCAGTTTCCATGAGGGTTTGGGATGGGATTATGATTCAACATCTTAAGATGAAGATTCAAGAAAAGTTGGGTATTCCAACAAAGTTTCAAAGCTTGATTTATGTAGGAAAATCAATGCAAGAGGACTCCAGTTTGCAGGATTATGGTATTGAACATGATTCAACTATCATCCTAAACATGAGATTACATGGAGGATGTTTTGGATCTAGTAGCCCAAAAAGTCTAGTTTATTTCAAGGAAACCAATAAATGGTAGGACTAAATCACATAAAAAATTTATCATCTTCCCAATCTCCCTAGCCCCTATATTGTAGATCAGATGAATCAGATGTTTGCTTTGATAGCAAATCTGTCAAAGGTCAATGGTATTTACTCTAATTTCTATTCTAGATTAGTTATGCGTATTTAAAGGTTTCTGGCCCAACCCGAAGGACCTTCACCAATGGATCTTTTCCACTTGGACTAAAATTTGTGATATTCATTTATGTTCTGGGGGATTTTTTTTATTTTTTATTTTTATTTTTTACATCAAAAGATTTGGATTATGCATTAAAAGAAGGAACATGGTTCTAGGGCAGTGTAGGTCTTTTTATGATTCTGTAATTTCCGGGTTTCGATGCTAATACCATGGCAGTTTCCAAAATGCGAGTGTGGGTCAGCCTACATAGCCTCCCTTTGCATTTTTTCCATCATAAAATTTTAGAAGGAATCGACAATTCTTTCAAGAATTTCCTAAAGGTGGATGTAGATAGAGTCACAAAAAGAATTTTTACTTTTGTTAGGATATGTCTAGAGGTAGAGTAAAAGTTTACACTATCATATTATCTTGATTCATAATAATATTCAGTGGCCCTAGTTGTTAGATTTTGAAAACACATCATTTAGATGTCGTATTTTTCTACAAAATGAGACAGTTACAAAATTTGTGTCCTTGAGCAAAGAAAAAGCCCAAAAGAAAAAAGAGACAAACCCAAAAGGGTTGAAAAACTTCAGATCCACACAATATTGTAGCAGAGGAATAATATCCAGATAACACTACAAATATAGTTGAACAAAATTCCCAGGAAGTTATTGAGAAGAGAGGGGTTGAGCAGGTAGGATCGGTGGTCCCAATTCCATCCAAAGCAACAATGAATTCAGTGCTCCATCAATAGATTGAGAAGACTATCTCTGAAAGAGTGGTGAATGACACAAAAGGAACTCATGTTTTAGAGAGTTTGGACTCTGATAATGAAATACCTATAAATGCCGAAGAGAATCAAATGGCTATTGTAACTACCACTCCCAATTATGGTGGTTGGAAAAAAGTGGAGAAAAAGAAGGGTGGAAAAGGGTATATTAGTGTTTTTCTCTTTCATGTGTTTTTCTTTTTAGCATCTGTAAAATGTAATTTTGTTCTTTTGAATAAAATTGTGATTTTTCCTTGGGAATATATATATATATATCTATATATATATATATATATATATATATATATATATATATATATATATATATATATATATTAAAAAAAAGTAAAATATTATTAATTAAGAAATTATGATTGCAATTTAAGTTTTCATTTTGAGAAAAGAATAAATATTAGATACTGTTAAATATATTTTTTAAGGTTGATTAATATCTCAAAAAACAACATCAAATTTATTTTTATAATTATGATATTTTAAGTAAATGTGTTACTTATATAGAGTGTGACAACCCTTTTTTCTACCCCTCTTATAAATGTTATTATGAATTGTAAATCATATAAATATTGTGGAAATGTAACCAAATCATTGGGCTAGAGGAGTGGACATGAACTTAGAGGTATGAGGAGGAGTTGCTTGTAAACCCAAGCCATTGCATTTATTTTATCAACTATCTTCATGATGAATTTATGGTTTTTTAGTGCCAGCATTAAAGGAGAGCATGGACAGTTTGTAGTAGAGGATGAGAGGTCCATACAGTCCTTGTCCCTAAGGGGCGTGTTGTGGGAGTCAACATGTAAGTGGGGCAGATAATAAAAAGAAGGAAGAGTGTGGTGCGAGAGACAGAGAGACATAAACACAAGTTGTAGGGAGGGTATGTTGGGGATTTGCATACTTAGTGTTCCAATGCTAGATCAGATTGCATGTCATGCTCATTCACTTTTTTCTTTTCTTTGGACACATTTAAACTCAGAGTGTGTTTGTCTTCATTGTTATATTTTTCATGTTTGATGGTTCACCTGAATACGTTATTCGCGAACCATGCCTTCACCAACATGGGTCAACCAATGTGCTGGTGGCTGCATTGGAAGTATCACTTTACGTGAGCAGGACCATGCACCATTAGTTTAGGAGTAGGGGTAGTGTTTTCTTTTGTCTTATTTGCTTGCATGCATGTTTGCATCTTTTCTTTGTTGTTTGTTTGCTTACCTGCTTGCTTTGCTTACTTACTTTGCTTTCGCATTTGCTTCTACTCTTTGTTTTGTTTGTTCGTCTGCTTGTTTACGTTCGTAGGATAGTTTTGCATGAAACCATGTGCAACTCTTGAAACAAGCAAGGTAAATTACAAGAGTACTTGTGCAGTTATCAATACTTGGTTATCTGTTGTCCCATCTCTTTATGTAGAACTTGTTGTCTTGAATCCATGATACACCAATGGAAAATATGTTATGTTCGAAGTGAACCTTGATGAAAGCACAATGCTTGTGCACTAACTAATACCACCTACTCCAGTCGGTTGTTTTGGGTTAAACCTTTTTAGCTTAGTCAAGTAGAGTAAGGTGAGGGGTAAAACCTTAACAAGTATGTCAGAGGTATATACAAAATAATTCTCTGAAGGAACAACCTCTTCTGCTCTCAATAAGTCAGGATCCTTCTTCCACCTTTGAAATGAATAAGTGCTATGCACAATTATGAAAATGGAAAAACGAAAATATGAAAAATTTTAAAAAAAGAAAAATGAATAAGGCGAAAGAAGAGAAATGCTTCCTACGCAGAGAGGTGATGCAAGTAACTCCATCGGGGTACTGACCAGGCTCGCTGGTAGCGGAGCAATGCTTGTGTTCCTGTGTGACTCCGCCAGGGTACTGTCCAGGCCTACTGGCAGCGGAGCAACACCAAAGATGAAACTTAAACTCTGACTATCATATTGCTTATGTACCAATAAACCCCTCATCCCCAATCGAAACAACTGTGTTGACCTGGCTTGGAATGTGTGCTGACTGACCAAGAGCATGGCAGGTGCTACATCTTTCAATCAAGCTAGTGTGGAAACCAAGAAGATCTAAGAACTGAACAATACTTTCAGAGGAGTTAGACTTGCTTTTCACAAAACAAGGTCCATTCAGAGAGCTGGAGTTCTACCAGTGTGTCGCCAAGTGTTGTAGTAGCTACAACCACCCTCCAAAATTTTGCTTTAGCTTCATTTTGGAGCCTCCCTACCAATCATCCTTAGTAGCATGTCTTGCACTGTCCAAGTACATAGGCTTCAATTGAGTTTCAGTGGCCTGTTAGCCTGTGCATGTCAACTTGTTTGTCTCCCACCATAGGCTGTCTTTCCGGACTTTGTCAATTTTCTGGTTGAGGTGCTCACTCCGAAAATTGCATAATTCTAGAGGGGAACCAACCTTCACTCCAAAAATTGCATAATCCTGCAGGGCTCCAGAAATGCGCAGTCCAACCAGGAAACCTTCCCTCTCAAAACTGTGCAATTCAGCCTAGCACTAGGCTTCAACTCAGAAATTCCGCAATTCTAACTGACAACCAGGGCTTCAGTCCAGAAATTGTGCAATGCATGAGGGATAATGAGTCTTGCTCAGCTCAGAAACTATGAAAATTTCATCCCCAGGCTTGCAGATTGTTGCATGTACTTTCAGGTTGACCAGTTCCCCCCCCCAGAACTGACCAATCCTGATTTGCACGCATGGGTTGTTTTTCTCGAAAAAGCAAAAAAGTAAAAAACAAAAAAGTATCCATAGATTTTAGGCATCCATTTTTAGCAACTGGAGGTTACATGCAAAGATCGTTTTAGAAACTTCCCTCCAAGTGTCGTTTTTCCTAGATTTGTGGCATGCACGTCATAAGACTCATTCTTATAAAACTTATTTATTCGACACCGCAGAGCTCATTCCTCACATCGATCTTGGAGCTCTGACATCCCACATTGCATCTAGGAGTCTTCGGCACATTCAACTCAACTTTTTCCAGGTAACTTTGCTTTTCATGTCTTTTGCTGCTTTTCTATCGTGTTTTGTATTTCACTTTGTATGAATGTTGTTTGCTTGGTTTTTTTGAACGTCTGCTATCATTTTAATGCATGTTAGCTTGCAGAAGTGTTCTTTTCAGTTTTCATTGCATCTCATTACTGTAGCATGCAGGATATTGTTTATGCACTAACAATTGCTATTACGGTGACTTGCTTCACACACATACTTGTTTTCCTGTTTTCTGAATCTTGCACTCACTTTTTGCATGCATGGTCATTCACTCTTGTTTACACTTAGCTTCATCATGCATTTAGAACTTTTCATGTTTTTAGTCGCTCGTCAGAGGGTCTGGGCTGCCTTGGCCCGGACCTTGCCTTGCCCGGCTAGCAATGTGCATTTCTGAGAGTGAAGGCTCTGCCTTCCCTCCAGAAAATGTGCAAATATGGCCCAACACTGGCCTCTAGGATTTATTTGCGCAATTTCGGGAGGCAGTGCCCTGTTGGCCCCAGAAATTGCACAATGTAGTTTGTGGGTTTGCATGTCATTGCTGACTGAAATTGCACAGTGTCAATCCTCAGTAGGGCAAGATGGACTATGCATTGTGTAGTTCTAGCAATCAGTCAGCCTCCTGACAGTCTGGAATGTGTCTTGCATAGTTTTGGAAGTCAGTCTCCTGGCCTCTCGGTGAAAATTGCACAATCTTCCCAATTAGTCACCCGGGTATGTTGCATGTGAGTCCTCAAAGTTGTTTTGGTTTTCAACTAACAGATTTCTTGCCATGAGTTTTTCTATTTCTCCAGGTATCGCAGGTGTTCATCCGTCTCTCAGTAGTACAAGTTCAATGGCCTCCAAGAGAGCAGGGTCAAAGGACACCATTGAGAGCACAACTGGAGATGCAGTTGAACAAGTGTCTATGAGCTTGCCTATCTACGAAGACACCAAGCTGTTCATAGACAAGGATATCAAGATGAAATGGTAGGACATCAATGATATATTCTCAGGCACATTTGAGGAAAATCTGGAAGACCGCAGGGTCTATGTCAACATTCACAAGTCTAGCTTGTATTAGATTGCATGCAGGTATCTCGCGTTTCCATGCGCGGACATGATCCACTAGATTGTCTCACACACTGATCCTGAGACAATGATGTTGAGAAGTGCCAGTGGAACACAACTTGCTACCTTCAGGGTGAAGGAATTTCAGGAGATGTATCACTTGCCACAGTTGGTGATCACAATGGAGAAACCCTTCAGCAAACCCAACAACAGTGTAAACTCAAGAGATATCTTGAAGAGCTGGGCGAAAGATCCAACCAAGTTCAGGACAACACCCAGCTAGGTTTACAAGACGAAGATACTGCGAAAGGCATATCATTACTTGGTCATCTTTGCATGTCGCTTATACGGCCAAGAGAGCACAAAGACCTTCCCACAAAGTTGGGTGATTGCGTTGGACCAACTGGCCAGCGAAGGAAGACCTTGCAACTGGTCCAACATGTTGGCTATCAGGTTGAAGGAATAGGTGACAGAAGCCCGACATCCACCCAAGGGTCAGCAAGAAGAGATATACATGTCTGCTTACATACTAGATGCTGTATGTGCTCATTAGCAGTTCCCAGGCTTTAGTTGGGCATGGACACCTTCAGAAACCTCTGTGCACACTTATTGCAGATTGTTCTCCGAATGCAGCTTTCGTGGAGTTATCACACAGTTGTCAGATCACTTTATCACCCTGGTGTACAAAATGATATTTGAGCAGGATCCACCTTGCATGTCACAGACAACAATGGAGGCATTAATCGACATAGCAGATTGGTATGCCTCACCCCTTGGCACCTTCATATGGATGTACAACGTGGAGAAGGCTCTGTATGTTTTAACTAAGTTTTCCATGGACAAGCTCATCATGCAAGAGGTGTCATATCACGTCTTGACATGGTTGTTAGCGAAAATACACAAGAAGAAGAAGGCACCTTGTCCTATCACGTCTCGACACGGTTATCGGTGAAACTACACAGGAAGAAGAAGGCACCTTGTCCTGCTCTTACTTTGCAGATCAGGTTGTATGAGATACAGAATCTCAAGCATGCTGAGGCCGAAACGGAGGAGTTCAAAAGATTCACCTTAGGCACCAGAAGTTTCAATCTGTATGACCCACATTGCTTGGTGAAGGACCACTGTGCGAGAGTGCAATTTCCTTGGATCCACGGGGCGTGTCATTAGGTTGAGGAGAACCCATGGAGATATTGCTATCACCCCTCTAGGCTCAATTAACTGGTTCACATAGTTGTAGAGTGGTTAGCAAAGCAGAGGGAAGCAACATCTTAGAGAGCAACATCATCAACAGCAACAGAGGGTAGAAAACCTACATGTGACAAAGGCAAGAGAAAGGTTGTTGACAACACAGAGGTAGAACAAAGACGCAAGTTCAAAGCAGATCCACTTGTGATGAAATCAGCTTTGGAGATTGAGTCTAAGAGGTGACAACGCGATAAGAGGATCACGCAAAGGCTAAGAGAAAAATAGAGGATGGAGGAAACAGAAAAGGAGTTGCAGGAGTTGAAGCAACAACTCCGGGAAGAGTAAGAGCTATGCAGAAGAGAGAAGGAAGCGCAGCAGAAACAGGCACAACAGGGGGTGCAACATGCAGATATTAATGAAACTGCGCCCATACAAGTTATAGACTCATCCAAGCAGCTGGCACAGAGCATACATGGTGAGCAGTCACAGGAGAAGGACTTAGCTCAAGAGATTGAACAAATGATAGAGCAAATGGGCACGGATATGGTCCAACCAGAGTCAGATTAGGATATTGATCTCATGCTTTGAAACGAAGAGGTCACCCCACCGGCTTCACCAGATCCAGAAGCAGAGCAAGTCCCAAGCGATCAAGGAGACATAGAGATCCTTGAAGACAATCTAGAGGCAGATATGCACAACATATCTTTCGACGAGTCACAACACAGAGTTGTGCAGTCGCGTAGAGTGCCCACTTCAGATGTTCACATATCTCTTGCACAGTTTGAAGAACGAGTGATCGTATCTGATGTATGCAAGCATCCAACAACATTGGCCGATGCTACTAGAGCATATGTCGAATCCACCAGCTCGAGTGTTCGATTCTTGATAGCAGAGAACAAGCGCATGGATAAGGAGTTACAAGCGGCCAAGCAGGGAGGAGAACAGGTTACATCATCTGCCAAAGCAGAGTTGAAGAGAGCGATACTGGATGAAGTATCGTCCCTCGAGACAGTCATGCAGATGTTGTATTCCAGATTTGTCACCGTTCATAAGTCAATTGTCCATCTCAACGGTTGGTAGCAGCATTGTGCTAGGAGAACACGCATCTTGTCAAATTTGCATACTGTTGTCGAGTGCATGCAAACATGGATAATGAGGTACAAAGGATACCCATTGCACTTGCCAAAGATGATGAAGCCAAAGGCGGTAGAGTTAAAGGAACACATCCAAAGTCAGATCCAGAATGGCGAAGAAATCTTGTAGCTCATCACCAGGTTGCAAGCTTCAAATGCACGGATGCTTAGAAGCATGGATGTCATTGTGCGCATGAACATGATACCATCTATTGGCACACTCACCGAGGTGAAGTCAAAGAACGAAGTCCGACTGGAGTTGGACATTTACTTTGATGAGTTGATGTGTGTAGCCATCAACGCAGACTTGGAGATCAATGTAGACACTATGCATTAATATGTTGCTGGTATGACTGCACTCAAGACTATGATGTGCATGCTATCAGACGATTTGGACAGAGTTTCCAAATCAATGTACCCAGATACAACATAGGCAAGAGTTTGCTTTCAACAAGATGTCACATTGAGTACGCAGACACCATAACAGACTACCAAGCTTGGCATCAGTTCACGACCATCGATCATCACGAGGATGTCAAAGAGTTGGTCTTCCCACAACTATCCGAGTCTTAATAATGTCTTGCATGGTTTACTCAAGCCTATTTTGTCTCACACGGGTACATGTGCAGATTGTAGTAACATCTTGTAAAAGTGAAAGACCAAGTGTTGATAATAGAGTGTAACAATCATGTAGTAGTTGAAGAGTCATGAGGGTAGTTGAAGAGTCACAAAGGGGAATGTCAAGGGTCACCCCACCCTTTTCTATTTATAGAACCTCATAACTCATTGTACAGGATTTTGGGAGCCAAGATTCCTATAGGTGTATCTTAGAGAAAGCTTGGAATGTATTGTAACGAGCCTTGGCTTCTCCACAGTGCAGAGATAGTATATCTCTTTGGAGGGGTAGGCGACAATGACTATAACGTTCCGTTATCGAGACTAGTGGTTGGTCATAGTTGTATGTATGATTGGACCTTTCACTTTCTTAATATAACAGATCCAACACATTTCATTCATATGTTATTATTGTATTTCAGCTAGCTTGGTTACTCTAATGATATATGTAGTTTTTTATGCATGTATGTATGGACTTTTCTATATAGGTTTGCATGAATCTTATCGAGATGTGTTGTTGGTTTCACCATCACTTTGGATCGTTGGCTAATCTTCTTTCCAGCTTGTGATGTATCTCTCTCATGTGTTCCCTTTGAAGCTGCGTGTTGTCACAGGTTTCTAAGGGGCACACTCATACCCACCATTACGTGTGTTAGAGCCTCTTATGCACCTTCCTTGACTTGCTGCATATGTCACACCCTTGCTACCAACAAGGGCATCTTACTCACCTTTTTGTGCAACCGCAATCAAGGCAATATTGCACTACCCGCTGCTAGGACTCCTACACCAAACAGTCTGAGGTCTAGTTGGGACTTCTTACCGGGGATATCCCTTGACATGTTGGCGAGTCCAACACCGTCAACAGGATGATAAGAGAACTCATGGAAGGAAATAAATGCTAAGGGGGCAATGTTGGTGCAAGAGTGGGAGCACACTGAGGAGTGTTGGGTTAAGGAAAGGCAAGAGAAGTAAAGGTGGAGACTTTGTGTGTGTTTGAATATTTTCAATAATTAGTGGGTTGAGACGTTGTGATATTTGGAGCCACTTGTGATTTAGTTGACGGGTAATGATGTGAAATCCCTTGAGCACTTAAATCCTTAGACTCTAAATATAGCTCAAGGGTGGTCAGTTGTAAGAAATATAGTTGTGCAACTAGCTTATGGTTGGGTGGAGAGTTGACTGTTGTCCCTCAGTTGCTAGTCATTCAAGTTATATAGATAAGCATATTTACTTTATATATATATATATATATATATATATACATATATATATTGCATTATGTAGAAATAGTAATGTTGTTATGTGTTAAAACAAGGATTGTATCTGCACTGTTAGTGGAGGAATGTGTTATTTCCAGTGTCCATAATGAAATGGTTATATGAATTTCTCGTGGTTTGAAGGACTTGCAAATCCTTATGGTATCTTTTGAATATGTTCTTGAGTTACAGAGCTATTTGCAGGGTCTTGTATGAATGCTTAATGTGCTCAGTTAAGCTATTAATGTGTGTGATTTCCGTTATTAATCCAAATTAGATCAGTATATTTTTTTTCATCCATCTTGATGCTTTTGGAGTGGAAAAAGTGGAGGAATTAACTTACGAGACTGTTTTTACTAGCGAGACCCAATTTGGCAAAACGGGGTCTAAAACCTTCTGAGAGCGTTCTGAGGCATTAAACGACGTTTGTTGGGGGTAAAAATTTGTCACTTTTGCATAGCATCATTCCATGCTAATTTACACAGATATATCTCCAATGGCATAAGAAGCGCATAAATCAGAGTCTGTGTGCAAAAGTTATGCCACTCAGAAGTTGACCTTCTTATTTTCACACCTATAATTCAGGAGGATGTTGCATCAGCCTCGATTATTCATGGGGGATATCCATGTGATTATGATGTAAAAGACTCTATATTGTAACTCTAGTTAAGAGTTGATGTAGTTAAAATTAACCACTAGTAGCCTATCGGGTTGTGTTATAATCATGCCACTAGGAGAAAGAGACATTCCATTCTTTCGAGAGAATTTTGTTCCATTCTTGAGCAAAGATAGCTAAGAGAGATAGGAGGTAGAGCACATAGAGAGGATTGGTGCACTGTAGCCACCCACGGGCCACAAACGTTACCTCTTTGTACCTACAACCATATTTCTAGACAAGGAAAGAGAGCGAAGCGACCTCACCTTCCAATTGGGTTTTCTCCCGAAAGGGTTTCCCAGAGAATATCTTGTGTTTTGTGTGTGTGTGTGAGTTTATTTTGTCGTTCTCTACATTTATGTATAATTTCCATATGCATGCATACACTAATTGCAACTAAATTTATATATCTTAAAGATTAATAAAACTGTAACAGTGTAGAACCTCAGATTTATAATATAATATTATCATATCTGTTGTGACGAACTATCTAGTGGAATATCCATGACAATTGACGGATCAATTATTGTCATTTTGTAGATCTCATGGATACTTCTCTGATTAAGGTTTTTGATTATCAATATACTATAATGTGCATTTTACCAATGGATTCAACAGTAGTGTGTGGGATCCACTTTATGGCACAATATGTTGTTTCTAGGCCTAAATTTACAAAGCAGTGTTAGCCATGGTTTGGTTTGTCTTCTTTGTGCCAGATGATAGGCATGTCGTTAGCTCTGTTGTTGTATTGTACGAAAAATCTTCAAAATGATACAGTTGGAATGAAGGCTTTGCTCCTGTAGAAGTTAGCATTCAAAGTGACACTCGACCTTAAGGAATACATGAGCATAATCCGTGTAATATTAAATTTTATGAGTCTAAGTGTCATCAAAAGTCGAGTGTGTATTTGAGGCTATATAAGTCTTTGGTAGATTTAACACAAGAATTTGAATTTTACTGAAGACTGGAGGATTAGCCTTAATTGTATTTTAATTACATGATTTGTCGTCTAATGATAGTACTTAGTAGTAATTATCATCGTGTGGGACATGCCAAGTGTTATGTGCAACATCTATGGAGGATGACACTATTGATAGGAAGTGTGGGGTCACATCGGGAAATTGTTCCCATCGGTAAACAATAAGCTATGAATTATGGGGGACAAAGATATATCTTCGTGGGACAGGAATACTTCGATGTTAACAAATATTTGCATGTCCCAGGGGATAGAGAAAGGTACATCTGGGGAATGGAGAAATGAATGTCACAAGGAACAAAGGTTTGTCTCTATGATAATGAAAAACCTTGATGCTTGAAAACAACGATATGTTTATCCTGAGAGATGTAGAAATGTTTATCCCAAGGAACAGAGACAAAATGTTTCATGATGGGAAAGTTACACTTAGACCTAAAATTGATTATAACATTGAAACGTTGAATTGTATGGAGGAGAATAACCCTATGGGACCCCCTGATTTTGGTTGAGGTGACAGGTGCCACGTGGATGCCATGTGGTATTTTTGGAGGATGTGGACATGTGACGTGGCAAAGCTACTAACATAGCATGCTAATGATGCAACACGTGGCAGCAAAAATGAACTCTTTAGAGGGTCAAGTCGCTAGTTTTCGAAAGACAAATGGCATCACTAATGCCACATGGTAGGGTGACATTACCCCAATGTCATAGTGACATCAACGAGATGTAGTGGATGTGGGTGACATGGAGGATTATGCTGACGTGCTACCTAGGCGACACATGGTGATGGTTTTTCAATAACACTTGGCTCAAAAGCACCACATGGTGTTGAAATGGAGTTAATGTGTCCAAGATCCACATCACCGTGGAGCTCGGGTCCCTAGAGATGTTTTTAGCATCTTTCATAATGGGGCACGGTGTTGATAGAAGTCGCAGTTGACGGAAGCCGCAGTACGGGAGCATCCTTGTCACTTGACATGAATATTCATCTCACACCATGGATGATTGGAACATAGTGTTTCTAGAAGTATGGCATGATGGAGCAATGATGCATGGTGCAGTTATGTAACGGGTGACACGTTAGACCACGAGTGAGATAGCAATGTCATGTGGGTACTGTTAGCCCTGAGGTGCAGTGCTGCTATTTTAACGGAAATGTCCCCTGTTTTAGCTCTGATGGTCCACGTCTCCTCTTGCTCCGCTTTGGCCATAAGCCAGACTTAAAAAATTATACACCCACGCTCATAAATATCGGTGGGTCCTTTCTCGGTTCATCTCCTTTCCGCTACGCTCTCTATTCTCCGATCTCCAATTAGATCGATCTCCGCTGTCCATTTCATTAGCTGATCAAATCAACTTGCACAACGATCCTCAATCGTCGATCTTCCTCCATCATATCCGACGGTTCACAATGATTTAGGGTGAGCAACGCGCACGAGGATTAATCACCCGAAAAGCAGTTTCCTCTCTCCTCCTCGCTTCTACACGTCACTTGATGAGTGGAATCGTGTGCCAATTCGAATTACCACTTACCTCTTATGATCTCGCCCAAAATACCACCTTTCGCTTTTAAATCCATCGATGCGATATCAATTCCTCTATCTCTGCGACATGATCCTATCCATTGATCATATCGATCCGACAGCTCCTGTGCACTCTCTCATCTATTCTTCCTTGGCTCAATCTCCGCCGCTTGACCAACATCTCGACCTTCAATCCACACCCTCCAACGGCCCTGTATCCCACTTCCCACCAGTCACCCGAGGAGGAAATTTGTTGGCTTTGTCAGTGTTTTTGACAGTCGAACAATTGAACTGAAATAACAGAATGCATGGCCAAAAGGGGAAAAAACAACAGCGCGATGCAGCTAAACCAACAAAAATGATCATGGAATGCGCTGGCACGAGTGAACCACCTGACAACGCGGTGAAATTACCAGAATTTGATTACCGTGTTGGTTAGAAACAAATCTCTCTAAGCTCATGTTTGTCGATTTATGGCATCAGGTAGTTAGAAGACAAATGGGATAGAATAAGACATCTCGAGCCTCAGAGAGTTCGAGAGTATTGTAAAAGGCCTATAAATGGCTGAAAGTTGGAGGGAATAAAGGTTCAAACTTTCGGAGACTGTGGATACTCTATTCCTCCCAGCGTCTCATCTTCATTCCAGTAATACAAACTTCTTTTGCTGTTACATGTTCAATCGCCATCTTCTCCTCTCTTATAAGCTTGCACTTGAATATGTTATTCATGTTTTCTTCTGTGTCGAATGCCAGATAACTGTCATCTTATCTCTGCGTTGATAAATTAGATTTGTAAGCTTCATTTACTTTCTGTAGCTAGCCATTCATATGTGTTTATGTATGTATCTGTTGGTACAGTCAAGATTCTCCATCTATTCATTGAATCTATAAACTATTAAGCATTAGTGGTCGAAAGCCTTGTCAAGCTCAGGGTGTTCATGAATGTCTTGAGTGAAAAAAGAGTTGAAATAGTCATCTAACTTGATCCAAACCCCAATCCATTCCAATAGTTCATAGAACGATATTGAAGAATTATATGTTTCTAGGCATCTCTGAGCTACAACCTAGGAGAGTTTCCTGGAGTGCTAACAAGTACCACATGGCAGTATCATGCTGATGTGGCACGAGTTAATTGGCTAACTTCAAATGGACACAACTTTCAATCTAGAGGTTGGATTGATGTAGAATTTATAAGCTCTTGACGAGTTGGATGCAATGGTGTTACCGAAAGTGATTTTTGCAGACTTTCAGTGAGAGGAAATTTTTGTAACCCCATTTCCATAAAGTGACCTTGGAAGTTGGGTTAATTGAAAATAACACCTCCCATTCGTACTAGATTAAACTAAGAAGGTAGAATGGAGCATTACACAAAGAGAAAGGAAGAGAGAAGTAACTAATTTTAATTATTGAGTAAAGAAAATTTATATACTTACTTTCAAATATAAAAAGAAAAATACACTTCTATAAATGTTAAAAAGAATTAAATTTATGGAGATGAAAATATTTTGGAGGAAGCAAAAATTGAAAAATTTTTACACACTTGAATTTAATCATGTCATTGCTTGATAAAGTTAGAATTAAGATAAATCCATCTTTATATATATATATATATATATATATATATATATATATATATATATTTAGGCCGATAGGCCTTCCTTTGGAACAGACTTTCGTCGTCCCTTTGTCTCCCGTGCTGACACGTGGAGAGTTATGCCATCGCTGTCGTGTCTCTACCACCTGTCATCTGCACTACTGGCGATTGGCGTTAAGCTGCGGACGATAAGGAAACAGCATACCCTTTCCCGTCGCATCCCGTTCCGTTCCGTCGAGAGACCCACCGCTGGCCCCATTCATGCCGAGCCCTCTTGTTGCGGTGAACTTCTTCACGTTTGCGAGTCGTGCTGAGTTATGTTTTCTGCCAGCAGCCGCCCTTTCCTTTCGCCCGCCATAAATCTAGCAAGCGGCGCCTAAGTAAAAGCAAACCAGGTTGACAGTGGGGACCTGAGCGAGAATGTAGGTAACCGTCACACAAAGCCCGACACTCCAGAGTAGGGTAGTAATGGCGCATTCTGTTGCGGTCCCTGTTTTGCGGTGCACAGCTGTTCTGATGCACGATCAACTGTTCTGCGGTTTCCGTGCTTCCATGAGCGGGAGCCTTCTTGGATCAAACTACCGGCCGTCTTCGATCAATCTCACAGAGTATAGCACTGTTCACGAGCGGGTAACGGAGCTGGAAATCGAACCGGAAGAGAACATCTGCAGGACATCATTTCTTCCAGATCAGGTCATCGTCTGTCTCAGTCCTCTTTAATTTTGAAGCTCTCTCAGTCCTCTTTAATAGATGCCCAGGAAGGGAGCCCATGTAGGTTCTGAAGTTATTTTAATGAAGAACTGTTTGATGGGCAGAAAATCTGTGTAAACGTGTGATTGAGATTGGTTGTGTGTGCTCCTTACTCAAGAATTGTTATGATTGTGCACGAACTCTTGAAAACGGCGTTTCCATGGATTGTAATTAGTGCTGAAGACGCCTGTCTTTGATTCGATTTCAGTACACACAAACATGGACAGTAATGAGTGGTAAATACACCTGTATTTGATTCGATTTCAGTACACACAAACATGTAGTAGATATGTGCCTGTGCCTGCCTGTATTAGACTTGGCCAAAGTTCAAGACCCACCGGAAATGTTTCGCTGTAAATTGGCCCGCTCTGCGCGGGTTGTATACAGGGATCTTGAATAACAAGAAGCCCAGAAAAAGGAAATAAAATAAAAATAAATATAAATGAAATTATGTATTACTGTGCAGTATGTAGACAATGCCTTGCCTGGCACACTGGATGATTTTAAACAGTTGTTCACTGATATTAGGACATGTGCACGGTACTACCATTGTTGCCTATTTGTCAATGTAGGAAGTCTGAGACATTGACCAGAACCTTATATTCCCTGTAAATCACTTCTTTGACAATGCCACAAAAAATCACAAGTTACTTTGATGTCTAAGAATTATGCAGCCAGGGAAGAATACTTACTTCCCAAGCAGACATATTGTGAAGCCACAGAGGACTAAATAAGTTCCAAATGCCATAAAGGGAATATATAAGTCTGGAGCATTTATATCATAGATAGGTGGCTTGTGTGTGAGACCGCCTGGAATCTGCTCAGCTATCCTTGTCCAATGACCCTAAAAAAACACAGTGAAAACATACAAAAAAAATTAAACTTATGTATGATTACAAACATTCTCAAGAAAAATGAAAATACTACCACTATGGGGAGATGAATTTTCAGTGGAGTCAGATACTTTGTGACTTACCCTGTGCAAAAAGGGAAACAGGATTAATTTCAGCTTGTTCTTCACATATCGGTTGTTCACTTGAAAATAATATTGTGGATGAGAAAAATATTTGCTGACCTTCTCATAAAAATCATCACCTCAGCTTATTAAGAGAAACTTTGTCAATCAGAAGAAATTAAAAAAGGAAACTATTCTTGCTGTAAACCCCTATCCATGGAATCAATTGAATCATCTCTCATTTTAAATGGAGACCTATTAGAAATTTCAAAGTGATTCAACCAGGATAAAAGTGCAGCTCATACAATGCTTTGCACATTTTCTGTGCCACTTCCAAAAATTCTTTCCCCATATGCACCTAATCCATCTCGAATAAATCCTGAAGCAGCCCCATAAAATGCATTATTGAATGGATTTGGTGTTGTGTTCGATGGTGGTCTCTGCATGCCAGGCTGTCCTCCGAGGTCTTCATACATGACTTTGGGTACCTGTAACAATCAACTAGGTAGAATAAAGTTAAAAAAACCACGTTACAACCCATAGTTGAAAATTGTCCTCAAATAGAGATGAGATAGCCAGAACTCCACTTCTATGGAGAAAATACAGAGTAGAATTGGATCTGACTCCTTTTGATAACTGCCTAGCTGGAAAAAATTCCATGGTTTACTTTATTGGTAAATTTCAGTTTATAAATGTTAAAATGAGGAAACATGTATGCATACATGTAGAGGCTAAGAGGAAGTTATGCACATTACATCAAATGCATTATTGAATGGATTTGGTGCTGTGTTCGATGGTGGTCTCTGCATGCCAGGCTGTCCTCTGAGGTCTTCATACATGACTTTGGGTACCTGTAACAATCAACGAGGTAGAATAAAGTTAAAAAAACCACGTTACAACCCATAGTTGAAAATTGTCCTCAAATAGAGATGAGATAGCCAGAACTCCACTTCTATGGAGAAAATACAGAGTAGAATTGGATCTGACTCCTTTTCATAACTGGCTAGCTGGAAAATATTCCATGGTTTACTTTATTGGTAAATTTCAGTTTATAAATGTTAAAATGAGGAAACATGTATGCATACATGTAGAGGCTAAGAGGAAGTTATGCACATTACATAATGTACTCTTTCTTCTCCTTGTGAGGGATTTTTGTCGCGTCTGTTTATTGTTTTTTATTAGTAGTGATAAAAATTGTCATTGCCCATTGCTAAATCATAGAACAGTCTTCTGCTCTTTCTTCTCTCTGCTGTTCCATTGTTCCAATGATGTGCATTTTTTTTTATCATTATAAGGAATTTATATCTTACTATTTCGCTTCATGTATATCTTATATCTCACCTACTCTTTCTTATCATTGTAAGGAAGTTATTTCTTACCATAATTTATACCAATCTCTTGTTTCGCTTCTTGTATCATATTTTGTTATAATTGATTCTTATTAGGAGAGGCACAAGTCGTGATAGGGAGGAAGCTATGCACATGTAATTTGCCAAGGGACTTTCTGGTGCTTAAAAATTAAATTGCCACATATCTCCGCTGGTCTGTCATGAGCGTATTAGCTGTTAATTTGTTAATGTTTAGTTTCATGGCACTTTTAATGAGAATTATCGAGTAGACAATTTTGCATCAAGTACTCTTCTCTTCTTTCAAGAAACAAATATGTAGCTTCACCCAACCAGCTTTATACATACATGCACACACAGCTAGAACAGGTATAATGATGATGGTTCCCTAGCTAGGATCAACTCCACTGCATTACTGGCATGTACATAATTAACGTTTAACTCATCATTGCTACCGAATTATACCTAAATTTATTGCTAGGTCAACTGATCCCATGCAAATGCCAATATTATCCCTTGTTGGGTAAGCCATGTGCAACACCATTGGCGTATCACTGCTACCTATGGAGTTCATGATTGCGTTCAAAATAGGTATATGATGCCAGCCTCCCTAAAGTGAATATGGTAAAGTGTCAACATACAGAGTTTACCTCTGAAATTTGGAAGGCAGGGACTGTAACACATGCTGTGTCAGCCCTATTGTTAAGCAGTCACCCCTAAATTCCTCTGTGGTGAACACGTCTCCCACATGAACATCTGCTAGTTTCCAAGGAGAATAAAGTCCATAGTAGGGGCAAGTTCTCATGATCTATCTATTTATTGGGCTGAGGCTCCTCCCTATTTCTCTTCAACATATGTCATTCTACTCTGAATTCTGCATGTGTGGTGCGTAAGAAACTGACATACTAACAGTACCAGTAGACAAAACATGGTGTGAGCACACAATTTTAGAGTAAATTTTGATTGTGCACACCTAAGGATAGGTAGGAGGTGAGGTAATTCAAAGCCCTTCCTTTCAGGTCATGAAATTACATGGGTTAGTAAGGCTAAAATTATATTGAAACTGCCCACATTCTTTCCCCTTTCACATCATACTCCATTTCCCTCTTTTTAACTTTGTACAAAAAGAAAATGGGAATTGAATTACTCCTCTTTTCCAGATCGCTGCATTTAGGTGGGTTGGTCAGGCTGCAAATAAATAGAAACTGCCCATGATAGTCCGCAATCGGGCCACTGTTATGTGACTGATGGAATCTGATTGTTGTTATGGTCTGGCCGCTGTTTTCAGGGTCATGTTTCTGACAAGAGGGAGGAGCCAGATAGCTCTTATTACAAACATGAGCTTGGCCCCAGATAGTCCTTCTATATGCCTGGACTGAAGGAATTTGTGAACTTTCACATTCAATAGCTATACATGGTGTTTGAATAGCGTGTTCACTATATGCAATGCCTGCTATTCAACATCCCTAAAATGTGGAGAAATGCACAAGCACAGTGAGTACACCCGAATATAGCATATTAAAGAAAAAAAAATTGTGCATTGTTCACAGGATACTTATTATTACAAAGCCATATGGAGTCCAGTCAGCCTTTTAGAAGGGTCTGCAAAGGGTAAATTAAGTGAGTGAAATACATGGCAAATGCCTCGATTGAACCACATCTCTTAATGTGTAGGATCAGTATTACGATTGGCTGAGAAATGTTCCTATTTCATTGATGTTTTGCCGGTACTGTAAGACTATAAGCATTTTTGAGCCGCTTGAGGTGCTTCTAAATTCCAACAATATGTAGCTTGTCCCTGAATCAAATAACAAGCATTTTGTTAACGTGGATTACCTTGGGTGGTTAATATCAGAGGTTATTCTCCTCCCCGTGTAGGTTGTGCCCTTATTATTGTTTCACCATCAACAGTTAGCCTTCTTAGATTAGATTCCGCATTCATGTCACATCTTCTTTGACTAGAATTCTGTATTGTGGTGAAATTGATGAATTGCAGGTACTCCTATCACGGGAAAAAGAAACCTCTTGTTTTATTATGGAGACAACCTTGACACCGAATGCCATTCCTCTATTGCTGAATGGTTGCACCGAGATTCAACCACTACTTCAGATAATCGATGTAGGTTTCGTTACCTCATTGAAAACAACATCCTCGCACTTCCACATAACTCTGTCTGATGGAACACATCAACATAAGACTTTGCTACCATCTGCATATGGCCCACAAGTTGTCTCTGGAGACATCCAAATTGGCTCAATAATTCTGCTCAAAAAAGCAGCTTGCACAGTGCTGCAAAACTCCTCGTAAGGCCCACCATTTGAAATCACCCTCTTTTACTTTTTCCTGCCTAGCCGTTTTTTGCATCAAAAGAAGGAAAATGGAATCTTTATTAATTCATTTCTTACTTGTTTACATAAGGTCCATCCGAGTCGTTGAGCTTGAAGTTGTGCAGCGCTCAGCAGCGTTGATGAAGGACACATCGATGCTGCAACATGCACAGGCGGGTTCAGCCGAATTTACCTCTTCGTCAGCTGAAGATACCTTGCCCTCTGTAGTTACTCCACCAACTACGGCAACAACTCCAACAATTCCATTCACGGCACTCAACCCTTACCGAAAATATTAGTCTATCCAAGGTAGAACATCTGCAAAGACATCATTGAAGGCATACAACAATGTGCGAGGCTCACGAAAAGTTTTCGGATTTGACCTTATCAACCGTGATAAGGAAGAGATCCACCTTTCTGCATTTGCTAAACTGGCTGAATCTCTTTACAATCTAATTCAGGTTGGGCAACTATACATTGTATCAAATGGCACAGTAAGAGAAGCAAATCCAAACTACAACCACCTCAAGAACAAATGGGAGATTTACTTGTTTGCTGCTTCCACTATCAATCCATGTCCTACAGATGATCCAACGTTTCCCTACCAGAGCTTTCACTTCAAGAATATTGCTGAAGTAAAAAGTGCAACTCCAAATACAAATGTGGATGTCATCGGTGTTGTTACCTCCACGTCACCTACATCAACAATTCGACGAAAAGATGGAAGTGAAACATTAAGGAAAACACTCATACTAAAGGACAAGTCGGGTTTTAGCATTGATGTAACATTATGGGGAGACCACTGTGACTATATAGGACAACATCTTTCTGAATTCTACTCTTTCGACAACCCACCAATTCTTGCAATCAAAGGAGGCCGCGTGTCTGAATTTAATGGCACCACAATAGGGACGATACCAACGAGCACTCTCACAATAAATCCACAGGTTGAAGAAACTCAGCAATTACATGCATGGTTCCGTGAAACCGGCTATAACTCTTCTTCTCCATCTTTGAGTAGAAACTATGGTGTTGCTTCAAGACGTGCCCTGCCACGAAAGACGCTTCATGAAATTGCTGGCATGCAACCCTCTGATAAAGCAATCTGGGTTTCAGTTCGAGCAACAATTACTGCTCTTCATATGGATGACTTCTACTTTCTAGCATGTCCACTAGATTTCAATGGAAAACAATGCATGAAGAAGGTTGTGGAGCATTCTAACAATCTTTGGCATTGTACAAAATGTAACGGTGACTTCCTAGAATGTGACTATCGTTACAAACTTAAAATTGAGCTACATGACCACACCGGGAATCTACAGAACGTCACAGTTTTCAATGATGCAGGGAACGAGCTCATGGGCATCACGACAAAAGACCTGTTCCTACTTTCTATCGAACCAACTGATCTACAGGAAATTTGTGGCCGGATTTCAGGGCACCGCTTCCAGCTAACACTTTCCATTAAAACAGATTACTTCAACGGTGTTCAACGCTTGCAACCAATACTGATCAATTCAGAAGAAATTCAATATGCCTCTGCATGCAAGGAAGCACTCACCGACATTCAAGCACTGTCCGCTTCAAAACGAACTATTGTTCGCCGCCTTTGAACTTCTTCTTAGGGCTTCATCTACCACGCCTGTTTGTACATAAACAAACATTTCCACACATCTAACTGTCTCATCTTTGTAAATTACACACCCATGTTATTATCATGAAACCTGTAGTTCTCAGTGCAAATACTCTCTTCCAGTCATTCCAACATATGTATGTTTGCCATTTACATTTTACATAATATAAATATCAACATTTGTAAAGAGTCACTACATATGTTTCTCGTTCATTGTCTACATGCTATACATTGATCCCTTACTTGCTAAGCTATGCATTTTATCGCTCAAACATGTCAAACAAAAATTTTTTGAAGAAGAAGGGAACGAAATATTTTTAGTCTTGTTTCTCTCCTCTCAATGATAGATGCTGAAATAACATATGATTTCATAGCATTCCTAATTGCATGTTTTCCCTTCTACCTAATCTACCTACCTTCACCGCTGTTGAACTACAAAAAAAATTAAATCTATGTTCAAAATATAATGTTTTAATTTCACAATGGATGTGCACCCAATAAAATGAGATCCCAAACATGCACTACTTGTTTATGAAAACTAACAACTATTACTTGTACTTGTTTAGATATGCCACCAAACAATCAAATTGCAGCCAAAAACAAGCAGCGGTGTATTCTTTATGCACAACAAAAGGATCAAATAAATGCACAACGTCGACTACTTTATGAACACCACAACAACCCTACTACTTCCTCTACATCCCTTCCCACCTCAAATGCCCTCCCACCTATACAAACCAACCCACCACACGTTCATCATATCCAATATAACCCTCCTCTTAATGAAGAACACCGTCGCTTTCGAGAAAGGATTGATGGACTTTCTACCTTGCATGTTTGCACAACATGCAAGGAAGCATACCCAGGAATGAAAACAAAGCTCTTCCACGGTAGACTCTCTTGTTCTCGTTGTGCATCATCTAAATCTACCAATCGTTTTTCTGAACTAAACAACATGGACCCTGGAGAACAACCCTGTGTCCTTCACCAATTAACACAAGTTGAAGAAATTCTCATCGCACGTGTCAACCCCATTCTACAAGTCACTCATTCCCATGGTGGTCAATATAAATATAGTGGCCATACAATTAGCTTCCCTCAAGATATCACTAGTATTGCCAAATACTTACCCCCGCTGCTCTTTGACTTAGATATCCTCATTGTGAAAAGGCAAAATCCATCTAAAAAGGCCTACGAATTCTACGTTTGCAAATCACGTGTCCTTGCAGCTCTTGAATACAAAATAAAATATGACCCTTACTACCGTGATGTTCAATTGAATTCATCTGCAATTTCTACGCTGCCAGATCTCCCTACAGACATTTCTTCTCTTCTCCACAGTGTAACCACCTCCTCTTTTGAACCCCATCAAACCACTACTGATTCCACTTATAATCCTGATGTCATGCTACCTCCATTAGAAATCCAACCCTCTTCTTTCGTTCCAGTCCTCCCAAATTCATGTACTGAACGTGACCACATTTGTAACTATTTGCACTCGACCCATTCAAGTTCAACAAGCTCTATCGATTGGCCTCCAATATCTCCAACTGCTATAAATGAATACAACACCATCGGCCTCCTTGCCATGGCATTCCCCACACTCTTCCCTACAGGCATTGCAATGATCATGCAACCAAGACTTACAAAAGTTGAAATGCATGAATATGCTTTGCACTTGCTGCACTACCATGATAACCGCTTTGGCCAACACCCAAGATTCCGCTACTATCTTTATAACATTCTAATGCGCCATCGTAGCCAAGCAACAGCCAATGTTTTCGTGAAGAAGTACATTGAGAACAACTTGCCAACAACGGTATCAGACCTACGCTAGTGTCATGACTCTCCGGATTCAAGATTGCCAGAGCAAATAATGAGGTTTGGGTTAGCACTATGAGGAACACGGTCTTTCTGGAACAAACGCCGATCTGAGCTGATTGACATGATCACGCAAATAGGAAGCCCAACATTCTTCTTCACTCTCAGTGCAGCTGATACTAAATGGCATGAATTGCACACAATCATGCCCACCAGTGTTCCTTCCACTTTAGTCAACCCCTTCCAATGGAAAATCCAAAACATAATTAAAAACCCACATCTAACAGCCCAATATATGCATTGTAGATTTACAATTTTCCTTCAAGAAATCCTTCAAAAAGGCCTCCATGCAACCGACTACTGGTGCAGGTATTATTTAATATACATATCCCTCTACATTAATTTTATACATTGCATATACATGTATTAACTAAATGTACCCTTCATGTTATATTCAGATACGAATGGCAACACAGAGGATCCGCACACATTCATGGCTTCCTCTGGCTACAAAATGCACCAGACATGGACACACTTGATTGGGACAATGCATTAGAAGTTGCTAATGCACAGAAATATTTCGACCACTACGTAACTGCTTGGAATCCACGTCAGGCAGAACACCGAACTATTCCGCTTCACCAGTCAACAATTCATAACCCGTGTCTCCTTGACACAGCAGCAATATTCGCGTCCAATCAATTTGAAGACTACACAGAGCTTGTCAACTGCGTTCAACGTCATACAAAGTGTCATGAATCTTCTTGTCTTCATAAGAAAGACAATGTGCTTAACTGCCAATATGGAGTACCGTGGGAATTGAAGTCCACTTCTTCACTTTTCATTGATGATAAGGGTCATAAAACCTATGTCCCTGCTCGCAATGATGAAAGATTGAATATTCACAACGCCGATCTACTCTCTATTTGGAGAGCAAATGTTGATTGCCAACCAGTCCTTTCTCGCCATGCTGTATTGAAATATATTTCAAAATATGCAACAAAAGCGGAGACAAGATCTGAGAGCTACCGTCAAATGCTATCATGACTATCACAAAGTGCCCTTCCAGAAGCACCTACTAGTGGTGTCATCTGAAAACTCCTTACAGAAACCATTGCAGATAGAGACATTGGTGCACAAGAGATATGACATATGTTACAAAAGCTACCTCTCTCTCTTTGCAGCCGTACATTCCATTCTTTGAATGTCAACAGGGCTGTTTTCAAACGTGTTTCGCAAGATACTGAAAATCCTGGTCCGACACCAAACTTTATCGTTGCATATATGAACATGACTGCCTCACTAGAACCACTGCCCCTCCTTGAAGCTGCTCGCTCGTGGTCATATTCTGCCCAGTGGAGAAGAAACCATTGGAAACACATATTCCCCCCAATGATTGTACATGTCTTGCCCCATTACAATGTCATTCCTTCCTCTACTAATCCTTCTTATGCCACCTTCTGTTGGAGTGAATTACTCTTGTATTTCCCCTTCCGAACACTCCCTGATGATATCGGTTCAACTGATGCAGAAATTATTGCACACTGGGAGCAAAAAAAAGGTGCATATACACCATGGCATGTCCATCGCGAACCAGAAAACCCACAAAGCCCACCTACTGAAGATCAACCTACCCCACACACACCCCCTGATTCCATGCAGATGAATGAATGGAAAATCCTCTCTCAACTACACCCAGGTTACAATATTGCAATTGATGACCTCGACATGATTGGCTACCGCGACTTTGATGTCAACCACAATTGGTCACAAAATACTGTCCCTTTCCCCTTGCAAGAAACTGCTATCAATTTCATTGAATTCAACCGCTCACCCATTCAAAACCAACATCATTCATTTTCCAACCTTCCCCATGATCATACATTATCCCCTAGCCAAAGCATAGCTTTCACCGCTGTTTTTACACACTTCAAAACCCCTTCACCAAAATCCCCACGGAAGATCATCGTACAAGGAACAACTGGCACAGGAAAATCCCATTTGATTAAATGCCTGCACCAAGCATTTGTGGAAAACTCGCCAGCCAACAAAAACCCTTTATTGTTACTTGCACCAACCGGCGTTGCAACTTTCAACATAAATGCCCTCACAATTCACTCTGCCCTTCATATCCCTATCCAGACAATGCATCCTCTCGAAGGCCAGCCGCTCCTACACCTACAAGAGAAACTCCGTCATGTAGAATACATCCTCATTGACGAAATGAGCTTCATCGGTCCAAAAATGCTTTCTCGCATTGACGATCGTCTAAGAGAGGCATTCCCTCTTCATCGGAATACACCATTTGGTAATCGCTCAATTATCCTTGTCGGAGATTTAGGCCAACTACCACCTGTAAAAGACATTCCTTTATATGCTGGGACATCGTGTGGCACTGCACTTTGGCGCAGCTTCGACATGTTCATAACACTTTCAACCGTTTTCCGTCAACAAGGAGCTAGCTCGTCCCAGGTTGCTTTCCGGCAAATACTTGCAAATCTTAGGAATGGAATATCTACACTTGAAGATTGGCAACATCTAATGTCAAGAACAAGTTCATCTCTTACACATGAAGAGAAATGCACATTCGACGAGTCCATGCACCTATTCGCAACAAACAACGCAGTTGTCTTGCATAATAAAAAAATGCTCAAACAATTGAACATCCCAGTAGCACTTTGCTCTGTGGAACAACAAAGGCAGAAAACTCCTACTACAACAGAAGATGAGCACCTACCTGCAAAGGTGCTCTTATGCAGTGAACACAAAGTTATGCTCACCAACAACTTATGGGTACATGCAGTCCTTGTCAATGGCGCGCTTGGGAAGGTCATCTCAATTTTTTATTCAATTGACTCAAAACCCCCAGCATTACCATCCTTTGTGGTTGTTGACTTTCGACAATACAGAGGAACACCGTGGGACATTTCACACCCAACATATGTACCCATTCCTCCCATCACAAGGGGTGCACGCCGTCAGATACCACTTCAAATGGCATGGGCTTTAACGATACACAAGTCACAAGGAATGACATTAGACAAAGCAACAGTGGACATCGGCACTAGAGAACGCCAAGGGCTAACATTCACTGCAATCTCAAGGGTGCGGTCACTAGCAAACATACACATCAATCCAGCATTCCCATTCTCCCGCATTGCACAAATGCACAGGAATCCATATCTTAAGCATAGACAGCAAGAGGAATCATTCCTTGCATCAAAATCTATCCAGGATAATCCACTTTAGCCAATCATACAACCTGTCTTCCAGAATTACCCACATGGTAAACACCACTCACTACATAACGAAGTTTCACATAGATTTCTTGCTTTTACATTTAATTTCATATGGTTTTATACTCATTTGGAATCGTTTAATTTATTTCGAATACTCAAACAAAATCGTCAAACATATTCATTGTCACTTACAATGTTTCCTTTTTGGATGGCAACAGGTATGAATACATGCTACCTACGAAGGTTGTACGAGTGTTGCGAAGAAATTCAGCAACAAGAACTTACATTACAAGATATGCAGACAAGGATCCTGCCACAACAATCAATGCCACTTTACCGTTTGCGTCCAGCGATTGAATTGTTAAAGAAAATAAGGAACATACTTAAGATAACAATTCACATCCATGAAAGGGATGCACACAGGCAGATGCGCCATCAATTGCAGGAACAGCTCGCACAATATGGCACCACAATAAACACTAACTGGTGTTGCCGATGCCATGGCCCATCATGCATATATGATTAGCGGCTCATTCTCAATTACATCTCTACATAATAGAATGCTTTCATTGTACATATGTTTAGAAGCCAACGAATACTTTCATTGTATATATGTTTAGTTATATCTGGCATGTTTAGTTATATCTTAATAGAACTGTTCTCTGTTGTATGAACAAAAAGTATTCAATTACGTGGTCCACTGCTCTTTGTTTTGGGTTTTATGAATCAACCAACAACATTTTCTATAAAGAAAAACGTTTCTCACTTTAGATAGGTCGATGTTTACAACAACCTATTGAAAAAGTAATAAGGGCATTTATCCAAATGCAGTAAGAATGAATGGAATATAAAATCATTCATTACAGCCACCATAATAAAGAAATAATCTAAACCTTGGTGTCCAAAATCACAATCCTAAAATAATCTGATAGCCAGCACAGCCAAACTTCATAAGATAGTATGGCCAAGGTCTACTAAATTTAAGGCATCCACAACACGGTGCATTTTCTGTTCTCTGAATGGTTAAGCAGGTAGTTGAGATGAGTTGTTTTCCAATTGAAAGCAGTATACCCCACAACAGGGGTTCACGTACTTGATAAAACAGTTCTCTCTGGTATGAACAAAGAATAATCGAGTACATGGTCCACTGCTCTGTGTTTTTCGTTGGTTAAATGCTCTGTGTTTTGCAATAAGAGAGAGCAGGTTGGGCTCTAGAGCCCAAATGGAAAGATTCCTTCTACATTAAACAACAAAAACATGTCAGCATTTTAGCCTTTCATCACATTCACATACTTCACTTTTATATCATTTGCATGTTCAGCTTTGGAAGATGCTCCAGACACTCACAATGGGTTGCACACTGCTATTAATCTGTATTCTATTACAAATGGGAGGCAGGAGGAATGTATCTGTGATGGCCTCTGTTGCTTTTCCTGGGATGAAAGAGCAGTATGAGACGCTGAGATTGAGCCCTGGGGCTTCTGAAAAAGATGTGAAGAGAGCCTACCGTCGCCTTGAGTTGCAGGTATGCAAGTATCCATTTGAAGCTATGCCTCTTACTTTCAAGATCAAATATTTTCAATAAATATTCCATTTCTGAAGAAAATAGAAAAAGAGATACAGGTTTGAAATAGAAATTAAAAATGTCAGACTTCACACATTCTTGAGAATTTTTAAGAAAATTTGTCTGGCAATATCCCTGGTCATATATAATGTCAGAAAACATTAATATTGCACTCATATGTTGATATAATCTGGTTACAGTATCATCCGGATGTTTGCAAAGGAGATGTGCGTGGGGTTCAATTTCACAAGATCCATCAGGCTTCTGAGGTAAATTGCCTGCCTAAGAGTAATCTTTATCTATATGCATTTTCATTCTGTAATATGGGAGTCTTATGCAGGCCCACGGTTTTCTGATTGTTGTTACTTTTGTGATAATGAGCAGACGTTAATGTCCAGTTTAGCAAAGGCAAAGCAGCAAAGCTATTCTGCTGATTACTCTGTGGAGGGCATGATGGGAATCAATAACGATTATTGGGACGAGTGGGAAGAATGGATGGGATGGGAAGGAGCTGGAACCCTTGATTATTCCTCTCATATTAACATTTATGCCTGATGAAATTTTATCATAGACTGTGTAGGTGTCTATTGTCCGGCCTTGCAAACAGTTATGGCCTCTCCATTACCGATCCCATGTTGACTGTTATGGGCTATCTATAAAGTTCCTGCTATTGGAAGAAAAACAACTGTTTTAGAAAGCCCATAAAGCTTCTTCATTCATCTCCTGGAAATACAATATGTTCTTCTAACTGTATAGTTGATTTTATTTATCTTCCGTTGGTTTCCATAACACAAAGGACTTACTGATCCAGATGAAGCAACAACTTTCTGAGTTGTCTTTGTTTTAGTGAGTCATTTGATTTGGTCATGGGTCCTGATTATTTTTTATTAAGAGATCTTTGATCATTGAGATGAAATGCTGCCGTTTCATTACATAATGCAAAATTTCTACATATTTGATCCTTGAGACATAATGAAACCGTTTCATTCCATAATGAATTTTTCTATTGTATATCATCCTGAACAAGGCATTATTCTTGGCTGTAACTATAAGAAATCCCTGCCTGTATTTGCAGGATTCAAATGTTGTTAAGTTTTACCATTAATGTTAATTTTATATGTTTCATCTGGGACTGAGATATATTCAATCAATTAGTTTTGAGTATGTGCTTTCTAGATTGTTACCGTGACAAATCTAGGGTAATCCCTGACAAATTATGCTTGGGGCTATAATTGTGGAGCCATTGAGTGCAGAATTGATGCGTAGATCCTGTAGCAAGAGAGATCTGAACTGTGCTACACTGGAAAAGTTAATGAGGGCGATTGAAGTAGGCAAAGTGTCCAGGTTACAGATGTAGCGGCGAAGAGTGGCCAACAATGGGGTGGCACTAAAACTACTTATGTGATAGATACGGAAGAAGAAACTCATCACAATTTCGAAAGTATTCATATTTGCCATTTAAAATGTAAATTCTTCTGATTCCTTTTTCAAGAAAACAGTGGGAATTTATAGATTGTGTTTCTTTGTTTACATTAATGATAAAAGATCCAGACGAAATTCCCTGAAGGCTTGTTCTTTTTCAGGGTTTGAGTGAAAAATGTCGCTGCGTATGTATCCTACTTATGGAAAAGGGTATAAACAGTTTTGGGGCAGCAAAGATTGCTCCAGAGAAAATTCCAAGAAACTGAAATCATTTTAATTGAATTTGAAATTGTAGAAACCTTAAACCCCTTTCTTGGTTTGAAATCAAAGTTGAAGATGATTGGTGTGAGTAGAAGGAAAACGAGTGTATGGGAGTGCAGAAGGAAAAATATCTGGAGACACAGATTATGTGAGGAAGCAAAATACAAAGATGGTCTAAAACTATTGTTAGAATTGGATATCAAAGAAACCTGTTAACCTATTGCGAATGAGTGATGCATAAGTAGTGTTATGTGGGGGAAATTGGTGTGTGACCAATGTTCTGTGTGAACTGGCGATCATTGGGAGTTGTTATCTGGAGACACAGATTAGCGTATAACTGAAAATTTTGGTTGAGACTATTTCCATTTTTGGAAAGCCAAATTGTAAAATGCCCTTTAAAGGAAGGATGTGTAGGGATTGCAGAAATTTCCAGAATCAAATTCTTGATGTAAATTTTTAAAAATTCACCTTATATTAAAGGTTTCTAATTTTTTTGAGAGCGCTCTTTCTTCTTTTTAAACCCCTTAAAGGTGGGGTGGGGATGTAAGATATATATTTTATTTGTAAAAATTCAGACAAGTAAATAGAACATTTAAAATATTTGCACTGTTTTGCCTCTTAAAATGCTTGAAAATGAAAGTTTGAATTGTATCTTGGACAGAGCATAGATTAATAAGTGCTAAAAGCTTGCTTTGAGGGCCAGAGAAATACATATTGTTTTGAATGGTGGGTTTGCCAAAATGGAATCTAAAACCACTATATTTGAGGACTTAAGTATGTAAAACAAAATGAGATAAGTGCTAAAAGCTTGCTTTGAGGGCCAGAGAAATACATATTGTTTTGAATGGTGGGTTTGCCAAAATGGAATCTAAAACCACTATATTTGAGGACTTAAGTATGTAAAACAAAATGAGAGACAAAGTCTGAAAGGCCAAGCATGAAACATAAAACCAAGAATTTCAGGCATCTAATGAACGCAGATCAAACAACTCGACTCGAAATTTGTTACAGGTCATGTTTGATGATTGGCTATTCCAAGACATCAAAGCGAAATGTTGGCCTTCTTATGATGTTGACATCATCAAAGCCTTTGCTAAGTCACCTTCCTTTTACAATTTTCCAACCTTACTCTAACGAACTGTAGAAGAATATGGTACTGCATGGCAATCCAATCTGTATCAAAATTGACAATTTTTGCTGTCAACTGCCCCTCTTGCAGTGAGAAAATTTATTCTGACAACAAACAAGTACTTATTTAAAATCGGTTTCAAAATTTTAATAATGTTAATGTTTTAGTTCTACTGTGAACCAGTATTGTAAGTGATTTGTTTTAACATTTGCAAATCACAAATTTCTCCACTTTTCATTTACCATGTACAACGTTGTAATTTACTTTCTATTTAAAAAAAACCGTGTTGCCAATAATCTATTGAACCTATTGAGCTTTAAGTATGAACGCGTTCTACACTTACTATATTAATATGAATGGTTTGGTTTTGGTTTTGTTCTTCTAATATCAAATGTACTGGTACAGGATGGTCAACATGGTTATTGCCTTCGTCACTACTTAACTTTATATATGCTTGACTATCTATATAACTTTCTTCCTTTCACTAATCCTATCGGCCTCTCTTTGTACCTTTTGGGACAATTGCTAGTATATACCTCTCTAACTTAATTACAACCAAATTTATTTTATTTCTAAAATTTGATTTATATAGTTAAAAATATATGTATAATAAATAATTAGCTTGAATGAGTATCATCCATGTATTTGATTAGTTGTGTGCCAATACACCCTTAAATTTACTAAGGACCGATATTTGGAGAAATTTCTCTAATGTATTTGGTTATTTCCATGCTCACGGCACACGTTTGAAAGAGCATATCTTCAATTCCCAATGTAGTTTTTCTTTAGATATATATGCAAAGAGAGAGAAAAACGATCCATGTTCCGATGGAGTTTTCTATTGGATAATGATTATTGTTTCAGGAATATATACATTATTATAACATAATAAAAAATTATGAAAAGATTTAAAATTTGCGTAGTCTAACGAGGTGGAGGAGTTGCTCTGAAAGTTATGAAAATTTCGGTAATATTGAGAAAAAATTCGATAAAGATTTTTGTAAATTCAAGTTATAGTTGTTAAAATTCAAAATTTTACCTGTCTTAGACATTTTTGATGGTATTGAATCCATTTCCACCATAAAAACAGGATTCAAACACTGCCTCATCAAGATTTTTTGAAATTTTTTTACCTGGATTCTGGCCACTTTTGGCCATCCAGGCAATTCCTTCGCCTCGTTGAGTTGAGTTGCTCTGAAAGTTATGAAAATTTCGGTAATATTGATAAAAAAATTAGATAAAGATTTTTGTAAATTCAAGTTATAGTTGTTAAAATTCAAAATTTTACCTGTCCTAGACATTTTTGATGGTGTTGAATCCATTTCCACCATAAAAACAGGATTCAAACACTGCCTCATCAAGATTTTTTGAATTTTTTTTACCCGGATTCTGGCCACTTTTGGCCATCTAGGCAAGACGACTCCTTTAAAATTGGCCACAATATGGATACTATTCAATAATAAATAATGTTGTTTTGTATAATAGGTATGTTGTGGGTTAGCTAGTGTGATATGTGGAGTAATAGTATAATCATTTAAATTAAATGATTCATAAAAGTAGATAGGCATTAATCACATTAATCTATAATAAATATAAAAAAACATACACTTCATCATATATTTTATATTGTTAGAATTTTAAAAATAATAATAATTAATTAAATTATCATTGTATTTTAAATTATATTATTATTATTATTATTTATAAAAAATTATTATATAAGTTAAATATATAATTATGAAGATTTGTAATTTATAAATAGACTTTGTTACAATGCTATGGACCAATACCATGGCTTATTAATACCATGTGTTTAAAAAACCATAATTCTTTCTTAACTAATTAATTAAATTAAAAAGACAAAGAGGAGATAGCTACTTTTAAAATAAATATCAACCATTGATCTATTACTGCTGCTAATAATATTATAAAATATTTCATGGAATTTAAATCCCTACCATCAATCTTATTAAAATCTTAAAAACTTATTCCAAAATAAATTAAATTTATTTTACACTAATATATCATTAAAAAATAAAATAAAATAAAAAACTAAAAATAATATGAAATCCATAAAATATTGATAAAAAACTTATAATTTTATGAAAAATCATAAACTAACACATTTAGATCCCTGATCTTATTGTTATAATGTACCACAAATTATATTGTGCCTTACATTGGAATACATCATCAATTATTCTAGTATAAATAATGCTCCTTGTTAAATGAAACTTATCTTGGAAATTTGTTTAATTAAAGCAAATATATCAAACACATTTTTTATCACCATATTTCACTAATTTGTATCGTGATAACCAATTAGAAAAAAGTTAATATATATATTTAGGGAATCATACTATTTTACCACCTCGCCCTACTAACCAACCAAAACACATAAAGTAAATAGTTTATGACAAATGAATTTTTGGTTCTTTCTTCACTAATATCAAGGACATTGTCATGGAATACCTATAAAATGATTCAGGTTAACCTTAACATTTTATCATAACTGTAAGACAATTAAGCTAAATGAATTATTATTCTAACCTCAAATTCAATTGATATAAAAGTGATTGTTGGGAACATTGATCTATGGTCTAGGGTTATCTCAAAATAACCTTCACACAAGAAGTTTTCAAGTCACTTTTTCTTGAATTTTTTTAAGTTTCCAATGTATTTTTGTGTTAGTTATGTTCCAAGTTTTGGAGCCAATTCATTTTGCTAATTTTTCAAAAAAAAAACTTTAGAAAAATACAAATAATTTAGCAAAAAATTATGATCTCAACAAAAAGGCTTATGTTTTCTTAAACAATTCAAATTCTTTTAATTTTTCTAATCCACTGTTTTTGCTAAACCCCGAGTGTTAGAATTTTAGAATTTTTTCATTTTAGGGTTTTACTCCAGTCATATTGACATTATACAAAAAATTTCTAATCCACTATTTTTGCTAAACCTTGAGTGTTAGAATTTTTGTATTTTAGGGTTTTTACTTTAGTTATATTAACATTATATAAAATAAATTTCAACTTTTTAATTTGAACTTTTAGTAAATAAACATCATCATATATTTTATCATAAATAAGTTATTAATTATTTTGTATTGCTATTTTGTTTGTAATTGTTCACTACAAATTAATTCATAAAACTGAAAAAAATATAATATTAAGAGAAATGTTATGGAGACCAAACCTATTTCAATGTATAAGTTTTCACATCTTAAATCGTCAATTTAATCAGAGCTTTTGGTATGATCTTTTCAATTAAGTATATATATATATATATATATATATATATATATATTTTTAATAAAAAATTCATTGTCTATTTTTCACAATCATTATTAAAATGATAATAATAATCAAATACATGCATTAAATATGTTAATAATAAAATAATGATATATAAATATAAATTTTACAAATTATCTTCTTGTGATAAAATTAAAATAAAATTATAATTAGAGTTATTATCTAGTTTTATATATCTATGAGTTTAGATGTTACTTGTAAGCATATAATTCCCTCATTTTATTAGTGTTGGTGATGATTTACCAAGGATATTGATTTACTTGAAAATATTATCTAAATTAATATTATTACTTTTGAAATTATTTATATAAGATAAATCATTTATCTTAAAAATAATATTTCATATATTAAATTGCTAAAATCTTCTATTATTTAATAATCAACCAACTTCAAATTTAAACCAACAAACATACACTCTAAATGCTTTATTTAAAATTACAAACAAAATCTTACTTATTTAAATGAACCATTTTTTTAAATGTTAAATAAATAAAATCTAATCAAATAAAAAAATTAATTATTTAAAAAAAATCAATTCAATAATATCATGTTTAAAATTTGAGTTTTTAAATCAAACTAATATAGATCTATGTTAGGCAGGGATCTAACATGAGCCAAGAGTAATTCAATTTCTTTATGTGTAAATTTTTTTATGAGCCGATATTATTTAAATGTTTTGTATAGTTATTTAATTTAATTTCTAATTTTTAATTTTTTAGACTTTTTAAAAATTTTATTTGGGGCAAAGTTAGCAAAATTTAAATTTTGATAATGGACGAACAATGTTACACATCATATTACTCTGTATAATGAGTCAAATTTTGATAACAGAAGGACAATGTTACACATCATATTGTGTTGTATAATGAGCCTCTCGGCTCAATCAATTTTTTTTAAAGAATTTCAAGCAAACAATATCACATGGAAGAAATATCATATAGGGGAATTGATTCTTGAAAATTTTTCATTCATACAATTAAAATATATTTCTTTTGAAATATTTATGTAATATAATACTCAAATACTAAATTAAAAACTCTATAATTTAATTTAAAATGTTAAATATTAGATTCATTTTAAATATATATGTATTTTAATATAAAAGTAGTCTTGAGGGTTATCTCTATTGATTGAGGTCCCATTGCTAAAGCACCTTACCATCACGAGGCCACTGGTTCAATTCTCCTCGACGCCCTTGAGATTAGACTTGAATTAGTATGATCGGGAGGTGTCCCATGAAACATTAAAATGAAACTAGGCATGGTTAATGCTTTGTTTCTATATTCAATGAAAATATAGCATGAGTGAGAAAGCAATGATAAATATATTTCACTCTTTAATTATTAGTCTCTCACCAAAATTTTAGTAATTGATTTATTTGTTGACCATTATTAGTTTTGCATTGACCATGGAAAATTAGTTTTGCATTGACCATGAAAAATTATAATGTTTAACTTTATAAATAATTAAATTATTTTTTAACATATCATTGCCTTCAAAATTTGTATGTCTTATTTCAGGGTTCTAATGTCCCATGTTGCCCATGAAATTTGTTCACCTAAGAACTACTAGTTTTCATGGTTATCACCAGTTTTCATAGGGATCTTGTAATATGATTAAACAATTTGATAGAAACTAATACACATATGAGCATATATTATTAACCTGATAGTTATTGTCTTATTTCAAGGTTTTTGATAGGTGTCCCATGTTGCCCATGAAATTTGTTCACCTGAGAATTACTAGATTTTATGGTTATCACCAATTTTCATAGGGATTTTGTAATATGATTAAACAAATTGATAGAAGCTAGTACATATATGAACGTATATTATTACGCTGATAGTTACAGTCTTCTCAATTTTTAAACCAAATCGTATCGAAAGTCGTTACTTCATTAATATCGCTAAAAGTCAATTTATTTCCTGTCAATCATGAGGCCAAAAGCTTTAATTGACACTCTGACGTATCAAATAATGTGGAAATGGTGGAATTATGGATTTAGAGTTTGTATGTGTTTAGAATGCCTCCAAAGAAAAATGAACAATCATGAATAACAATACTAGTTTGATATTCGTCCCTGAAAAACAACTAACTAAGCCAAGATATATTCTTTATTTTCCAAATGCCTTGAATTTGTATTACAACTTTATTTTCAAATCATCCAATGCAATATGTCATCTTTACTTTAATTTTCCTTCTGTTCTTTTTCTAATAGATCAATTTAGCTAATTTTGTATCTGTTTTTTAGGAATGCAACTGTCATACAATATCTTTCACGGATAAAACCAGAGATTATGCAAAAGGAGCTTTCGTCGATCAGACTTTCAAAGGAAAAAAAGGTTGGCTTTTCTCTTGTCAATCGTAAGGAAGAGGACATTGATGGACAATTTGAGGCAACGAGTCACAAGAAAATGTTGGAATTGTTTCCCATAAAGCTCGGTTCCTGTTTCAGTTCAAATCTCATAGTTATAGAAAATAAAATAACTTTGCCTTTTGCTATCATCCAAATTGTTCCAGATTTGAGGTATTATCATGTCTAGATATTTATCATTTTATTTTTTTGGAATTCTTCCTAGTTGTTCGAGCTTTCTTTTTTCTGATTTTGTTTTGCAGATCTTTTCCAACAAAAGGTCAGGAGCAACAGTCCATAACTCCACTCACTCTTTTTTATAATGGAGGGATGAATGTTTATGATGTATTGGATGAGAAGATATTATTCGATTCGAGTAATAAATTTAATGCATTAACAACAAATTTATGTAAATTTTCAAAAAATGTTTGAATCTTTAGTCCTTTTTGCTTTATCTTATTTCTGAAGGAGTACTTTTTCCATTTTCTTGCCAAGATCAAGGCATTATGAGGCTTGCTAATGCTAATAGCTCGAGGAACACAAGAACATCTACAATGTTCAGCAGAAAAAAATGAACAAATATCGAAAACACTACCTTCCAAACCTACGTCGAACATTGTTAATGAAAATCAACCTCCAACACCGCTAGTAGGTAAGACGGGTAAGGCCTATCTTTGTGGAAATCTGAGATGGAAAGCAAGTAATGATGCTAAGATCCTAATCGAGTTGGACGTGGTTAAGGTTCTGAATGGAGACCATGTCCTCTCTCCTCAAATCATATTTTCATTGCACCAGATGGGAATCCGACATTTATTTGACTTGAAGAATTGGCTCCCCAAGGAATGCCCCTTTCCTTCTTGGCCTCGTTCTTGGGAATTGGGACTTAATTCCGAGTATCAATTTGAATGGGAGCCATATAGACACAAACTCACTAAGACATGGGTTGTATTAAATGACAAGCCCGATTCTTTTCCATGGGGAGGTGGAGCTGCAGGAGGCAACATTGCTATCAAATAAATCTATTTTTACATTTCTAGTTCTCCAATTCCTAGTCCTTTTGACGAATGGATTGTGCCCATGTGGATGGGAAGCCCCCTTGAAGTTTAAATTCTTTACCTCGCTGACCCTTTTTAACTGTATCCTAACTTGGGATAATTTGATGAAAAGGGGTATTTAGGGCCCGATTTGATGCCATTTCTGTCATTCTTCTTTTGAAGATATTGGTCAGTGGTTCCTAGATTATCCTTTCGTTAAGGCCATCTAGGACTATTTGGCGGATTTGTTGAATATCAGGGTTGATAGGGATTGGTCTTCCATCTTAGAGTGCCTATTGTATTGGTCCTCAAATCAAAGACCCTATAGAGCATTCACCTTGTATGTTCTATGGGGGATCCGGCGTTCCAAGAACGCCTCTGTCTTTGAGAACTAGACCCCTGATTTCCATTCTACCAGTGTCAAAATTGTTGGTTATTTCCTTGAGATTAGCCCCTGGACCCCTAGGTCTCCTTGACGTTTTGTTCACTTTCAGGATCTGGGGTTACATTTTCCTTTTGGCTTCTTTGATGAAGCCTCTGCTTATGGTCACTGCAATTATGGAGCTCTTATCAAACTCAATCCAAGCAGGGAAATTTGCTTCTATTGGAACATAGGAGGTGGCACAAATTGTCAAGCAGAGAGCATGGCACTATGGGGTTTACCTCATAACATTGTCTGTTTGCCATCGATTCCATCAGGATTGTCGAAGATTCCAAAATTGTGATTGATTGGTTGTAGGGGTGGAACTCTTTTGAGGTTCCTTTGCTTCACCACTGGATGGAAAACATTGTTACTCTCCACTCTTCCTTCATTGACATATCTTTCATCCATGTGTATAGAGAACAATATATAGAAGTGGATGCTCTGTCCAAATGTGAGATTCCTTTTTTGCCTGCAGAATGTTTTTTGAACTCCTGATTAATGGGTCCATTCATAATTCTAGCTCCTTTGAGCTTTGAGTGCCCTAGTGATTTTTCTCTAGACACTTTGGGTTCACGGATATTGTTACTTAAGCCTCAAAAAGAGCTTGCCCATGTTTTTTTTTTTTTCATTCCTATGTTGTACTTCGGTGTTTCTCTATTCCAATGTGTTTCTTTCTCTTCTATTTTGGTTTGTCTCAATTTCGATTCCCCTTTTATAAGCAACATCCAACTTGTTTCTAAAATATGTAACTTCTCATGTATTAATGAAAAATGTATGGTTTTTTCTTCTTAAAAAAGAAGAAGACATGTAAAGTGCATTATTTTACACTGAAGAATAAGGACTCGATAGAATGTGAAAAGATAGAAAGGCTTTTAAAATATAAAATTGTTTCTAACAAGGTTTTTCGTTTTCTACATGTAGGCCTGCAAATACCCAAGAAATTATCTCTGCAAAGCTTCCTCTGAAAGTGAAAGGAGAGGTGCCAAAACATACTCTAAAGCATCAACAATTTATTCGGCGGGTAATTAGAATTCAAATAGTTTATCAAACTAGTAAAAAATTTACTAATAAATTTAAATGATTGAATAAAGAAATGCGTATTAACTTGGTTTTTGTTGTGAATACAAATTCAACAGCGTTGCTCCTTACACCACGAAGAAGGGGACGACATTGTCTTGCAGGGTTGGAATTTCAAAACAAACTCACTCATCAAATTTGCCCGTTTTCACACTTTCTTCACTTATTTTCACAATTTCAACAAAGAATGGTGATGGTTTTACAAAAAGATTGATTATATTTAACAGGAAATCATTCCATGACAAATAATTTTCCCATCAAATTCCATCCCTATTGCTATATAAAGCAGAAAAAAAAATCAGACAACGAAATTATCTTCTCTTTGGCTTCTTAATCACAAAATTAAGAAATATGCATCAAATCAGTTATCTTTTAAATCTATGACGTGATGATACTTTTAACTGCATCACACCATAATTCTTTTACATCTAACCGGATTCTTTTTATCGACTTTCTTTCTCAAAGACGAAACCCATGCGTTTTCTATGTCACCGATTCCCATCACACGCGCTAAGCTCAACTAATGGTCAGCAGTTTTGTCTCTAATAAGTGGGATTCAGTACTTGCACAGCATGAAGCTCCACTACATTTTACGATTTAAACAAGACGTGATGAGATTTCGAAAGAACTTATTAAAACAATATGGTTATCATTTATGCTTATAAGACACAAAGTGACCTCATGAGATTGGTAATAAACAAGAGTAAGGATAAACTATATTGTTTAAGGTATATTTAGTATATTAGACACAAAGTGACTTCATGAGATTGGTAATAAATAAGAGTAAGCATAAATTATATTGTTTAAGGTATAGTTAGTATATTATTAGTTTTTGTTTAGGTAGGATTTTAGTAATTGATTTGTGTAGTAATTATTATTAGTTTTGTATTGATTATGGTAAGTTATAATGTTTAAAAATATGGTTTTTTTCTTATACACTATGACAGGTAAAGTTGGTGGGTTGCAGTAGAAACCAGTGTTGATAATATCGGTATCGGGAAAATATCGGCGAGGGTCCAGAAAATATCTTATCGGCAATATCGGCGAAAATATCGGCAAAATATCGACAAATATCGACAAGCATAAAAAATGCATAATATATTCATTTTTTTTAGATTTTTAAACGTATAAAGCAATAACAACATGAAATAAACACATTGGCACATAAATATGAAGAAAACACTGATATATATGATGTCAAATAGAAATGACACATCAAAGGCGATACCAAATCCTGTTGATCCCTGATAATTGCCCATTCAAGGACTCAAATGTGGAGAACCAATACAAAATAACATCACATATATAAAATTAGCTCATCATCATGAGTTATATGTAGCATAACAAATAAAACTAGCAACTATCTATCTTAAATCACTGCCCTCTCCCCATTTTATGGGAAAACATGATGGGCTGTTTGCCAGGCCTGCCCCTAGTAGTAGGAGGCCCTGACCCTGCCTCTGCACCTAATGTCAAATAATGAGTGCTAGGTATGGGGCTATGCTCTCCTATATCTATAGCAGATGGTGTTGACGCTGATGCTCCGACAGTGTCCTCCTGCTCCTCCTTTGAGTGCTGCTGCTCCTCTGACTCCGAGTCCTCCTCTTGCTGCCCCTGCTCTAATGGATCATCTGTCACTGGCTCTAACCCTGAAGGTGACTCCTCCAAGAGGGGCTCCTCAGACTCCACCCTCCACGGAGACAATACATCAATATTGTCTAAGCTAAGTCACATGACACGAGGACACGAGACACGGAGGACACGTAAATACGAGTATTCAATATGAAACGCAACGACCTAGAAACAAGACACGGGGGACACGTTATATATATATATATATATATATATATATATATATATACCGAAATATAGTTTTTTATCCATATTAAATTGCAGGTTGTGGCTTATCTAATCAAATTAAAATATAATTACTTCTCAAAGTTCATAGTTCACTTTAAAAAAATAAATAGAATCAAAATTTACTATTTAGAAATTAGAATGTGATATGTTTGGTCTTGATTCTTGAATATTCAATGTTCATTGTTCATGTACAACTTACAAGCACATAAGAAAATAAATAAACTATAATCCTATTGATTTCCTCTGCCCCTCTTGCGAGAAAATGCCACAGCTTTCCCTTTCCCTCTAGATGTAAATGCTGGTGCTGGTGGAGTTGGCAGTGGAGTTTGCTATGCTCTAGAAGCTGAAGAACTAGAAGTAGGAGCTATAGGAGGTAGACCACGTCCTCTACTGGTGGCAGGGGTAGCCTGGGCAGGTGGTGTCACTTGGAAACATTACAATCTCCCAATCCTGAAATCCTAAAAACTGATAAGTCTGCTGCATTTTGAATGAAATCTAAAATTCTACTTTCTCCATATGAAATCCAATGAGACCGGAACCACTCTCAAACATCCTGAGTCATTTCATGGTAATGTTAAAAATTTAAGTAAAAGGATGAAAATGAAGATTAAGGATAATGTCACTTTTACTTTAAGAATTTAACATTACCATGAATAGCATATTAATACTAGGGCCTAGAACGCTCAAACCCTCCTTGGGAGCAACCACATAGCTCTCCCCTTCCTTCTCCAGCAATAAAAAATGAAAACGATATGAAAAAAAACCAAAATCGGATTTTTATAGGTCATGCGGAAATTTTTTACAGTCATCGGGCGATATTTTCGATTGTCGCGCGATATTTTTGGAAATATCGGCGATATTTCAGAAATATCGCGATATAAAATATCGCCGAAAATATCGCGATATTTTGTCGGCGATATTTCAGCTCGCCGAAAATATCGTGATATTTCCGAATATCGCCGATATTTCGGCGATACTATCAACACTGGTAGAAACTACTTCTTGAATTTGGACTGCTAGTTTTGTCTCCATCGTCACATGATTGGGTATAGTTAGTATATTATTAGTTTTTGTTTAGGTAGGATTTTAGCAATTGATTTGTGTAGTGGCTATTATTAGTTTTGTATTGATTATGGCAAGTTATAATGTTTAACTTTGTAATAAAAATATGTTTTTTTTCCCTATACACCATGACAAGTAAAGCTCGTGGGTTGTAGTAGAAACTACTTCTTGAACTTGGATTGGTTGTTTTGTCTTCTGATTTAAGTTAATAATTAAGCAATTTTTTTTACAAATTTGTGTAGCAAAGACTAGGCTACCATACAACACTCGTTTTAATCTTTAATTATTAAAATAAAATAATAATTTATAATGAACAAAAACTTAAATTTTAAATCTTACTTACTTAAAATCTCATTATTTATTAATATAAATTATTATAAATCACTTAATTTATTAATACATAATTTTACCAAGTTTTTGTTTTTTTGTTTAATCTCTCTCAAAAATAAGGTAAAACAATTTGTATATAGCCATAGCTTTTGTTAGATATATTTGTTTATTTCTAATACCACTAGAATATTGTTATTTAGCTTAGACAATTCTTTTGTTGCTATTATACTCCTATCTTTTTTACCATATTTTTTTCTTCAATAATACTCATAAATATTATCTTTGTTCTCTATGATATAATAATTATATATTATTTGATTTTTATTTGGAATAACAAAATACATTTTTTTCTTAGTGAAGAAAAGAAGGTGTGTACTCTATTCCACCGTATACAAAAGCCAAGAAAGTCGAGTCAAATACATAGGTGAAATCAAAAGGGAAAGGGCCATTTAGATGTCATTGTGTGAATAAGCCATTGGGAAAAGGGATGGGGTGACGAAAAAGTCAATGATAGTGGTGAGGTAAGAGGCCTTAAGAGGGCCCGAGGGGACAAGGAGCTCATTTTGACTACATGTTGGTAGAAGAGGGTTCTATGAATTGAACACAAGAACGTTCCATGAAGTCCGAGATACTCCGGAGTCCAAGGTGTATACATAATAATATATTTTATATTTTGTTATGTTTATTTTATTACTATAGTGTGATTTTTAAATCGAGTAATTGTAGTGTAATAAATAATGGATATTATGTTTTTTTAATTAGTGTCATAAACATAGTAACTATGTTATAGTTTTTTTTTTTTTAATGTTTTAAGTATATTATATATATATATATATATATATATATATATATATTGTTCCTTAATTCTTAATGAAATTATTATTTGAGTTATGTAGAGTGAGGAGGATGGTTTTGGAGGAAAGTAAAAAGAAAAGAAGAGATATGTTTAATTTTCATGACCAATTTAATGTTGAAATTGATCCCCGGATGCGGGTGGCACCATTACTCTTAATGCACATCATGCAACAAACTAAAGCCTGGTACTGCCAGCTGCAGAGCAGCGTGGCTTCCCAAGACTTCACCTTGTGCAAGCGGGAGGAAGGTTTTAAGGCTGGATCTGGTAGGAGATTTGCATTAATGGCTTGCGGTGTTCGACGCAACATTCCCTCTGTTATAATCATGTCGATCCTCAGTGTCCTCATCACGCCTTGTGCTCAGTCTCACGGCAACAGAACCTGGTTAGCGGAGGTAGATGGTGACGGGCTGATTCTTTCTCACCGCCACGAGCTCCAGGCCAACATTTCCAAGGGTAAGCTCTCCCCTGTTCTGGACTTATGCATTGGTTGTATTGTGCCTTCGTCTGGGGTGTTTTCTGTGCATTCTGCTTGGTATCTCTGTCGTTTCAACCAACCCTGTTCTGTAGTCTCTGGTGTCTATAATCTCTCTGCGCCCTACCACTCGTCTGTCATTATGGTTCGTTCGGGTAAAAGACATCATTCTGGGGGGCGTCGTGACAGTGGCTTGCATTCTTTGGCCGGTCATTCTGTGGAACCTGAGCAGGTGCCTTTCAATCCTCCTCCCATCCACGAGGCTGTGCCACCTTTGAGCTCTGGGCGCAAGCCAATTCCGAACAGTGCCTTCCAAACCACGCACTTTAAATTTCAAAGTAATTTGAACAGGCCTCTTATTACTGCTCACATCACCTTTATACTTTCGGAAGAGGAAAATCAGGGTTCCCCTCTGGCTTGCATTACTCCTGATCCTTCCCAAAGCAGTGAGCACTCCATGGACAAAGATGGCCCGGAGAATTGGAAAAATGAGAATTCTGGTCAGGAGGAATTTCTTAAAAATATTTCGCCCCTTGAAGACACAGGCCCTGCTGTTGAGGAAGGGACTCATGGTGAAGCAAGCCATTCCATGGCAATCCCTGTCAGCGATTTGGATGGCAATGAGAGTCTGAGGACCGGCAGCACATGTCTGGCTGAGGAAAAGAATCATGGCAAGGCTAAGGAAGGGTAGCGCCACCTGGGACTGCTTCTTTCTTTTTTGTTTCGGCCACTATTCAGATAATCACCTACAGGCATCCTAGCTCACAGTCAGGATTCAGCACTCATGACCTGTTGTTTTTGGCTTCCCGCGGGGGAATTTTTGATACACTTACTGTCGGTTTGCACTGATTTTGGGTTTCTGTGGCCCATGTATCCTTCTCAGCTAAATATGTCACTCTCTATGTTTTTCATCTGGTTTTTTGCTCTATGTAACTGGTCTCCCCAACTTCTTTTTGTAAGGGGGTAGTTCTGTTGTGTTGAGTGCCCTCAAGCTATGTTTTCTGAGGCCTCAACTCTATGTAAAAATATTTTTCTTTACAGTTAATAGAATTTAGTATTTGCAGAGAAAAAAAAAATGTTGAAATTGATATTTTCAAATAATTTATACATATGGAGATATTTTTAAATAATTTACTCTATTTGACGCACACAATATCTCGTTAGAAAGATCTATCTGAGGAATACAACTTGTGACTAGCCAACACTAGCCCACATTGCCTGTTGGCCCCAGTTTTCCCAAAAAATATTGTTTAGGGCCTCAAAACGGCTCCAGAAGTTTAGGACCCGAAAAAATGCCAAAAATAGTAAATTGTGCTACAATTAAGGATATTGAAAAAAATGAAAGAGACAGTGGCGGGGGTCCAAGTGGAATAGGCAGGTGGCCACCAACATCCACCTCGATCAGGTGATGTCTTTAGCCGCGCAGTGCGGAAATGGAATCCAATATAGCTGGGCTGGATATTTATGCAAGGAATTCTTGGACGACTCGTGAGGTCTAGGAGAAAGGTACATCTTTTCACTACGCCTGGTTAATCTTGATCATTGCTATGTTGGCATGGAAAGATCTGGAGGATACACATATTCCTCTCATAGAAGCAAATGTATGTGAGGCCGCAAGGTATGCTTCGCTGTGACATACCACTCAACCATCGCTAGCGTAGGAGAATAGGATACTTTTTATATTATATCAAATGGATCTACACATGTTAGTAAACCAAAATCCATGCCTTTTGCTGAGTTTTCACAAAAAATACAACCATGTGGCGAGGTTCAAGGCAAATTTTCATAAAATGTATATACATGCGCACAGAGACACGAAGAAGGAATGGCATGCATTGTCATATATAATTAAAGAGGATGATTGGTAGAAGTAATACATACATGGCCCACATAATGAATGACTCTACTGTAGGAAGCAAGAGACAACGCAACAAAAGAAGAAAATTTGGACACCTCGCACCACATCGAAGCTAGTTAAAAATACAAGGAGAAGCAAGCAGAGGAAGAGGAAGAGGAAGAAGAACAACACAGAGAAGAAAACCATGAGGAGGATCCACTTGGAGGTGAGGATACAACTAAGGAGGTAGAAAAGGCAGAAACAGAGAAAATTGTTGCAGAGAAAATAAAGAGCCAAGGTGAAGCTACCATTAAAAGTAGAAAGAAGCATAAGGCAAAAAAAACAAAAGAAATCACACCAATTGTTCTCACTAAAGGAGACCTGAATCAAATGAGAGACAAGGTTTAGGAGATAACCATGGAATCCCAGAATAGGGTAGAAGATCACTATGGTGAGCTTATCATAGGTCTGTGAAACAAAGTATTGCAAAGATTAAGATTTGGGCGCAAACATCCAGACCACCAGCACAAATAGGCCAAGGTCTCCATTGAGGAAGACTGATATGAACAAAATTTGGGATGAGGATAATGCAGATACATTCTAGAGCTCTACAGTTGGACTCTGCAGAAGTCAAGCAACAGGAAAAAGGTTGGGACCATGTCAATATGAACATGGCAACACTTCCCACTCCAATCCTACATGAATTGCACCAAGGTATCTCGAATGAGCTCAAGGAGCAAGAATAACACACTTCACACTTAAACATTAAAATAGAATAGGAATGTGCTGCACTGAAGAAACAACTCGACTAGGCCATTAAGGACAAGGAACAGGTAGAGCTACAACAGAAGATACTGAAGGAGGCGGTCAAAGCCACTTGCAAGGAAATTCTAGACATGGATGTCCACAAGGATGAATAAGCAGAAGAAAAGGTCACGAAGCTCGGCCTTGCAGTCAAGGAACAAAAGGATAAAATTGTTGCAGTGAAATCTAAGTATGAGATGCAGATCAGTGAGATGAAAATGAAGTTGTAGCCATCAATGCCACTAGAAGTACACGAGCAAAGGGAGATTAACTTAAAGAGTGGGATGGCCAGCATCTCTGCAACATTGGCAGATTGTGGAAAATTGTTGAACAAGAGCATGCAAATTTGGAATTTGTGCAGGAATATCCAAATGTTCAAAAACTGCAAGAGGAGATGCAATAAAAGAAGCATCAGTTGGAAGAGAGTCAGGCAGCTGCGAAGACTTTTCCAATGTTGTAAAGGCTCACAAAAATTAATGAGTCAAAGGAGCTACAAAAGAAAATCAAAGAGTTGAAGAAGGAGGAGAAAATCTTGATGGAAAGGACTAACCCTTGGCAGGACGAGGCCCTCCAGCTATCAAAGGTTGTGGATGAGAAGCTTCAACAACTTTGAAAAAGGGAGACAGATCTAAAAAAAAGGGTTATAGAACACATCACAACAACAATATTAGAACAAGTGTGCAACGAGGAAAAGTAGCTAGCAGAGATTCTGCAACAATTTAATAAGGAATACAAAAACATTGTAGATAAGATTAGGGGCAAAGAAGTTGAGTGATTCGGGATGAATCACATGTGAGTGTTGGGGTCCTATTAAGCGTAACCCAACTTGGCCATATTTTGGGCAAGGATTCCGAATTTTGTGGAGCGTGCAGTAGAAAGGATGTCACGAAGTACAAATTGGATCGTGAAGAAGAGCAACAAAGAACAGTGAAGACCATGCAACAAGCTCACCACGCAGTGTAGGGTCTTCGTAGTGAATCCCCTCACTTTTTTAAAAGCATATAATATTGTAAAAACTGAATGGTTTTGGACCACAGTCCCTTGTATTTTGGAAACCATGGTATTGGGTCCATGGTAATGTAGCGATGTAATCCCTCCATGTAATAGTGTATATAGGGATGAATAATAAATAAGTAAGGTATCTATCTATGTATTGATCCAGATCTATGTCGTATGGTTGTATCTTTGTGATCTATACTTCGGAGAAAGGGTGAGGCTCCGCAACTGAGTGTGCAGAGGCCTGGGTCTATAGCTTAGTGTGTAGACCGTCTGTAGCTTAGTGTGCATAAAACCTACAACTATGTACACAGGTGAAGAATTGTTTGTACCAAATTATCTATTATAACCAACAATTCTTGTGGATGTAGTCCCACATTGGGATGAATCATGGTAAAATATGTGTCTTCATGTGTTTTTCTTATTATCTGCACTTTATTTCAGTACTGTGAAGTTTACGTTTATGACATGTTTAAGTGATGAATGTAATTCTATGAAGTAATTTATGAATGTGAAGTAGTTTATTAGTGTGAAAGCATAATAAAATACAAAGTTTCCACATCGCAATATCCCTCAAGGCTGCAGAACCCTGGTTTTGCAACCTCCCATAGTCGCTTCGGGTGAGACTGCGACTTGCGTGCAGGTCATTGCCAAAAGGGCCAATGATTGAGGGTTTTGTTGGTGCGCAGCAAAATCTGAACCTGGGTTAGCCCAACCTAAGCCAACACATGGTTAGACTCGTACATTGGCTGGTCGTGTGAACGAGATAGAAGACCCCAAATCTAGTTTCATCCATCTGGGTTACAATTTCAGGAGTTATACAAAGATCACAATGTATGATGGATGTGATCATATAGACAATATTCTAGTCATGGGTCCACTAGTTACATCTGTGGATGCATCATTTGATCATTGTACATGTTATGTTAGATTATGAGTTGAGTATGGGTATGCCTCCCTCAGAAAACAAATATGTCATGTTGTAAATGTATTGTAATAGATGAAGCTCGTCGGTTGTCCTTGATCCCAACTTGTCACAAGGTAAAGCACTTTAATCATCAATCATCGCCTCTGAATTTTCACTTTAGGGGGCATTCTGTTAGAGTCCATTTTGTCACATTTGATCAGTGAGCCTCCTAATGGGATCAATCAACACCTTATTCCCTCTTGTCGCCATCTTACACAAAGCCCTAAGCGTGTTCCCTTCATCCCCCAAAATTTCAGCCCTAAACTACATCATCTGAGCTAGTTTGAGGACCAACGCTCCTTGTAAGCCTACTGGGGTGCGTTCACCTACAGGTTTCTCCACTGTGGCATTCGTTCATCACCATTAGGTTGCTCCCCTTTGCACCTGCGTTGGTTCTAGGAATCCATGAGAATGATCAGGATTCCAGAAGCTTCCCCTTCTAAAATTTTCCAGAAGTTGTTTTAACTACTTACCTTGGATAAAACATTCAAATCCTATCCTTCCCTACTTTGGATTTTTCACCACTTATCCTTTGATCCTATCCCTCCATCAAAGGTGGATCTCTTACCCTAGATTGGTAATTGGATAAGAACTCCCAACTTACCCTACTTCTCTATATATTCCCAACCTTCTATGTGGTTGGGGGTTGGCTTTTGGAGAGTGATTCTACCCTTATGTTGTTGTAGTGAGTGGTCATCATCTCATGCATTTAGGGTGATTGGAGGTGCATATTGTGACACGTAGTTTTTAACCCTGTACATAAATTACCTGCATACGAATTCTTAAACAAAGAAAATAAACAATGCGAGAGCATAACCCATAAAACACATATGCACAAAGATTTTTCCCTGGATCCCAAAACCGAGACTACCAGCTTGATTTTTCATTATGTTCCTTTCAATGTTACAATACATATTTATACATGCCGAAGCATCCAATACCATGGACCGAAAACCATCGCGTCCAATACCATGGACCGAAAACCATCGCGTCCAAAAAACATGTGCAAAAATCATGCACAAAACCATAGGTGGGTCCGCCCAACCTAACATATGTTCCAAAACCAAAATTTTCCGGCCCTTCAAACCCCCTATTAACTACGTGGAAAGAATATAACACAACCCAACAATCTCCCACTTGTTGTTTTCTTTCCACAGGGGGCCACAGGAGATCTTAGTCATTTTTTCAGCCCTGAGATTCCCATTGATTCTCTACACTAAGAGAAATTCTCAGAGCTCACAGATTTTGTCAATGCATCTACAATATTCTTCAAAGTTTCCACCTTTACCAGCAACACCTTTCTGTCTTCTATCATATCCCTCACAAAGTGATACTGAACATCAATGTGCTTTGTCTTTGAATGATAAGCAGGGTTCTTTGCCAAGAAAATTGCACTTTGGCTGTCACAGTCTATTCTTATAGCTCCCTGTACTAACCCCATACTTGAACACAATCTTTGCAACCAAACTGCTTCCTTACTTGCATGAGTGGCTGCCATGTATTCTGCCTCTGTAGTTGATAGTGCCACTACAGATTGTTTCTTACTCATCCAATTGACTGCACCTCCAAATAGGTTAAACACATACCCACTTGTAGATCTTCTCTGATCCAGATCTCCAGCCCAGTCTGCATCAACAAAGCCATGAGTATCCAACACTCTGTCCAATCCTGGTCTTCCTTGGTAGCACAAACCATAATCACTAGTGCCACGCAAATACCTGAAAACCCGCTTCACTGCTGTCCAGTGCTCCTTCCCAGGTTTTGACATAAACCTGCTCAATACTCCCACTGCATGTGCAATGTCTGGTCTAGTACAGACCATTGCATACATCAGGCTACCCACTGCACTTGCATATGGAACACGGGACATGTCCTCTTCCTCTTGTGTCGTGGGACACTGTTCAGCAGATAACCTCACACCTACAGGAATAGGAACCTTCACCGGTTTACTATCCTGCATATTAAACCTCTGGAGTATTGTCTCGACATACTTCCTATGGTTTAACCAGAGCTTCCTCTTTGACCGATCTCTTTTAATTTCCATGCCCAAAATATAGTTTGCAGCACCAAGATCTTTCATGTCAAATTTGGAGGACAACTGGGTCTTCAAATCCTGGATAATTTCTTTGTCATTTCCAACCAGCAACATATCATCCACATACAAGACCAGATAAATAATACGGTCACCAATTAATTTAAAATACACACAATGATCTGCTTTGCTTCTGGTGAAGCCAAGTCCCCGTATAAATGTATCAAATTTCTGATACCACATCCTTGGTGACTGTTTTAACCCATACAAAGACTTCTTTAACTTGCATACCAGTTCTTTCTTACCCTTCACCGCAAAGCCTTCAGGTTGCTTCATGTAGATTTCCTCTTCCAAATCCCCGTGAAGAAATGCTGTCTTCACATCCATCTGTTCTACCTCAAAATCAAAAGTAGCAACAACAGATAAAATTAATCTAATAGAAGTTACCTTGGCAACAGGAGAAAAAATATCACCAAAATCAATTCCCGGCACCTGGGAATAACCTTTTGCTACCAACTGAGCTTTGTATTTCTCCACCTTTCCTTCTGCATTTGTCTTCTTCTTGAACACCCATTTGCTGCCAATGGGTTTCCTTCCAGCCGACAACTCCACCAGATCCCAAGCCTCATTTTTGTGCAAAGATGCCATTTCATCGACCATGGCCTCTTTCCAGAGTTTTACATCCTCTGAATCCACTACTTCCTTCAAAGTTCTGGGATCATTATCAGTAACAAACAAAGCAAAATTTGAACTGAAAGCAGATGGACTATACCTTTCTGGTTGCCTTCTTTCTCGAACTGAACTTTTCACAGCTGGAGTTTGTGGCTCTTCATCTTCTAATTCCTCCTCTACTGCAGAGTGTTGGAAATAATACTGAGAGGGGGGGGGGGTGAATCAATATTATCAAGTTCTTTTTAATAAATCTTCCTTATTTATACTTTGAATTATTCTTGTTTGTCAGTACCATAAAACAATGAGCATGAACAAGAAAAACAGATAGTCACATCAAGGAACACCAGATATAAGGTTGAAACCCAATGTGGGTGAAAACCACCTGCTGCAATATGTCTCTATCTTCTTTCAATTAGAAAATCCTTTTACAATGATTTTGTACTGGTGCAGTCCTTTACCAGTACGCAGGCTGCAACCTGCAGAGAGCTACAAATCTCTCTCGTTTTCCAGTCTCTCCTGGAAGGGAGCTACAACCCCCTACTTCTTTTCTTTCAAGGACCGCTTTTCATAAATTTTCAAACTGGATCCAAGAATATCAAATAATCATCAAGTACATGAAAATTACCCAAACTCCAAGAATTACCCAACTTCTCAGAATGCTGTAAACAGAAAGATAGTACCAAAAATATAAACCCAGAACTCTGCAACAATAAATAGAAGATGATCAACAAATGTTTTAGGACAGATACGCAATTTTTCCTTATCTGAACTGCGTGGCTTCGCACTTCACCTTCTGCATCTCTACATATCCCCGCAGAGAGCCTTCCACTGCACCGCGTACCCACACACTGTTTCTTCAATCACGCCGCGTACTACTACTGTGGCCACGCACCCTCAGATGCTATCGCGCCGCGTATCTACGCACCTGTGGCTTCTGTAGCGCCGCGTACTTTCACTGTGCCTCCGCACCTGAACCTCTGCCACGCCGCGTACCTTTATTGTTCTTCCGCACCTGAACCTCTATCGCGCTGCATACCCACGCACTGTTTCTTCTTCTATTGTGCGTACCCACGCATTGCGCCTTCTTCTGATGTGCGTACCCCCGCACTTGCACCTTTAATCACCTGCGAACCTCTGATTAGGGCCGAATTGGCAGTCCACCAGTGTGCCACAGATAGTCAGATGCCCAGATCTGATCATGCGCCCTAGAGATCACACTTCATAGATTCACTTTCAACTCCCTTTTATATAGATCAAGCTTTTAAACCGATAACCCAATATTTCAGATCTTAAGAGATACAATTTGCAAAGATACTTTGGCCAAGTGATCTCCTTCTCTATTTATAGTCAAGCTCTTATCCACACCATGGGACAAAACCATCAATAACCAATACAAGGGATCCAAACCGGGGCTAAATTAGATCCTATACCATGGGCCAAAACCATAGAATCAAGAACGACGGGCTAAATACCATGGGCCAAACATAAGAAACCCCACGTCAGCGCACTTCTCTGCCTTGAAGTGAGTGAACTGGGGGTCCGCACCTCATGAACGGGTAACCTGCGGGTATGTACGCACTTTATCTATGATATTCCTGCGGGTCCGCAACTTTTGTATGGTGTACCTGCGTACCTCTTATTTTCCAACATATTTTGAGAGCCTGAACAGAGCATTGCCACTTAAGAGAGTTGCCATCAACTACAACACCTATAACATAGAGCCATACCAGAATCATAATGCCAACAATCTCCCCCCTTGGACTTGATGGCAACTTCAAGATCTTCAACGTCATTCTCCCCCTTTGACATCAAGGGCAAAGGGTTATGCTCCCCCTAAGAACATGCTCCCCGTGACTATAAACCAGATCTGCCAAGAAGAACCATAATCCACCAAACACCATAAATGACCATGAAAGAGATAGAGACATATTGCAGCAATATTCAGACCAGCATCCATGATCTCCTTCTGTACTTCCTCCATAATGCCAACAATGCATTATATGCTCCTCCTAAACCTGTGCCATTCGATCTTCGATCAATCCGCAACCCAGCACATGTACGCATATACCCCAGATGAGCCTTGCGTACAACCAACCATCAGAAGAGATTCAACAAAAACATGATGCATCAACGACCCCCAGCTTTTGCCTGAGGTATTCAAAGGTCTCCCTGGACAATGGTTTGGTGAGTATATCAGCAACTTGTTCCTTAGAAGGAACATACTCCAACTTGACCTTTTGTTCAAGTACTTGTTCCCAGAGAAAATGATACTTGATCGATATGTGCTTGGTCTTTGAATGCATGACTGGGTTCTTTGAAATGCTGATTTCACTTGTATTATCACATAAGATGGAGATGGGTGGTATACAAGTGATTTGAAAATCCTGCAAGGTCTGCATCATCCAAAGGAGTTGAGTGCAGCAAGATGCAGCAGCAACATATTCCGCTTGATCCGGATTTAAACAGGAACGCAACAAATTACAGAGATAACCATATACACAAAGATGCAGTGGAAATAATGCTTCATTTCATTAACGGAAAATACTGAAATATGCTTACAATCAGAAATGGAAATAAACTAGCTAGGGCGATGGTAGCTTATCTCTGAGAAGAGATGTGATGGCTACATGCCTCTGAACTGTCTTACAATGAGGCTCGAAGGCCTATTTATTGTTGAGAAACAATGGAAAACCCTTAACATTCCAAAACCTAACCCTAGGAGATGAAACGCCAAACTGTGGGCCCCGTTTGGGGGTAAGTTGGTACATCAACTTCCCGGGGTCGTAACTTTGGCATATGATCTCCGTTTGACGCGTACAATAGCTCATTAGAAAGATCTATCCGAGCACTATCATTGTTGGAACGGGCAACACTGGTCCATTCCATGGCCCCGTGTTGCCCCCGGATTCCCCAAAAAACGTCGTTTAGGGCCTCAAAACGGCTCCGGAAGTTCAGGACCCGAAAAACTGCTAAAAATAGTAAGTTGTGCTACAATTAAGGAAACTGAAAATGCTGAGAAAGACAATGGTGGGGGTCTAGGTGGACTTGGTAGGTGGCCACCAATATCCACCTGGATCACCGCTTCAGCTGTAGACAAGGCAATCGAACTCTGTTTCTTGCTGAACCAAGATACTAATCTGGAACCCATAAAGAATGCACCACCACTTGTGCTCTTCCTGTCATCCACGCTTCCGGCCCAATCTGCATCTGTATAAGCATGAAGTGTGAGATCTGTATCTCTAGGATACCATAAGCCATAGTTTTGAGTTCCTTGAAGATATTTGAAGATTCTCTTTACTGCCTGAAGATGAGTTTCCTTTGGATTTGCCTGAAATCTTCCAACTATTCCTACTGCATGCATTATGTCTGGTCGGGTACCTGTCAAATAAAGTATACTTCCAATCATAGATCTGTAGGTTGGTTGATGCACTGCTGCTGATTCATCATTTGCACTGAGGCTACATCCTGTGACCATGGGTGTACATACTGGTTTTGCATCTTCCATGCCATATTTCTTCAAAATATGCTTGAGATACTTGGTTTGAGACAAAAAGATCCCTCCTTCTTTTTGTTGGATTTGCAAACCAAGAAAATATGTCAGTTCTCCCAGCAAGGACATTTCGAATTCTTTCTGCATTACCAAGGCAAAGCTTTGACTCATAGCTTCTTCATTGCTGCCAAAGATAATGTCATCTACATACACAACAAGTATTAGCAATTTGTTGTTTTCAACTTTTATATAAATATTGCTATCTGCTGATCCTTTTGAAAAGCCTTGTTGATGAAGATATTTGTCCAAACGATAGTACCAAGCCCTTGGAGCTTGTTTGAGACCATAGAGAGCCTTTTTCAATCTGCATACAACATTTGGATCATTTCCAAGAATGAAACCATCTAGCTGCTCAGTGTATACTTCTTCTTCCAAGTCTCCATTCAGAAAGGCTGATTTCACGTCCATTTGAAATACTTTGAAGTTTTGAAAGCTTGAGAGAGCAAGGAACATTCGAATGGCCTCAAGTCTTGCAACAGGAGCAAAAGTTTCTTCAAAATCTATTCCTTCTTGTTGCGCATACCCTTTACAAACAAGTCTGCCCTTGTTTCTAATTACTTCTCCATTTTCATTCAATTTATTTTTGAAGACCCATTTTGTCCCTATAACATTCTTATCCTTTGGTCTAGGAACCAACTCCCAAGTGTTGTTCTTTTCGATCTGCTCAAGTTCTTCATCCATTGCTTTGACCCAACATTCATCTTTGCATGCCTCTTTCACATTTTGTGGTTCAGTGGAAGAGAGTAATGCCAAATAGCTTGAAGCTTCTGCAATTGTTCTTCTTGTTTGTACAGCTGCTTCTTTCTGCCCCAAAATCTGAGATTCTGGATGATTCTTCTGAACATATCTGGATAGAGTCTTCTCTTCTATCCTTATCTGCTCCTCTGGTTCTTCTTGAGGTTCTTCTTCTTCATCATTCTGTCTTTGAGGGTAGTCTTCATCTTCTTCGATATCTTCATGATTTACTTGCCAAGGAATGTATCCCTTCTCATCAACCACTACATCAATGCTGTCAACAATTCTTCCAAGTCTTTTATTGTAGCACTTGTATGCTTTGTTGTGTGGAGAATAACCAAGAAGAATGCCTTCATCTGCTCTAGGTTCAAGTTTGCCAAGTTTCTCATCAGTATTCTTAATATAGCATTTGCTCCCAAAGATTTTGAAGTGCTTTACCGAAGGAGTCTCACCATACCAGAGCTCATGAGGGGTTTGAGTGTTGTTCACCCAGACATTTGTTTTGTTGAGAATAACAACCGCAGCATATGCAGCTTCACCCCAGAAAGTTGCGGGAGTTCCAAACTCATCAAGCATAGCACGAGCCATTTGTTGGACTGTTCTGTTCATTCTTTCCACCACTCCATTTTGCTGAGGAGTTCTAGCTGTAGAGAATTCTCTTCTTATCCCATGTTCTTCACAGAAATCGAAAAATTCATTTGAGGTAAACTCCCCACCTCTGTCGGATCTGAGGCACTTAATTTTGTATCCTGATTCATTTTCAACCAAGGCTTTAAAGGATTTGAATTTTTCGAATGCTTCATCTTTGTGCTTCATAAGTCCTAACTAGACAAACCTGAGAAATCGTCAATGAATAATATCAAGTATTCTTCTCCTCTAGGTGTCCTTTTCCTGAATGGACCACATACATCTGTATGTACTAGCTCAAGAGGCATGCTAGCTGATCCTTCCTTCTCCGGAAAGTTAGTTCTGGTTTGCTTTCCAAACTGACATGATTTGCATATGGTGTTGTTTGGAATTTTGATATCTGGAAGACCGCGAACTGCCTGATATTTGCATGCTTTCCTTATTTGTGAAAAGCTTAGATGCCCCAACCTCCGGTGCCATAACCAGTGTTCATCATCCTTGCTTAGATAGCATTGTTGTTGTCCTTCTTCAAATATGTATAGATTATTTGGAGTTCTTTCACCTTTGATCACTGTTTTACCCGTATCAAGATCACGAACAAGACATCCATTTGATCTAAATATCACCTCGGTTCCTTGATCACACATCTGGCTGACACTTAGAAGATTATGCTTCAATCCATCAACATACAAAACATTTCCAGCTTTGACCTTTTCTTTTAACTGAGCAGTGTCTTTTCCTTTTATAGCTGCAGGAGTATCATTTCCAAAAGAAACTTTCTTTCCCTTTTCTAAAGCAGAATATGATTCAAGTTTTTCTTTATCACATGTCATATGCTTCGAACATCCACTGTCAATGTACCATAGATTTTCTTGTCCCTCTGCATAAAATGCTATCCCACATCTTTCTGTTTGTGGTTCCTTTATTCTCCATGTTTTGGTGCTTGAGGCTTGTTCCTTTGTCTGCTGAAACCTGCTCTTGCATTCAGAATCTTCATGACCAAAGTTATTGCAAATAGAACATTCAACTTCATCTTCAAGAGCCGAAAAGTTGTTATAGGTCCCTTTTGTAATCCCGGTCATACTTCTTTGTTTTTGAACTTCTCTAGTCATGATTGTTTTATATGCAACACATTGAGCTACTTTGTGACCAAAGTTATGGAAAGAGAAGCATTGTCCATTGAAGAAACTTCTTCGGTTATCAAATCTTCTGGCCAAATGATTGTAATTTCTATTGTCATCCATTCTTGAAGCAAATTGAGAGGATTTTACCTGTGGCTGGTTGTAGCTTTTGTTCATCCTTAGGATGGATTGCCCCTGGTTTACCTGATAGTCTTTGTTTGTTCTTGATGTAATTCGTCCCTGCTTTACCTAGTGATCTCCATTGTGCTTTTTCTCATTCCTTCTTGCTGCATCAAGATAACTCTTTGAGGTGGATGCTTGAGAAGTTTCTCCATTATACCCCAGACCTATCTTGTTTAGTGGAGAACGTTGTACATTGATGATCTCATCCAAAGTTTCAGATCCTTTGAAAAACTTAAGATTAATAGCCTTTGTTTTCTCAATCTCTTTTCTAAGACCAACAATTTCACCTTCTAATTTTTCAAGATATTTTTCCTTTTCATCAATTTGAAATTGTAGAGTATCAATGATCATATTCTTTTCTTCTATACATCTCTTGAGTCTAGAAATTTCTTCATAAAGGCTATCCACATCTATAGCATCCATGTAATCATCATCTTCAAATGCCATTAAAAGTTTATAGTCATTACCTCGTTCATCTTCATCACTATTTGATAGACCATCACTATCTTCATGAGTGTAGTAGCTTTTTGCATTCTGTTTCTTGTTCCATCTAGCAGGTTCCTTTCCTTTGTCAATCTTATCCTTATGAGGACATTTCGCAGCATAATGACCTACTCTTCCACAAGCAAAACATTTAAAAGGTAACTTACCTCTGAACCTTCCAATACCCCGTTGAAGATTTCTGACAAAATTTGATTCTTCTTCTTCTTCTGGCGCGTGACTTGCTTCATAGTAGTCTCCTTTGCCTGAAGCCTTGAAAGCAACTTCTCTCCTGTCTGATGGACCTCCTTTTCTCATTTCATAAGTAGTTAGAATTCCGTGTAGCTGAGACATAGTAAGAGTTCGTAGATTTTCATTTTCTTCTATTGCAGACACTTTAGATTCAAACTTGGGGGACAATGATCTTAAAACTTTTTCAACCACAATAGCCTCTTTTATTTCTTCACCCAAGTTTTTCATGCAATTAACAATCTCGTCTACCCGAAGGAAATAGTTAGCCACACTTTCATCATTATACATTCTGAGATTCTCATACTGAATCTTGAGGGTTTGAATTTAGCACGCTTTACCTGTTCATCTCCTTCGTAGCTCAAGACAATCTTGTCCCATATTTCCTTTGCGGATTTATATTGCATAACCTTCACGAATTCTGTTTGAGATAAGTATACCAGCAGAGTATTGACTGCTTTAGCATTTGTTTCATATTTCTTCTTCTCGGCCAGATCTATAGGAGTAGCTGAAGGAAAACTGTAGCCTGTATCTATGATATCCCAAACTTTTGTACCATGAGATTGAAGATAGGCAGTAACTCTTACCTTCCAATAATTGAAGTTTGTCCCATCAAAAATTGGTGGCTTGATTGATGCTTCCCTCTCGTAGTTGCTCATGATGAATGATCTTCCTTCAAGCGATCAGGCTTCTCTGAAGGACCTGCTCTGATACCAATTGTTGGAAATAATACTGAGAGGGGGGGGGCGTGAATCAGTATTATCAAGTTCTTTTTAATAAATCTTCCTTATTTATACTTTGAATTATTCTTGTATGTCAGTACCATAAAACAATGAGCATGAACAAGAAAAATAGATAGTCACATCAAGGAACACCAGATATAAGGTGGAAACCCAATGTGGGTGAAAACCACCTGCTGCAATATGTCTCTATCTTCTTTCAATTAGAAACTCCTTTTACAATGATTTTGTACTGGTGCAGTCCTTTACCAGTACGCAGGCTGCAACCTGCAGAGAGCTACAACTCTCTCTCGTTTTCCAGTCTCTCCTGGAAGGGAGCTACAACCCCCTACTTCTTTTCTTTCAAGGACCACTTTTCATAAATTTTCAAACTGGATCCAAGAATATCAAATAATCATAGAGTACATGCAAATTACCCAAACTCCAAGAATTACCCAACTTCTTAGAATGCTGTAAACAAAAAGATAGTACCAGAAATATAAACCCAGAACTCTGCAGCAATAAATAGAAGATGATCAACAAATGTTTTAGGACAGATACGCAATTTTTCTTTATCTGGACTGCGTGGCTTCGCACTTCACCTTCTGCGTCTCTGCGTATCCCTGCAGAGAGCCTTCCACTGCACCGCGTACCCACACACTGTTTCTTCAATCATGCCGCGTACTACTACTGTGGCCACGCACCCTCAGATGCTATCGCGCCGCGTATCTACGCACCTGCGGCTTCTGTAGCGCCACGTACTTTCACTGTGCCTCCGCACCTGAACCTCTGCCATGCCGCGTACCTTTACTGTTCTTCCACACCTGAACCTCTATCGCGCTGCGTACCCACGCACTGTTTCTTCTTCTACTGTGCGTACCCACGCACTGCGCCTTCTTCTGTTGTGCGTACCCCCGCACTTGCACCGTTAATCACCTGCGAACCTCTGATTAGGGCCGAATTGGCAGTCCACCAGTGTGCCACAGATAGTCAGATGCCCAGATCTGATCATGCGCCCGAGAGATCACACTTCATAGATTCACTTTCAACTTCCCTTTTATATAGATCAAGCTTTTAAACCGATAACCCAATATTTCAGATCTTAAGATATACAATTTGCAAAGATACTTTGGCCAAGTGATCTCCTTCTCTATTTATAGTCAAGCCCTTATCCACACCATGGGACAAAACCATCAATAACCAATACAAGGGATCCAAACCGGGGCTAAATTAGATCCTATACCACGGGCCAAAACCATAGAATCAAGAACGGCAGGCTAAATACCACGGGCCAAACATAAGAAACCCCACGTGAGCGCGCTTCTCTGCCTTGAAGTGAGTGAACTGGGGGTCCGCACCTCATGAACGGGTAACCTGCGGGTATGTACGCACTTTATCTATGATATTCCTGCGGGTCCGTAGCTTTTGTACGGTGTACCTGCGTACCTCTTATTTTCCAACATATTTTGAGAGCCTGAACAGAGCATTGCCACTTAAGAGAGTTGCCATCAAGTACAACACATGTAACATAGAGCCATACCAGAATCATAATGCCAACACAGAGTGATTCTTCCTCCTTTGGCTCAAACTCTATCTTCTCAGGTTCCTTTGGTTGGACTTCATGTTGAATAACATCTTTTACCTCTCTGAACAACACATCTTGGCTGTACACAACCTTCCGTGTGACTGGGTTCCAAAGCTTATAACCCTTTAAACCATCCTTATACCCAATAAAGATGCACTTTTCAGATTTACTATCCAACTTGGTTCGTTTCTCCTTTGGAACATTTATATATGCATCACATCCAAATACCCTTAGATGTGAAAGAGAGGGTTTCTTACCAGTCCATACTTCTTGTGGAGTCTTATCCTCCAACGCTGATGAAGGTGATCCGTTGATCAGGTAACATGCAGTATCCACCGCCTCTGCCCAGAATTCCTGTCCTAACCAGGCACCACTGAGCATGCTTCTTGCCCTTTCCATCAACGTCTTGTTCATTCTTTCTACGACTCCATTTTGCTGAGGTGTATATGGAGTAGTCTTCTGCCGTGCTATACCACACTTCTTACAAAATTCTTCAAATTCCTTGCTGCAAATTTCTCCACCATTATCTGTCCTCAGCACCTTTATCTTCTTCTCTATCTGATTTTCCACTAGAGCCTTAAATTCTTTAAACCTGTCAAAGACTTCAGATTTCTTCTTAAGAAAATATATCCATGTATTCCTTGAGAAGTCATCTATGAATGATACATAGTACACAGACTTACCCAGTGATGGAACCTTCACAGGTCCAAACACATCACTGTGCATAAGCTCTAATATCTGTTTCGTCCTCTTACCACCAGAGGGGAAACTCACCCGATTCTGCTTCCCATATACACAATTTTCACAGAAATCAAAATCCGGAGAGCTATTATTCATACCTTCTACCATACCTTTACCATGAAGTATTCGAAGGCCCTTCTCTCCAATATGTCCAAGCCTTTGATGCCACAACATGGTCTTCTCTCCAGAGACCACTAGATTCTCTACTCCATTTTCAGGAACCATAGAACTATTGCACCCATCAACAACAGTGCTACCTTGTAGCTTGTACAGAGTTTCAATCCGAACTCCCCGCATTAATATCAGTGCTCCTTGAACCATCTTGCAGGTATCTTTCTCGAACACCGTCTTTACACCTGCATCATCCAACTTGCTTACAGAAATCAGATTTCTCGCCAATGCAGGAATATGTAGAACACTCGGAAGTGTTCTAACCCTTCCACCTTGCAACTTCAACTTTACTTTTACCCGACCAATGATTCTAGCCTTCCTATCATCTCCTAAGAAGACATCACCACCATCGTATTTCTCATACTCGCAGAACCACTCTCTATGGGGAGTGAAGTGAAAGGATGCACCTAAGTCAATCAACCATGCCTCATGATCTACATGTGTACTTGAAGAAGCCAAGTACACATCCCCACCTTCATCTGAGGTGGTTTCCGCCTCTGCAGAAGGAGCATCATCAGATCCCTCTCCTTTATCAGGAGCTTTAGATTTACAATCCCTTCTGAAGTGCCCTTCCTTTCCGCATTTCCAGCACACCACCTTTGTAGGTTTTCCTGGAGATTTAGATCTCCCTCTAGATTTAGATCTCCCACTCGATGACTTATTTTTGTTTCTGTTCTGGGACCGTCCTCGTACAGACAAGGCATCACCATTCTGGTTGTCCATATTTTTCCGTCTCATCTCCTCTGTCAGCAAGGCTGAGACTATTTCATCAAACTACAAAGCAGTTGCATTGCTACCTATTGCAATAACCAGACTATCCCACGAATCTGGTAGAGAACACAACAGACTGATGCAATTATCTTCATCTGAAATTTTAATATCAACAGATAATAACTGACTTACCACAGTATTAAACGCATTCAGATTCTCTGTCACCGAGTCTCCTTCTTTCATCCTCAGGTTATACAGCTTTTTCCGCAGGAACAGTTTATTCACCAGAGACTTAGATTGGTACAAAGTCCCTAACTTGACCCACAAAGCCTTTGTCATAGCTTCCCCTGATACATTCAGCAATACTGAATCCGAGACACACAATCGTATTGTGCTCTTTTCCTTCCGATCCAACTTCTTCCATTCTTCATCGGTCACTCCCGATGGTTTAGTACCCGGATCTACCGCGATCCACTGATCTTTATCCACCAACAGATCCTCCATCTTCAGTTTCCACAACTCAAAATTCTGACCATTGAACTTCTCAATCTCTATCTTTCCACTGCTCGCCATCTTCTTTCACCACCAGAATCGATCTCGCAGATCTCCCACTGAACAGGGTCTACCACAGGCCCGAGCGAAACCCCTCAGCAACAAAGGCGTCCCCTTGAATCCAAAACAGCTCTGATACCAAATGTAGGTTTTAACCCTGTACAGAAATTACCTGCATACGAATTCTTAAACAAAGAAAATAAACAATGCGAGAGCATAACCCATAAAACACATATGCACATATATTTTTCCCTGGATCCCAAAACCGGGACTACCAGCTTGATTTTTCATTATTTTCCTTTCAATGTTACAATACATATTTATACATGCCGAAGCATCCAATACCATGGACTGAAAACCATCGCGTCCAATACCATGGACCGAAAACCATCGCGTCCAAAAAACATGTGCGAAAATCATGCACAAAACCATAGGTGGGTCCGCCCAACCTAACATATGGTCCAAAACCAAAATTTTCCGGGCCGCTGCCCCGGACCCCATAAAGTGGGGTTACGGGTGCCCTTCAAACCCCCTACTAACTACGTGGAAAGAATATAACACAACCCAACATGACAAGGAAAGGACAAGTCAACAACTTGGAGGAGCTCTTCTACAAGATCAACTGCTACTTATGGTTGTAATCTCCTTCCATTTATATTAATGCAAAGAATTCATTGTTTTCCTATATGTGATGTTTTTATTTCACTTATTTCAATACCATGTTGATCTATTGAATGAAGTACTTATATGATACTACATAGATCTCGTAGTTTCTTGGATTGTGTTATCTGACTGTGCAGGTTCTAATTTTAGCATTCAGAGATGGAATTGGAGCTTCCAAGCTAAAGAAGGAGCAAAGTGTGTGAAGGATTCTAGGTAGGCCTCACTCCGTCATCTATTTACTTTAAGGAAAATCATTGTGTTCCTTGTCTCTCTGTTGTTCTAGGTTAGCCACTGACCTAGGGGAGATACTTTTGTCTGCAATCATAAATCCCGTATAACACCTGCATATAAAGCTAGGCCACAGTTTTCAGATTCCATGGTCTTCTTTTTCCATACCTTAGATGTTGTTTCCTTTTATTCATTCTAAGGCGTTGGTCACATTTTTCTCATGCATTCAGATTCTTTATGCCCAAAGTTATTGCAAAAGGAACATTCAGTTTCATATTGAAGAGGTGAGAAAGTATTGTATGAGAATTTATTTTCCCCAATCTCATTCATTTGCTTTCTTGCTTCTCTAGTCATGTTAGTTATGTAAGCAACACATTGAGCAACCTTATGACCAAAATTATGACAAGTGAAGCATTGAACATTAAAGTAGAATTTTCTGGGAGTATAGTACCTTCTTGTGTAGTTTTCCCTTTGATTGTAGTAAGGGAGATTTACCTGAGAAGTATTTGATCCTTTATTCTTTTGCTGATAGTTGGAGTTTCGTTGACTGCTTCCTTTTACTGTATTGAGATAGCTTCTTGTACCTGTTTCAAAAAGCTTTACAGTCTTTGATGATTCTCCACTGTATCCAAGACCTATGTTTATGAGAGGAGATCGTTGCACTTTGATGATTTCATCTAAGGTTACAGATCCTTTAGAAAACCTAAGATTTAGACCTTTTGGTTTCTCAAGTTCCTTCCTTAGACTTCCTATTTCTAGTTCTAACTTTTCTTTATGCTTCTCCTTTTCTAGGATTTGTTTAGAGCTTCTTCTGCTAATTTAGCTTCTTCCAAACGAATTTTAAGCTAAGTTATTTCTTCAATGAAATTATCCTTTTCTTCTAGAGCATCCATAAAAACATCATCAAACTTATTAGTACATCTATCTTAAAATGCCACAAGTAATTGATATTCTTGATCAGACTCACTTCTTCGCCATTTGAAATACCATCACTATCTTCGTGTGTAGAAAATTCTTTTGTTTTTTATATTTCCTCTAAAAAATTATTTTGCTGAATTCTTCCCTTTCTCATGATTTTCTCTATAAGTACATATAGTAGTATAGTGATCAACTCTTCTACAAGAAAAACATTTGAAGGGAAGCTTGCCTAGAATCTGCCAGTACCTACTTGAAGTTTCTTCACAAAGTTTTCCTCTTCTTCATTTGATACATAACCTATTTCATTAAGTTCCTCCTTTTCTTTTCCTTAAGAAGTAGCCTTGAATGTAGCTTCTTTGATATCTGAGGGAACCCCTTTTCTCATTTCATAGGCTGTTAGAATCCCATGACATTGTTCAACAGTAAGGTTCTTCAAATTCTACATTTATTCAATGGCAAAGACTTTTGAATCTAGAGATGATTCTTTTACTTTGTCACCAAGATTTATCATTGAATTAACAATTTCATCTACTCTAAGAAAGAAACTTGCAATGCTTTCGTCATTATGCATTCTGAGATTTTCATATTGAACTATAAATGTTTGAAGTTTGGCACCCTTTACCTTGGTATCACCTTCATAACTTTGGATGACTTTATCCCATATAGCCTTTGCGGTATTAAGCTGTATGACTTTGACGAATTTTGATTCTGCCAAGCTTCCTAACAGAGCATTGACAACTTTTGCATTGGTATCATATTTTTTCTTTTCTGCTTCATCTATGGGAATGGTGGATGGATACTGATAGCCTCCTTCAATGATTCCCCAAACATCAACTCCAAGTGATTGTAGGTAAGCTCTTGTTCTTTCTCACCTTCCATAAAACCAACTTAGATCCATTAAACAATGGTGGTTAGATGGATGTTTCTCCCACTTGGTTTCTCATCTTGATGAATCTTCCTTCAAGCGATCAAGCTTCTTTTGAAGGGCCTGCTCTGAAACCAATTGTTAAGAAAAATACTAAGAGGGGGCGGGGGGGGGGGGGGGGGTGGTGAATCAGTATTTTAAAAACTTACTTGACCTTCTCATTTTCTATTCAGATTTATTTACGTGACTTTAATTAAGTAAATTTTTGTATGTACGCTACTATTATGCAAACAACAAGTGTATATCCAGTTAACTATATTTTCAATTAATTATTCATTATTTTAACTTAAACTAGTGTATCAATATGTCATTAGGAATTAATTAAACAATAATCAAGTACAGTAGGAATAGAATAAATCATCACACATAGTCAACACATATGAACACCAATATTTTAGGTGGAAACCCAATGTGGGAAAAAACCATTGTTGTTTTCGTCTGCGTCTTTTTCTTAAAAATATATTATTTAGAATCTTGTACTAGCACAAACTCATACCAGTACGCGGGAACCCTACCTACAGAAGGCTACAACTTTCTCTCATTCTCCAACACCTACTGGAAGGGAGATACAACCCCCTTATCCTCAATTCCTTGTGGATCACTTTTCAAAATGTTTCAAACTAGATCCACATGATCAAAACATTACAACTTGCAGGCAACCTTTCATCAAATTTTCATACTGGACCCACTATCATCATCAAATCACTGAATCAACTAAAACAAATCAATCACTGAATCTCATTGCAACCAATCAAACTAAACCATAACAGATCATGTGAATGTATTATCAATCATCAAGTCGTACACGGTTATCTATAATTGAAACCAACTACTACCACTGTAAACCCTGATCAACAATATGTCAAAATGTATACACTATTGTTATGAATAATACCTGCATATACACGCATTTTTCCTTAATCGAACCAATGTTCAAATATCAAAAACATTGATCCCTTAGACTGAATTGCTGCATTGGTGAAATCAATCACAGACACATATATCCTTCATCACATATCTCTGAGCTTCTTATAGATCATTACATAGTAGCATCAATACAGTTCAATATTTAATTCACAAACCATTCAACTCCACTAGAACTGACATACAATTATTATGAAGAAGACATCATCAAGAGACAACAAAAATCGTAGCAAGACTGATCAGACATCATTAACTGCTCATACTTCAGAAACCCTAGCATATGTACGCAACCCTTACAAAATACTTATGTGTGTATACACACCTTTCAAGAAGCATACCTGTGTACAGATTTGTCCATACTGCAGAATTGACACGTGACTAGCTAGAGGCAAACCCACGTATGTACGCGCTTTTTCTAAGACAAACTTGCATAAATATCTACAATTATTGACTCATTCCTTCACTGCACAACAGAACTTCATTCAAACCCAAATCTTGACAAACCGAGTAACAAACATACGTTAGAACACTATTATCACAAATCAACCCATAAGAAAATCATGTAGTCATTTCATATCTAAAATATTTGATCCCACATCACATTCCTTGTGCAACCTTATTTTAGGTCAAACAATTCATCAGTGGCCCATTAATTGCACACAAAACACTTTGATATTTATCTCCTTATATAGCTTAGGCCTTATCTAATACCACGAGACAAATCCTTAGTAATGCTGATGGTATTCTTGAATGAGATCAAATATCCATTGTCACACTCATTACTATGGGCCAATACCATGGTAAAGATCCCTAGTATTTATGATACCATGGTGCGGAAATTGTACGCACTTTCTCTTCTCCATACCTGCGTGTGTACGTGGCTTTGATTCACAGAACCCACATGTATTTCTCAAAACATCACTTCATCATTCTTCTATCTCTGGACTGTTCTGCCTTTATCCAAACTCTTTGTCACATGTGTACTAGCTTGTAAACTCATCCTATTACCATCATGTTGAAAATATTCATCAATTAGGTTTTGATCAAGGACAACACATTTTTCATAATGCCAACACCCTTCTCTTTTCCCCAGTAGCAAACTGTACCAACTAGGGATTTTTAAATTTATAAGTTTGTAAACAAAATATTTATGTCCGCTTGGGACTAACATAACTTAACCTTGCCCTTGGATCAATCAAAATAGATACAAAATGGTTAAATAATTTACCTTCAAACTCGATCATAGTATGTTGGTATTCTGCTTGGTGATCCTCCAGGGTAGTGTTGATTTTAGGTATGCTCCTAGCCACCTCGCCAACTATAGAAGCTTCCTGAATATTGGCAGTTTGCTCTACTCTGGTGCGATGGGGACAATTTTTGTAGTAATGGGGCTCTCCACAACCCCAACACTGCAATGGGGGTCGTTGTGATTGATTAGCCTCTAGTTTACTTGACACTTCTACTTGCTTAGGTGCACTATGTAATTTGAATTTTTGTTGATTTTTCTGAGGTAATCTATTTTGCTGATTTTTGTGTGGATTTCTAGTGTTTCCATTTTTTGCACTTTTAGTGTTCTAGGAATTTTTCGTTCCCTTCTTACTTAACCATCCCTTAATTCCTTCTCCCTTTTGCTTCATCTATTGATTTCATATTTGTGCCTTCCGAATGGCCTCATCCATGGTCTTGGGATTATGAAATTCCAAATGTTCCTTCATAAATGCTAGTAAACTACTCATAAAACGCTACACCTTGGCATTTTGCTCACATGTATAAGGAATGTACCTTAGAAGGGATGTAAATTTAGTCATGAATTCATCCATAGAAAGTTTCCCTAATCATAGATTGTGAAATTCCTTCGCCTTCTCATCGTAGAAGCATTCAGTCAAGTACTTCTCTTTGAAATATTTATGGAAATCTCCCCAAGTCACCCCTTGCTCATCAACTGCATGAACAACCTTGACCTCTTCCCACCATAGGATGGCTTTTCCCTGAAGTTGATAGATAGCTAGTCATACCTTCATAAATATGGAAATACTTGTTCATATTAATTAGCCAAGCTTCAACATATTCCTCTATTTCTCCGTCAAATGTCAAGGGTTTAATTTTCTTGAAATCACCTTGCAATTTGGTTTTCTGCTTCTTGTTTTTCCTATGGTTGAAGGAATTACTATATTCCTCTCCATTTTCTCCTATATCAACATATATTCTATGAGTATGGCTCCATGTTGGCATGTATTCACCTCCCTATCTTTGCACCTCATCCTTGTCTTCCCGACCAATGCTTGGTATGGAGTTCCTATGGTTTTCCCAACCAGAGAGGCTTTTCAGAATTCATTCTTGGTCTCACATCAACCTCTCATTGTCAGCCCGTAAATGAGTTGTCTCAACTCTTAGCTATTGAACTATTTCCAACAGCACAGTGGTAGGATTTTGGCATTCTCCCCCCAGTTGGACCCACATTTCTGGATTAGCTCCTGAAATTGGTGTAGATCCAGATTCCACAATTGGACTTAATGGTGGTGTACTTCCAACTACTCTCTTCATTGTGCTTCCTCTATGAACATACATGTACATACATTATTCAGTTTCCCAATAGACCATAATTTTTCAACCTAGGCTCTGATACCACCTGTCACATGCTCCACAACTACAATAAAAAAAAAACACAATCACATAATTTTATAGCCCCATTATTAAGTTAATTTCTTTGCAAATTTTATGTTATTTTCCAAATTGTTTGAACTTATGACCTGGGTGTGAACGTGATTACTTGTTATAATAATCCAACATCCCTTAATGTATGTAATGAGTTATAAACTATACCAAGGAATTTCAATATAATGTCTCATTCAGAGGTAGGCATACATTATATTCCCTAAGAGCTAGAACTATAGAACTTAATTAAATTACTGAGGGTTATTTAGAATTCTCTCAATCTGTCATAGTACTTGCTTCATTAATTTCTCACTGGTCAATTCAGGCACTTGGCTTTGGATCTGTCCTTCATTCTCCCACCGCTTGATCCTACATCCCATAATTCAACTAAGTGATTAAGGAACTAACCCTCTCTTCACCGAGCTACCCGACCACTCATTCTATTGTGACTCGGAGGGTTTTGGGGTTTTGCAATTAGGCTGAGGATGCTAGGGTTTGAATTTACATTTCCTCCATTGGAGCCTACATGTATTCACCCTTCTCAGTTTATTTAGAAACTTCTCATATTCTGTAGTTTCATTATCTCATGCATGTTTAGTGATTCTACAGGTAGTGACAGGGTTTCTCCTCTCTTCTCGTTAGCTAAGACAAGGAACGACGACCATGCGAAGGTAAAATAACTCTTTTATGAACTTAAGTACCTCTATTTTCTCAATAGGTCTACCTAATTACTTATGGGAATAATGTTTTGTTCCCATCATGTTGGTGGCGAGTACACTCTAATTTTATAAGATATTGACCCTCTATGCTAACTCTCTTTTTCTTTTTTTTTCTTTCTTGTTTTCTTTGTGTAAGGATAACTAACTTGCATTTTTGTTGGCTCATTGCAGGTTAAGTAATTCTATCCAAAAAAATTTGGATTCTTCTTCTTGAACTTTTGGTTACACTTACACAACCCTTTTGTTCCTCCAGGTTCTATCTACAACCTATCTAGCTTCGGCACAAGGTTTCAAGAATTATGTGCGCATTTCTAGACAAGATTCTTAGTCTAAGACTCTTGTTCCGTACTAGTGTTTTTGTGGTAGTATGTTGTTAAAAGAGTGATATGCTTGACTTATTCCAAGTCAAGGGTTTTATGTTAATCTTATTGCTATATCTAGTAAAAATGGCCAAGATGCCCTTGTAAATTTAACATGGTTCTATATAATATATTCTTGAATTTTGATGCTAATTTCTGGTCGATTACCTCCTTAATTATGGCATTAAAAAATTATATTCATTCTTTTTAAGTGGCATACTTATTTTTGTTCTCTTGTGGTTATTGTTGCTATTTATGATGTATTTTCTTGGAAGGAAGGATCAAAAGGCTCTCTCTTTTCCGCCTCCTGTTATTGGTCACTGTTATATACACAGAGTTTCAGATAAATTTAGATCTTGTTACGAATATTTAAATATTTGGTTCTTTTAAGCATGTTTGTTCTATGTTATTAAGTTTTGGGTTCTATAGTCACATGATTCACTTATAGGTTGTGTTCTTTATAAGCTTCTAGTATTATCACCCATTATGCGAGATAATTCCGCACAAAATTCTTTTTCTTTGCCTTTTGTAATATATCTATGGTGGCCGACAGGAAGTGGGACATGAGGTCCTCGAGGCCTACTTCTTGCCCATGCGATATCGTTTCATGTCCTTTTAAGGTTCTGGAAATACTTCACGAACGAATCTTGTTCATATGGGGTTCAACTAGTTCCCTATTCTTGTTATTGGTAGACATATTTTCTTATTGTTATTTACTGGTTGATAAATGTCCTAAGTCTCATCATATTCTTGATGTTTAAGCAATATTCTTGTATTTCAAAGATAAAACAAAAAAAGAGAGAAAATAATAATAAAGATATATTGGAACCCATAGGTCACACCTCTCCTTAAAAAACAGTTTATAACTAGGAAGACTATCTCAATAAGAAAAATAGACCTTTGTAGGAATCCCTGCTTTCCACAGTTAACAATATCCATTTCAAAAAGAGAAATATTTAACCTATAATATTCATTTATCTAAAATGACTTCTGCAAAATAAATTCATTTATAGGAAAATAGTTCAACCAGTCAAGGAATTAATATGGAAAGAGGACTCCATCACTCAACCAAAGCGATTTGGCAATTGTGTCCAAGTCTCCACTTGAGCCTCAATTTCCAGAGTAGTTGACAAACAATAGTCAGGTTCTTGGGCCTCAAGACTCCTAGTCCAACCAAGAACTTCCAAACTTCAGGGCTTCCACTAGCTCTTGTTCAGCTCAAGAATACCCGCAGCAACGTCCTGATTTACCTTGGAATCATAGTGCTCAAGGTTATTTTTCCTCCTTTCACTTGCCTCGGGCATCTTCTTTTTACTCTTGCCTCTCTCTCTCTAGGCTTCCCCTCTCAAATTGAGACGTTTTAATCTCTGAGGGAGGAAGAAAAAGTAACTCTCTCAACTACTTAGAAATGAAATATTTTATTGTTGGAATCATTTTCCCCGTAATTCCTTAACTTTCTACACATTCTAAAGAAATAAAAATAAAAATAAAATTTTAATCATCTAAAATTCCTTACTTAGACTTTCACCAGTCCAAGATTTATCAATTTATGCATTATAAAAGTAAATAACAAATATTTACATAGCCAGGGGGTGTTACATGGAGATTTTGATCTAGGCATGCAAATAAATACTGTAGAGAGGAAATAAAAATTCAAACGGTTAAAATCCAATGGTAATTTAATAATCAAATATCAATATTTATTAACTCTATATAATGTAATCTTTGCAGCTCTGCTATGGAGCAATTCAGCCATTATCTTTACTGGATCCCTGGTAATGGGAGAAAGATCAAAATCTAGGAAGACTCGATTCTGGGTGATCAACCCTTGATTCAAGTGGATGGTCTAGCAAATATCAAAGCTTGGCTTCAGTCCTCCAATTTGCACACTCTGTGGGATATATCTAACTGGAAGGATGACCCAGATAGACTCTGGGACTGTTGGAATCTGGGGGAGGTTCCCCTTATGTTGCAGGGGGAAGCTTCACTACTGTTAGATCTGCTTCAAGGCAAATCTCCTTCAAAGGCCACCTCTAAAGACAAAAGAGGCTGGGGCTCCCTTTCAGGCTCTTACACTGCTTCCGAAGGTTATAAAAGAATGATGGCTGTCCCTTATGCTCCTCCTGACCCAGCTCAATGGAAATTTATATGGGATTTCCCCTCTCTCCCCAAAATTGACTTTTTCTGTTGGACTGTTGCGCACAATAGCATTCTCACCAGAGATAATTTGAGAAGACGAGGGATGGAAGGGCCTTCCAGATGCCCCCTTTGTTTGTCTGATGAAGAAAATGTCAATCATTTGCTGTTGCTTTGTCCCTTTGCTCTGGTAGTCTGGAGAGGAGTTTTGATGTTAGGCCCAACTAATCTTGATCTCCCAGACAGCATTCCCTCTCTACTCCGCACTTGGGCCAGCTTATCTCCCTTTTGCCTTAAAAAAAAAAGTCTTCTTAAAACAAGTTGGATGTGGATCCATAAATTCATCTGCGGGAAGCTGTGGTTGGAGAGGAATAATAGAATTTTCAGAGGAGAAAGCTGCACTTCTACAAGAGTTATTTCTAAAATCAAAGCTTTGCTGGGCGAGGCTTTGGAAGCCAATACTACCTCAAGGAATGAAATGAGTCTTGTCAAAGAAGAGGAGCAATGGCTTCAAGAACTGGTTCCGAATCTGAAGGAAAGGTCCATTCCTCCTGCATTTGCCCATGCCAACTGGGAAATTAGGCTGGAGGAATTGGAGTTCATCAAGTGGAGATCAGCCCTGGATGATCACTGTTTATTCTTTGATGGGGCTTCTAAAGGAAACCATGGGGTGGCTGGCAGCGGTGGGGTTCTTCTAAGTCCTGGAGGCTCAACGGAATTGCAGTTCCATTGGGGTCTGGGCATCGAAACCAATAATAGAGCAGAGGCTCTCGCACTGTGGCAAGGGCTGAATCTGGCGATTAATAGAAATATCCTCTCTCTGTGTGTATTTGGAGATTCTAGACTCATCATCCAGGCGATGACCTCTCATAAGACTCCCCATCAGGTTCATTTAGCCACTGTTATCAAAAAAATCCAGCTCTTACTGCCCAAGTTCAATAAAATCTCCTTCTACCACATATTAAGGAAGCTCAACTCTCAAGCTGATATGGAGGCCAATCTTGGCTCCCTCTGTAATCGAAGATCTCTAGTGATCAATTCGATGGAATCCTCCTGTTCCATTCCATGATGTTTCTGCTGACCGGACTTCTGTTTCTAATTGTTCCTAGGGTTAATACTCTTCTCCTCTTTCCCCTGCTCTTCGGGATCTCTCCTCAGTGTATTATCAACCTATTTAAATCTATGATCTCTGGCCTAATTTCATCTTTAGTCAGTCTTCCTTTCAATGGTCTCTGCTTCCTGTCAGTGCCTTATTTTCAAAACGCCCACAAACGACCTTCAAGATGTCATCTCAGCTCCAGTTTAGAATCTTACTCTGTTCTCACACCTGAAGACCATTTACATCAATTTCAAAGTTTTCATCTCCGAAAGGCTGCAATTTTGACTTGTATTTCTGAGGGATGCAAATTTGGGCGTTGGAGCTTCTCCACTACAGTTGCATACTCTCCAAAGTATACGCGGATTCATTAATCTCCATCAATCAATAGCACCGGTTCTATTATGTATTGCTCGACCAGGGAATGCCCAGGGAAGTCTTCTGGCCTTGGGCGTTGCTATGACCATTGCCCTGCAGCATCTCAATCATCTCTGCTGGACATTCTCCTGTCAAGGTTGGCGAAGCGAACAACCCTCTGATCCTGGTCACTGGCCTTACGGGTATTATCTTAAAGTGCGGCGAACCTGCTCGGTGTTATGTCTCCTGATCTCTTTGATAGCATTTCAAAACAGCTAACCTCGAGAATCCTTTCTCTGTCAATGTTGTATTGTAAGCGCATGCGGCAGCTAGTTTGCCGCCTTAAATAAAAAAATATAACCGTTATTGTCAAAAAAAAAAAAAAAAAAACTTTATATAATGTCTAATAACTAGTTAAATATTAAATAAAATTGTTTTTAATTAAGAAACAATTTTAAGTTTAATACCCCTCAATGAATAGTAAATATTCTAATTTACTATGTTACCTAGAAAATAGTAGACCATGCGTGGGTATGAATAAGATAAACATAAATGTTTATATTTTTAAATTTAGTTAATAAATATTAACTATGGTTAGCTATAAAATTATGGGGAAAGTAATCCTCTAGTGAGTTTCATATTCCATAACTATTGAAGACAGTTATAGGCAGAGGTCGTTGTCTACCAAAACTCCTCTCCCTAGAGATAAAATATCTCAGATGGGAAAAGGAAGCCAAGAGGCGAAATAATTATCTAAGACAACCTCGGAGGAGTGAGACTATAACAAAATTGAACCTTTGACAGGACGTTGTAGAGGAAGGTAGGGCATTTCCAAACATAGAGTTCTTGAGTTGGTAGGCTAGTGGAACTCTATTTGAAACCCTAGACTACAGTTGTTTGGGATCAAGTGTTCTTGGGTGAACCTTTGAAGGTTCTCAATATGAAATTGTTCTAGATTCGAAGTTGACTTGGGGGGAGTTCCAGTGGTGTTACTGATTCTCATAGGTTGGGAGGAACATTCCTTTCCCTTATGGTTTTATAGTTGGATGGAAGAAGGAACAAATAAGTATTGAGGAAACATGTTTTCTCTAATAGTTTATTTCTTTCATAAAATAAATTTGGTGTTTGTTTGTGACAAATTAAAACTGCGAGATGTGTTTGAATGGATGATTTACTGTAACAAGAAATTTTTCATACACTAAAAGCTTTGTGAAACAACTGTGTGTTTATGTAAAGTAGAGTTTTAAATTTGAACTAAGGTATAATCTGTAAAAATATCCTAAAGAAAAACCACAACAACAATGATAGATAAGGGCAATAGGAAACCTAAGGCCAAAATCGTATCCTATGAGGAAATCTGGTTTAGTTCTTGGACCCAGCTAAAGTCATTAGCAACCTAGGAAAAATCCCTAGTTCTAAGGGGTATGAATTGTAAAAATACTTATATAAATAAATTGTAAATGAAAATATAGTAATGGTTCCTTCTAAGTAAGTATTGATGTGTCCAAGATAAAGAAAGGAAACTGGAATAGGAATCATTACAAAGTTTTTCTAAAATAAATTTACAGACTATGGAAAAATTGTACAAGTCATAACACATTCTAAGTTCCTACATGTTTTTAATTCAATGAAATACATGTTTTATAACATTGAATGAAAACTATTTAGGAGTTTATATAGTGTTAGTCCAAAATAGCTAACATAATTTATACATAAATTGAAAGGCATAAACACGGTCCTTTACTTTGGAAGCCAAAAAGAAAAGAGCAATATAAACACCTTGCACCACCAAGAAATATATCACATAGTCGATTATTGGACCCAGGAAATCAACAAACGATAAGACCAAAAGTGAAAACGAGTTTAAGTGTACCCTAATGCTAGGGATGGTGCACACAAATACATGCAAAATTTCTCAGAAATAGCCATTTCAGAACAAAAATTTCAAACCATCGTGAAACAAGGATAAACAAGGATAAACAATAATTATTGATTTTAAATCAAATATTAAATGGTGTCATAATTATAATGATCCTTTAAGTACAATAAAAGTCAATCATTGTCTTTGTAGTACTTCCAAAAAACTGGTAAGAACAAACCCTAACATGAGGGTTGGTCATATCCTATCAAAAACAGTAGAGAGTCAGTCCTTTAAAATTCATTATTCGAAATCAGAGACTATCTATATGCTTCATGGGTGCTTGAGCGAACATAAACCCTAGATGGAGGTTTCACCATGACACCTAGAGAAAATGACGAGGAGTTACGTTAAAAGGAACATGGATAGCAACCTCACATGGTTGACATAATTGTGGATGGTCGCGGCGATGATATCTCACTGCCAAAAAAAAGGGGCAAGATGTCACAACAAGAATTTTAGGATAAATCCTTAAGGGTTACATCTAGACAAAATTTATACAATGTGAGCATTAAAGGAAGGAGAGTTACTTGTGCATGTGCCCCTTTGAACGCAATCTCCAGCAACACCTTGAGGAAAGTAAACCCAACCCCACATATATATTATAAGAATAATATGAAACAAAACTCTATAGTGTTACATGTCGAAGATTAAATTGAAAGTTTGAGTCTCACCAATATCAGAATGATTAACTCTGACATCCTTGCATTCCCATATCCAAGCAACTCCATGGAAAATGGTGTCGAAAGTATGATCAACATCCTTGGATTCCAAGTCCAAGGGCTTCCACAAGACAGGGAAATTGTTTAAACATCCTACAATGGAGAAAATTAGCAAAAACTTTAAACTAGAAGGGAAGGGACTTTGGCCTTCCGACGTTACAATTACCTGATAGAGTGAACAATGGACGTACTAGACAGACATTCTAGGGCGATATAATTTTTTCCTCATCGAAAGTTGCAGAGCCAAATGGACTGAGGTGCAACACAACTGAGTGGCATGATGCACGGGTGGGATGGGTGGTTACCCTCTAACCACCACTCCTCCACTCCACCATTGACAGAAACCCTATCATACAAGAGTAGTAGATCGAAACCCTCACACCCATCGAAGCATTGATTCTTTCAAGGAAGGACAGTTGGAAAGGTTTCAAGATTGTTTGATGTCCAATCCCCACATACATTAATCCCATATAAAAATTGAACTATGTGAAACATTACAATTATCATATGTCATTCGAAAACATAATATCACCAAAGATTAGGTTAATACCAAGTTGTAAGTGTTATCATTTCCAAACTTAAACCAATAAAATATAATAAATGGGACAAAATTACTTGTGTTTGAAGTATCAACTCTAACAAGAAAGTCCCATGGTGTAAATAAACAATGCACATTTAAAAATAATAAATGAGTTATGTTACATTAAGAGGAGAAAGTTTAGGGAGGCTATTGAGATTGAGAAAAGAAGTACTTTAAACAAAGTGTTAAATGAGGTATGTGACATTAAGAGGAGAAAGTTTAGGGAGACTATTTATATTGAGAAAAGATCAAGTACTTTAAACAAAGAGGATGGGTGGAAAATGATTTGTGCCCTTTCTTAAGGGTCTTCTTTTTCCTTCCCTCTTCTCCTTGGTTTTTATTTTCTTCTCATTTTTTGTTTAGGTTGCTTTTGCTTTATCCTTCATATTTATTTTGTTCCATTTTTCTCTTATCATCTTAATTTAAATGGTCCATCCTTTATTCTTGGGTTATATGATTATTTGTGTATATTAATCCCGCTTTTCTTTCTTCTTCTTCCCTTTTTTTGATATTATACATTTTGAAAGTATTTGTTCTTATTTTCTTGTTAATTTATTATTTGTTAGTTTCTATTTTTTTTGGACTTTGTGTTATTTAATAAGTTTTATTCGTTTCCCTTTTAATTTTTGTTTTTTTTTTTGTTTTGTAATTTATTTCCTTCTTCTTTTATATATATTATAGTTATCTTCTAATTTGAATATATATATATATATATCACTTACTTTCTAAGTTGACTTTTTAGATTTTATGAATAATTTTTTTATTTCTTTAATGAATTTTCAAATTTTGATCATGTGCTTTGATATTAATTTATTTTTACATATTTATGATATTTTTTGTTTGAATTTTTTTAGTTTCTGTTTTTTATTTTTTTATTGAAATATTTTATTTTTTCAATTGTTTCTTAATTAAAAAAATTATTTAGTAATTAACAAAATATTAGACCTAATAAATGCTCTTTTTGACTTTAATTTATTTGTATTAGTTTTATTCATTTCCTTAAAAAATAATTGGGCTTGGTAGCAGCGTGGTAGACTATGTTATCTCCGATCTCCCTCTATACAACGAAATAACAAATTTTGACATCTTAAACGACCACGAGCTTGACTCTGATCATAGGCCTTTACTTATAACTCTCAATTTTGTCATGCATAGAGATCCCATAGAAGATAATCCTTATAGCCAAAAGAAGTTAATCTTTGATAGAAATAAAAAAGATCTCTTTCTAAATGAATTAAAAACTAATTTGCTTCCTTTATCTAATATAGACAACATAGAAGATCTCTATCATAATTTTACTACATCCCTCTCATATTCTATTAACAACTTCTCAATTGAAGTTTCAAGTAATAAAATAAATAGCAAAACCAACCCATGGTATGACAAAGATTGTAAAAGTGCAAGGAGAGCAATTAAGGAAGTTGTTGATGAATCTCTTAAAATTGGCAAGATAAAAATATACAAAGCTCTAACTAAAAGGAAAAAAAGGCAGTATATTCGTAAAAGACAAGAGAATCTCTTACACCTTTCTAAGGTAGCTCCTATGAAATTCTGGAGGCAGATTCTAACTAGGAAAACTAAAGCTAATAATAAAATTTCTTTACACGACTGGAATTCCTATCTTAAAAAGCTTTATGAATCTCTAAATGTCATGGATAACTTTGAAACCCTACTCACAATGAAAGAAGTTTTATCATTAGAAGACATTGATTTTGGGGTGAATCGCTTGGCTAATGGGAAAGCTAAGGACATTGAAGGTTACCAGGCTGAAATCTTAAAAATTGGAGGTCCTTTCCTCATCCCCCACATTCATAAGCTTTTCAATCAAGCGATCAAGCAAGGGTTCCCTAAACCATGGACTCAAAGCCTCATTATCCCTATTTTTAAAAGTGGGGATACAAATAACCCCTCTAATTATTGGACAATTATGATCAGCCCTCTCCTAGCAAAGTTATATGGTATTATTTTGGAAAGGAAGTTGAGCATATGGCTTGAAAGCGAAGGTAAGCGGGGTAAAGGCCAAGCAGGTTTTAGAAAGCATCACTCAACAACATACCACCTCGTTACACTTAGGATCATTGTGGAGGAATGCCGTAATGATAAATCCAATCTCTTTTGTTGCTTTGTGGACTTTAAAAAGGCTTTCGATACGGTTCCTAAAAACAACCTTTGGATCAGATTAGAAGAGCTAAAGGTTCCTTTTGAGTTGAGAGATGTCGCTATAAGGTTATACGAGAATGTAATTGCCAAGTTAAAGAGCAATGAGGGGTGGTTGAAAGATATTAAGTGTAATATCGGAGTTAAACAGGGTTGCCCCCTCTTCCCTACCCTATTTGGTGTTTACATCGACAAGCTAGATGGTTGTTTAGAGGAAGTAGGATGTGCTGGAACGATCTTAGCTGGGATATTCATCATCCTTCTTCTCTACGCTGATGATATTGTTCTTCTCGCAAGGTGCCCATATGATCTTGATAAGCAACTTATACTTCTTAAGAATTTCTGCTCTACCATGGGTATGATTGTTAAAACTAACAAAACAAAAGTTATGATTATCAAATCCAAGAAGGAAACTTACGCTAATTTTATGTATGACAATAGTAACTTGGAGGAAGTGTCTTCCTACAAGTACCTAGGAATTGATATTCATCACAAGCTCAACTAGAACTATAGCATTGAGAAAAGGATTAATGGGGGATGGAAAGCTTATTTTGGTCTTGAAAATAATTGTAAATGAAAAACCTCGTAATGTGGGATAGAAAGAAGTTCCTCTTTAAAACTTTAGTCACTCTGGTTATCTTATATGGATGTGAGGTTTGGGGTTGTAGCATCTCTAGAGAATCCTGGAGAAAGATTGAGCAAATCCAGAAGCGTTTTATAACGTATAACCTCAAAATTAAAAGCAACACACCCTATCTTATTCTCCTTATAGAAGTGGTTCTTTCCCCTATCGAGAGCCTAGCTCTGACTAGGCTTCTGTTGTACAAGCACAAACTCAATAACATAGGAGACCATAAAATTCCTAAGCTAGCTTTAAATTCTAGCCAAAACCACCTAAGGCTCAAATGAGGTTGGTATAAAGACACAAGGGCCTGGTGATCTGAAAATGGGGCACTTAGGCTTCTTGTCTAACTTACAAGAACCTCTCCCACTTCCAAAGCTTTAAATATTCCCAAGTCTTATTGATTAACCAATGCAGAATTAAATGTGTGGTTGACAATATAAGTGTATGCTTATGTTTGTTTTAAACTGTTCAGGTGTTGTAAATTAATTTTCTTAAACTGATATAAAGAAAATAGCAGCAATTAAAAACAACAGATACAATGCAGCAATAAAACACACAGAAAACAACAATATTAATTTGGAGTTCACCCAAAACCCTTGGGCTACATCTCCTTGAGCTCTAGTCAACTCGACTAGGCTCTCTGGGATTATGGAAAAGTCTTTTTTTTACAAGCTCATGGCTCAACTCCACTGTTTTACACAGAAACAATGGGTTTAGACACCATTTTAGCCCCTGGCTCTGAAGCTCTTGGATTTCTGGCTCTAGGCTCTGGCTCTGGCTCTGGCTCTTCGGCTCTGGCTATCTTGAGCTCTCTCTCTCAGCCTCTGCGTGCCTCTGTGATCCGCTTGACCTCCAAGCGATCCTCGGCAACCTTCCAGTGACCTTTCTGCAACTTTGCTGCCTGTCAATCGCACTCTCAGGCTTTCTCGCCCCTTCAGCTCTCTATGCTGCCTACTTATGCCTCTCAATCGTGCTCTCAGACTCAGCAACCCCTCTGTCTCTGTCATTGAATGGCTTTTAAGCCTATCGGCTCTATCTGTTCGTTTCACCTTCTCAGGCTCTCTGGCTTCCCGACCTCTGTCCACTCAGATCCCCCTCTGAGCATTAGCAATCATTGCTAAATTCTTTCAGGGATGGTGGCCACCTGTTTTGTAACGGAATGGGTCATCGGGCCTTTGAAATCCCCAGAAATAGCGTTCTCTGTGTTCACAGAGAAATACACTAAAAACTGTGAAAAATCGCCAAACTTCCGTTTATCAAATTTGAAATGTTATCAATTCCACCTTATAACTCCTATCGGGTCTGCCTTTATGTCGCATATCACATCCCCACCTTTGATCTGGGAGATCTAGATCCAACGGCTGTGGTTCATTTTGGGCGGCTCTTTTGTATGGGGTTTAATCGCCTAAAAAGTGTGGTTTTCTCTCTCCAGGACCTGGCCACGTGGTAGCCAGTGTATGGACTTGGGCGGAGCTCGGCCAAAACCATTTACCGCCCATGGCCCGCCCGAAATCCTGCCTGTTTCGTGATTTCGTTTGTATTTTAAAAATACATTAAAACATTGAAAATTGGCAAAACGACTTTATGGCGGACTTGAAATATTTATGAAGTGGCATTTACAAACCATTTCAGGTCTGATTTCATTTCATTGATGCTTTATCCTTTGTATTTCGTTTATTTAACAAAAAACGAAATTACAAAGAAAAACCCTATTTTCCGGATCTCAAATTATACCAAATATCGTTTATACTTTTATTGGGTCTGGCTATCGTAGTCATAGTTATTATCGGCCCCACTCCTTTGCATAGCTCTGATGTGATATTGCGATGCGATTAATCATAATCACATATCGCATGGGCCCAAGGTCTTTCCACATGGCATCACCGATTGCGATCTGCCGATATTGGCGATCGTGATATCGCATCGGCCCGGGGGTCTTTCCATATATATATTTCACATATGTTTGCCTCCAATCTGATATGTCGAGGATTGGAAATTGGGGGTCTCCCCCCTTTCCGCTTAAGTCCACCCTTTGGACCTCCTCCGATGCGATTTTCCCTTTATAAGGGTTTTTAAGCCATTTTTAGGGGATTTTGCCTCTTTTTCCCAAAAACAAAAGGGTATCTTCTTTTTGCGATAACTTCTACATCTTAAGTCCATTTTTGCCCATTCAAGTTGCAATAGATTCAGAATGAGGATCTCTGTAATGGTGCTAATTCCAGGAACTTCCTTGGACTTTCATTTTTCCTCTGTGAGGAACACTTAGACTTAGGAGTCTATCCAAAATCCATTTTGGATCATGCCTTCCCACTAAAAGAACTTTTGGTCTCCAAAAGACTGATATACTGATATGAATAGTACCTGAGAGTAACATCACCCTCTTCTTTCAGCCTCCACACACTTGCCTTGCATAGTGCCTCTGAACCAAAGTCTCTGACCACTTCCCTTCCTGAATGGGTTGGTCCTCCTGGGAAGAACTATCTTCCTCCTTGCCTTCCTGCAGAACTTTTGCTGAAATGGTCATATAAGGTGCTTTGAACTTCTTTGTCTTGATCATTGATCCAAGGTGGCTCAAACAAATGCGAAGTTCATCTGCTCCACAAAACTTTCATTTGTATCTGTTTGACAAGCTGTTAACAACAACAGAAATACAGACAATAGCTAGATGGCCTAATTTAACTCTTGCTTCAACAAAAGAAACAGATTTCACAGCTCGTTAACACCTCCATGTCTTACATCTGCATACAAATGATGGACTAGATAACAAGCCCACAAAAAATGCCTTTAAACAAATGACTCTTCAAGTCAGGCATGTAGAAAAAGACCATTAGGGCTCTTTTCAAAAGAGGAAACACTTCATTATTATCTCCATCTTGGAGACCAAGTTAAATTCTCCCAAGTCAACATTGCATCACATGCATGTCAAAGCAATCAACCCTACAAGTTAATTACACATACATGTTCAAAACAAGGAAAAAATTAGCATCCCCATGTTCATGCATCTCATGCTCATGCATGCATTTCGTCCTTCAACTTTCACTTAAGCACACTATACTTTCGAAGCTGAAATGAAATATAATGTTGCAGCAACAAAGTGAGTCTCTACTCAACTTCTCCCATTCACCTTCTTGGTAAAGTCCTACAACTTGCATCTCATCAACAAAGAAATGCAAATAGATGCATCAATAAACATGCAACCTTAATTGGAAAAGAACTCTAACCATTTCTTAGCAATCCAGTTCCAAGGTCTTTCCTTTGTCTGCACATCAGCATCAACGTGTGAATCATCCTGAGACACATCATTCATGGAAATTTCCTTTCCATTTCTGCCATCTTCTCTTTCCACCTTCCTCAGCTTTTGTGGAAGAATTGTTGGATTCAGAGTCCAACACCTTTCAGCAAGATGCCCTTGCTTATGGCAGTAAGTGCAACACATGTGCACCCTCTCGACAACATGATTTGCCTTATCTAATGGACCTTTGGTTTTTTGTTTCTTTTCTTTCAAAAGTTTCCTGTATGTGGCCATTCTCTTCCAACATCTAGAAACATGATGGTTATCCAAACCACAGAAGGAACATGCAATTCTTCTCCCATGCTTATGTGGAAATTTACCATGCTTTGAAAAATCAAAAGGGATATGATTAGAACTAGATTTATACCTGCCTCTTTCACCTTAATTGCTTCCATGAGGAGGTGAAGCAAATGAAGAAGTGGCCCCCTTTGGAACACCATCAATCTCTTCAAGGCTGTTAGAGTTTCCATAACTCTTTGGTTCAAGTGTGTGCTTCTGAACACCTGCATCCTGCAAGTGATGTTTCAAGCTATTGCATTCCTCCTGAATACATTCTTCACACTCTTGAGGTGGAGGACATGAAATGAAACTCCTTCTTGGGATTGTTTCAATGGCCTTCATGGCAACTTTGGAACTTTCTCTAGAAGACTCTCTATAGCCAAGACCCAAATACTTAGGCCTTTCCTCAACCATTATTAGTTCAAAAATACCTTGTGCATGCTTGCCCAAGCCCTTTCCTTCATAGCCCATCTTGGACATTAACTTGGAGCCTATGCCTCTATTATGTTTTTCAAAAGAACCAATATAAGCATTCTTAGAGGAATTTGAAGACAAACTGGAATGGTTTACCTCTTCTTCAAGCTAATACTTGACCAAGGCTTCTTTGGCAACAAAGAGCTGTGACTCCAACTCATGCATCCTCTTCAAGTTCATATTTGCAATATGAAGTTGCCTCTCCATTTCCTGCAGTCTATCGAAAAGCAACTGCTTCTCTTCCTTCATGGAATTCAACTACTCTCTAAGTATGCTACTCTTCCTTCCATCCTCATACATTTCTCTCACCTTGTCCATCATGATGAACAAGTCTTGCTTCAAGTCTCCATCATAGAGTCTTGTGATGAAGGAGGAATTTGAGGATTCACTTGTAGAAGTTGTCATTATACCAATGAACAAAAGAACTTCAAACAAGATTAATAAAGTGCTTTATTAAGCAACCTTTTGCAACAAACCTCTTGTGCTTCAAGGATTGCTTTGAGGTCCTTTGGAATAGAAGAATGCCTTCAGCCCTTCTTCCTTCTTGTCCTTCCTGGACTGAGCTATCAACAACTTTCCCTTCACCTCTGCAAACTCAAAAAATAGTTAGTCTGCAACAAGCATACAATCAATCAGACAATCAATCCTTAACTGCCCAAACACCTTTCAGAAAAGAAATCTTTGCTCTGTCAATCAAGCATTCTGATATAACCTTCTTTGAAGGTGAGGTTAATCAATCTCGGGCTCTGACACCACCTGATCTGAAATTGGGGCACTTAGGCTTCTTGTCTAACTTACAAGAACCTCTCCCACTTCCAAAGCTTTAAATATTCCTAAGTCTTATTGATTAACCAATGCGGAATTAAATGTGTGCTTGACAATATAAGTGTATGCTTATGTTTGTTTTAAACTGTTCAGGTGTTGTAAATTAATTTTCTTAAACTGATATAAAGCAAATAGCAGCAATTAAAAACAACAGATATAATGCAGCAATAAAACACACACAGAACAATAATATTAATTTGGAGTTCACCCAAAACCCTTGGGTTACATCTCCTTGAGCTCTAGTCAACTCGATTAGGCTCTCTAGGATTATGGAAAAGTCTTTTTCTTACAAGCTCATGGCTCAACTCCACTATTTTACACAGAAACAATGGGTTTAGACACCATTTTAGCCCCTGGCTCTGAAGCTCTCGGCTTTCTGGCTCTAGGCTCTGGCTCTGGCTCTGGCTCTTCAACTCTGGCTATCTTGAGCTCTCTCTCTCAGCCTCTGCATGCCTCTGTGATCTGCTTGACCTCCAAGCAATCCTCGACAACCTTCCAACGACCTTTCTGCAGCTTTGCTTCCTGTCAATCGCACTCTTAGGCTTTCTCGCCCCTTCAGCTCTCTGCGCTGCCTGTTTATGCCTCTCAATCGTGCTCTCAGACTTAGCAACCCCTCTGTCTCTGTCATTGAACAAATTTTAAGCCTATCATCTATGTTTGTTCATTTCACCTTCTCGGGCTCTCTGGCTTCCCAGCCTCTGTCCGCTCAAATCCCCCTCTAAGTGTTAGCAATCATTGCTAAACGCTTTCAGGGATGGTGGCCACCTGTTCTATAACGGAATGGGTCATCGGGCCTCTGAAATCCCCAGAAACAACGTTCTCTATGTTCATAGAGAAATACATTAAAAACTGTGAAAAATCGCCAAACTTTCGTTTATCAGATTTGAAATGTTATCAATTCCGCCTTACAACTCCTATCGGGTCCGCCTTTATGTCACTTATCGCATCCCCACCTTTGATCTAGGAGATCTAGATCCAACGATTATGGTTCATTTCGGGCAGCTCTTTCGTATAGGGGTTAACCACCTAAAAAGGGTGGTTTTTTTCTCTTTAAGGCCTAGCCACGTGGCAGCCAGTGTATGGGCTCGGGCGGAGCCCGGCCAAAACCATTTACCGCCCACGGCCCGCTCGAAATCCTGTCTGTTTCGTGTTTTCCTTTGTATTCTAAAAGTACATTAAAACATTGAAAAATCGCAAAACGGCTTGATGGTGGACTTGAAATATTTATGAAGTGGCATTTACAAACCCTTTCAGGTCTGGTTTCATCGCATCGACGCTTTATCCTTTGTCTTTTGTTTATTTAACAAAAAATGAAATTACAAAGAAAAACCCCATTTTCTGAATCTCAAATTATATCAAATATCGTTTATACTTTTATCGGGTCCGGCTATCGCAGTCATAGTTATTATTGGCCCTACTCCTTTGCATAGCTCCGATGCGATATTGTGATGTGATTAATCGCAATTGCATATCGCATGGGCCTGGGGTCTTTCCACATGGCATCGTCGATTGCGATACGTCGATATCGGCGATCGCGATATCGCATCGGCCTGAGGGTCTTTCCATATATATATTTCGCATATGCTTGCCTTCGACCTGATATGTTGGGGATCGACAATCGGGGGTCTCTCCCCTTTCTGCTTAAGTCCACCCTTTGGACCTCCTCCAATGCGATTTTCCCTTTATAAGGGTTTTTAAGCCATTTTTAGGGGATTTTGCCTCTTTTTCCCAAAAACAAAAGGGTATCTTCTTTCTGGGATAACTTCTACATCTTAAGTCCATTTTTGCCCATTCAAGTTGCAATAGATTCAGAATGAGATGATCTCTGCAATGGGGCTAATTCCAGGAACTTCCTTGGACTTTCATTTTTCCTCTGTGAGGAACACTTTGACTTAGGATTCTATCCAAAATCCATTTTGGATCACTTGGTTAAACCATTGGGAGATTGACAAGAATGTTGCATTGCAAAACATTAATAACATGAAAAATATTGTTACTTCTAAGTTCAAAGAAAAAATGTGGCGTGAGAAAGATTTAGCAGCTAAACGAAAATTAAGATATTATAAGGAGGTCATCAACCCCACCCTAGAAGATCAAAAGTATCTCTCTGTTTTATTTAGCTCAAAGAAGAAAATTAATATAGCCAAGATTAGAACGAACTCTCATGAGCTCCATAGTGAAACGAGTCGTTGGGCAGTTCCTAAAACACCATGGATGGAAAGGCTTTTCCGTCGATGATGAAAATCACTTCCTCTTAGAGTGCCTCGCGTACAACCACATTAGATCTCAGTTTCAAAATCTTTGTTGCAATACTGACCTTCCTAGCCTTTTACGTTGTCAAAATTACAGAGCTCGGGAGGCGAATAAAATCTTAAATCAAACTAAATAATTTGTTTCTTTAGGTCTGATAGACCAAAGTTTGGTCAAGTTTGGTCTCATCATCATCATCATCATCATCATCATCATCATCATCATCATCATCATCATCATCATCATCATCATCATCATCATCATCATCATCATCATCATCATCATCATCATCATCATCATCATCATCATCATCATCATCATCATCTATTTTATGTATATTATAATTTTTATGTCTTTTTCATATTAATCTATTTTTACGTATTTATGATATTTCTGGTTTGACTTTTCTTTGTTTCTATTTTTATATTTTTTTATCATTTTTTTTTCTTATAATATATTCTCTTTTTAATTGTTTCTTAATCAATTTCTTATTATTTAATAATTAACAAAATATTAAACATAAGAGAGGCTCTTTTGATTTTAATTTATTTGTATTAGTTTTATTATTTCCTTAAAAAAATCATTGATTTATATATATATATATATATATATATATATATATATATATATAAAACTTTTTATTTAAATAGATTTTATGTAATTATAATTCTTTTTTTTTGGAATGAACTCTCAAAAAATTTGATCTTGTTTTTTTGGTTAATTTTTATATTAATTTATTTTTAGATCGTTATAATGATATTCCTTGTTTGACTTTTCATGATTTGTTATATATATATATATATTAAGATTTTTTTTTTCCGCAATATTTTCTCTTTTTAAATTGTTTTTTAATTATTATTTTTTTTATTAATAATTAACGAGATACTAATTTTTAAGTTATTTGTATTAGTTTTATACATTTCCTTAAAGGAAAAATTGTTTATATATATATATATATATATATATATAAAATTTAATTTTTTGTTTATTAATAATGGTTAATATTTTATATTTATAAATAGAAGTTATCTTTTTATTTGATTTTATAAAATTTTAAATAGATTTTATGATTAATTTTTTATAATTATAACTTTCTCATTTCTTTGAATAAATTATCATCTCGTTTTTTTTTCATATAAATTTTACTTTTACACATTTATGATGATATTCCTTGTTTGATTTCTTTTGGTTTTTAAATTTTAATTTTTGATCCTTTATTTTTTTCTTGCAATATTTTTTCTTTTAAAATTGTTTCTTGATTAAAATTTTTTTATTTAATATTTAAGAGAAGTTATAAAAATTTAATAAATATTGACAATTTATTATTAAATTACGATTGGGTTTTAACTATTGGATATTAATTATTTGAAATTTTCTTTCCTCTCTACCGTGTTTATTTGCATGACTAGATCTGAATCTCCATCTCACTCTTGATGATAATCACAATTGAGAGTTCCAAACTAGTTAAGGAAGTTCTTTTGTATATGATCTTACCAAAAATCTTTCTTGAAAAAATATTTAAAATGTTAAAAATCAACTCCATATCAAAAGTTAAATAAATTACAAATCTTTTTAATAAAAATAAAATCATTTAACATTTTATATTAAAATACCAATACATCTCCTAATTATATTTAAAATAGAAAATATATATTAATTAAACTTCTTATATATATACAATTATTTATAATGCGTATTCTACACATTTAAATATTAATACATGTCTTAACCATATTTAATATATAATTAAAATATTAATACATACTCCAATTATATTTAATATATAATCTCATTAGAAAGTTGTAGATTTATATTTAATTTTTACTCTGGCTGATCCCTATTTATACTTTCACCTCTGCTAATTCTCTTCACCATCTCATCTCATTCCTGCTTTATTTCTAGAATTTTTTTAGCTCGATATTAATGGTGGCTTCGAAGCTGGTATTAGTGCGGGTATCTGCATGTTCCCCTTTTCCTGTTTTCTCATGTGACAGCTATAGACAACGATGGTAACATACCACTGACTCACTTAGAGCTCTTTTGTTTTTCTCAAGTTGCAACATGCGAAGTAGAGTCTTTAGGTTAAGCAATATTCAAAAGCTTGGAATTGCTTGCATGTCAATAGTGTTGTGTAATCTTAATGTTTTTTTAATATTTTTTAATTATTTATTATTTTATGTTATAATTTATGCTATAAAATAATCTTAATATATATTTTAAATGTTGTTAGGTAATATTACTTAATCTTTTTTTTCCCGTAGAAAAAAGTCGTAATTTCTATTAATCATAGAGATTACATTTTGTAGATGCAGTGCATATGCATATCGAGGCCAAGTTGCCTCTCTGTAATAGACCAGAAATAGGCTTGTCGCCAAGCCACAAGAAAGAAAAAAACAGATATTCTGTGATGTATTTTCATCTCTCATCAAACTGTTGTCCACGCAGGGAGTTTGGAGAGGTATAAACCAAAAATAAACCAGCCATAGAGTTCATTTTCAAAATCATTCTTTTGCAGCTGTAGTTGCTGCCCAAAATAGTTACCAAAAAATTATAGATAGTTTGTCACCAAAAGTCCATATCAGTCTTGAAACTAGACAGAAATATATGAAGGCATATATACAAGAAACAGTAAATAAAAGTGCATGTTGGAACCCCTTTCATATGAGATCTTCCCTTTGTGCCTGGTCGACAAAGGGTCTATGATAGTGCTGAAAGTAGGTACCATCCTGGTCTTCTTGAATTAACCAGGTCTCTTCTTGCCTCTGCGCTGCTTGTTTGGATAGGTAATCCGCCCGTGAGTTGCGCTCCCTGTATATGTGATGACAGTCAAAGTGTTCAAAAGCATCTGTTAGTCTGAGTGCCTCATCCAGTATGTGTCTCAAAGTGTAAGCAGAGCAAATAGATTTTCTTTTTAGCCAGTTGCAAACAATCATGGAGTCACCAAACAGTTGTAATTTTGAACATCCTTTCTCTAATGCAAAAGATATAAGAAATTTTGCAGTGGTGAGTTCCGCGAAGTTGTTTGTGCCCCTGCCCAGTGGGATCTGTAGCGAGAAGGAATGGTTCTCCCTCAGGTATAGTATGCCGCCCCCCCCACATCCATTCTCTTGTGCTGAGCCATCAAAATATGCCCAGGGGAAAGATTTGTCAATATGTTCTGGGGTGATAGTTCTGGGGGGGGCCTGTGGGGGGTCATCAGGGATGAGTGCTAGGTCTGCTGCAATGTGGGCAATGGTGACCGGCCAAAGAGGGGTTTTTTGGTCAAAGATTGCCCTATTTCGTGCAATCCAAATGGACCAGCACATGAGGAGGGGGATGTTCCTGTCTTTTCCTGAGTGCTGAGCCTGCCAGGTAGCCCAAGCCTCTGTGATAGATTGGCCTTGCCACCGGTGTGGGGAAGGGGAAAGAGATGAGAGGAGCGACCATAGTTCAAGAGTCTTTGGACAGGTGAGAAAAAGATGTTCTGTATCTTCCACGTTACTTCTGCAGAGATGGCACCAAAAAGGGCCATTGAAAGACCTTTTGATCAGATTTTCCCCCGTAGGGATCTTGTTGGATAGTATTGCCCACATGAGCAGCCGAGTTCTGGGGGCGGCTTTTAGACGCCAGATGGAATGCCACCATGGCTGAGCTATTTCTGGCTGATAGACCTGCATCAGCTGCATATAACCATCTTTTGGGGAGTATGATCCGGACTTTGCATGAGCCCAGACAATCTCGTCTTCACCCTCTGAGATTCTGATGTGAGCTTGTGTTAGAGCCTCCGTGTAAGAGATCCATTCTTGTCTCCATTGGTCAGGGATGTGGAGATCTCGTGAAGACCGCCAAGCTTGATGGAGGAAGCCAGAGTTTTCTTGGTCTGCTATATGGGCGATGTGCGTGACTCCTTGATCCCTGAGATGAGTGAGGAGTCTCTCAGATAATCTTTGCATGTTTCCACAGCCAATCCAGGGGTCTTCACCAAGGCGAACAGAGGTTCCCTGCTTTATTCTCCAAGTCAGGCCCTCCCTGATTAAGGGAAGAGAATTTAGGACCGCTTTCCAGATAATGGAGTGGTTGCCACTTCCCCTATGTTCCCTGCGGATCCAGCTGAAGACACTTTCAGGAGCTATATATTTTTCCCAGACGACTTTCTGCCAGAGACTATTTGATGTAAGGAGCTGCCAACCCATTTTTGCAGCAAGGGCCTTTGCAAAAAAATCTAGTCTCTTGATTCCCCATCCTCCCCATTTCTTTGGTAATGCAATTGTATCCCACTTTACCCAGGCGAATAGGTTTCCTTGATTTGATCCCTTCCATAAGAATCTGCAACAGATTTGTTGGAGTCTTGAGAGTATCCCCCTTGGTATCCAAGCAAGAGACATCCAGTACACTGGCGTTGCCTCTAGCACAGCTTTAATAAGAGTGAGTCTGCCTGCCCTCGTGAGGTATCGGTTATACCAGACATTGATTCTTTTCTCCACCTTAGCGATTAACCAAGTCCAATCAGCTATTCTGTAACCTCCATGTTTAATTCGGAATCCCAGGTATTTGAGACCTTCCTCCAATGGGTGAATATGGAAGGGGAAGCGATTCCTGGTGTAGATAACTTCATGTGGAGTACAACCAAGTTCTGAGAGAGTGGATTTTTCAACATTTATTACCATCCCTGTAGCTTTCTGAAAGAGGTCAAAAACCTGTTGTAAAGCCGATGAGTCAGCCATGCCTCCATTTAAGAAAATTAGCACGTCGTCCACAAAAAGAAGATGTGTGAGGAAGCAGTTGTCAGTGATTTTGATCCCTTTAATACGTCCTCTTCGGTGTTCTGCTGCAATCAATCTACTGAGGCCTTCCATGATGAGAAGAAAAAGGAGGGGGGATAGGGGGCAACCCTGTCGGAGACCTCTTTCAGCAGAGAAGAAAGGGGAGGGGGAACCATTCAGGAGGACACTATAAGGTACATCTGAGATGCAGCTCATGATTCTTTTAATGAAAAGGAAAGGGAAACCCAGGTGTGTGAGGAGCATTCTGATGTAAAGATGATTTACCCTATCAAAGGCCTTGGAGAGGTCCACCTTGAGGATCATTCCCTTGAGATTTTTGCTTTTCATAGAATGGAGAAGTTCTTGTGCAGTGCCAATGGCTTCATGGATCTGGCGCTTGTGGAGGAAGGCAAATTGTTCGGAGGATATATTGGCCGAAAGGATGGGCTTAAGCCTGTTAGCTAGAATTTTGGCAAGGATCTTGTAGAGGCAATTGCAGAGCGAAATAGGCCTGAATTCATTAAAGGATACTGGCTTATCCGATTTAGGGATGAGGGCGATGAAAGTGGCCTTGATGCTAGAGGGAATAGATCCTGTTTGGCAACAGTGGTTGATAGCTTTAAGGATGTCATTCCCAATGAGCTCAAAGAAAGCTATGAAGAATTCGATGGTCCAACCGTCCGGACCCGGGCTTTTGTCCTTTTGAAAACCTTTGATGGTGGCTTCCAATTCCGCCAGGGAGATATCCCTTGTCAGCTCCTCTGCCTCCTCCTCGTCCACAAATCTAGGAAAGTGTTCTGCTACCCTCATTATTTCCAAGAGATTTGCTCGAGATGGGGCTTTGTAAATATTCTTAAAGTGAGAGGTTGCAAGATGAGCCAGACCCCCTTGACTGCTGACCAGATGACCAAGTTCATCTTCCAGCTCCCAAATAGAGTTGATTGCTTTTCGCCCGTTTGCAAACCGATGGAAAAATTTTGAATTCTCATCCCCTTCCTTGAGCCAGATGGCTCTGCTCCTTAGTCTCCAGGAATCCTCCCTATCTCTAAGAATCTGAGTTCTCCTTTTTATTAATTCTTCGTACAATGATTTTTGTTCGGGAGATAAGTAGGTTCCATCTGAATTTTCTTCAAGAGCTTCAATTGCTTGCTCCGCCTGGGATAGAATCTGATCATCCTGTTTCCTCTTCGATTTCGCCCATTCTCTAGATTTTCCTTTTATTTCTTGGAGATTTCTCACCAAACCAAGTGCCGGGTCCATATTCTCCGAAATAGGGTGTGCATTCCAGTAATCCGATATCAGCTTTAAATATGATGGGTCCCGGAGCCAAGTAGCATTAAATTTAAAAGGGGCATTTTGGGCTCGTTGTCTTGCTTCAATTTCCAGGAAGATAGGCCTATGGTCCGAGATCCCTCCACTGCCCACCCATTGACGGGCTCTAGGGTATAGGGGGCAGAGGCCTTCTTTCATGATGAAACGATCCAGTCTTCTCGCTAGGCTTTGATCCCCTGATCTGTTGTTCTTCCACGTGAATTGAAGCTTTGCTGTTGGGAGATCAGTCCAGTGGTAATCTTCCAGGATCCGCCCAAAAAAATCAGAAAGAGGGTCTATTTGAGCAAGGTGTCCCCAGGATTCAGAGAATCCTAATGAGAAATTTAAATCTCCGCCCAGGATGATATTCTCCGCTTGTAGAATAGGGGAGCCAAAGAGCTTTAGCCAGAAATGCTCTCTGTTAATACAGGGGCCATAAACATTTAAAACCATGAGGTTTTCCTCCAAGTCCCTCGAATAGATTTCTGCCCCCAGGTAGCCCCCTCCGCCCCAGATGTTGTTTAGCTGAATGGATTTGTTCTTGAACCCAATGGCTAATCCTCCTGATCGGCCTGAGACATCAATGGCCGAGAAAGTCCATCCAGGCATCCATGAGCCCAGAATAGAGGATGCCGAATCTGCTTTGCATAAAGTTTCTTGTAGGAAGATAATGTCCACAGGGTGTGAGAGTAAGAGTCGTTTCAGGGCCAGTTTTTTATCCGGGCTGGCCAACCCTCTACAGTTGAAGGACAGAAAAATCATGGAGGAGGGTCAGGGAGGGTAACATGCGCTCTAAGGGCCCTTGTAAGAATTTTTTGTTTTCCAAGGAGGATTTCTTCCTCCGTAAGTTTCTGAGCAATGGATTTTGAAGAGGGTCGGCCACGCCCCTGCTTGGGCGAGAAGAGCTGGGGATCCACCGGCATACCCACAGCGTCCGAGGGTTTCTGTTTTGATAACGATCGGGTGGGATAACGCGGAGTTGAGTTAACAGAGGGAGATGGTGAGGGAAAGGAAGGGAGAGGGAAAGAGGGAGAGGAGGATAATGAAGGGTGCCCTGTATGTCCAGGTATGGGACAGGTAACATACAGAGAGCCGACGGGGAGGAGGGATGTACAGGGTACCTTTACCAGGTCCTGTGCCGACGGGGAGGATGGGGGCGGGAGTCTGATGGGAGGGGGGATGCCAGCCGATGACAAGCTTAAAGAAGCAAACTGAGAAATAGATGCAGACGAGAAAGTGGACATACCCGAGGAGAAGACCGCTCCCTTTGCAGCCTTTGATCGAGTCAGCGGGGGGGATGGAGGCCTGGGCGCTTTTGAAGTCTGCTTCCTGCGGCGAGGGGCTTGGGGCGCTTCCACCGTATCCGAGTTGATGAAGTTGTCCGCTCTTGGTGCCGCTGCTGCCGGAGGGTTCGGCATTCCCTCGGAGGAGGGCATTTCTTGACCTGGAGCATTCTGCTGAGCCTTCTGGTGGAGGGGGCAATCCCTGAATAGATGTCCAACCTGATGACATCTTCTGCATCTGTAGGGAATGCCTTCGTAGTCCAGCTTCTGCCGCCTTGAAGTAGCTTTCCATTGTATGGTAATGTGCTCAGGCACCCCCCCCCTGGTATCCATGTGAACAAGAATCCTTGCGAATGCCAATGAGCCTGATGCAATGTATGACTTGTCTGATTCCATGAAGGTACCGAGGGCATTCCCAATTCTTTTGAAGATGTCTTCCGACCAGTACTGCGGAGGAAGTCCCGGGAGCCTGACCCAAACTGGTCCAATACCTAATAGCTCCGTCTCCGGGTCGAAAAGAGGTGTCCACCGCTTTAATAGAACCGGGGCTTTCTCAAAGTGCCAGAATGAGGATAAAACCCAGCTCGTGTGGTCCGCTCTAGCGAAGCGGAGGGCGAACCAGCCTCGAACAAAGGTCTGGACCGATGGCAGATCCGCGAGATATGGCCCCCAAATCTCGGTCGCCCACTGTTTTAACTTAGCAGCCGAAGCGTGTCTGCCTCTTATCCTTCCCACTAGGACACAGTCCGCTAGATCCATTACTTCGCCCCACTGAATATCTTCTTCCAGGCGAAGGAAAACGTCCTCCGCAGTAGACTTGTAGCAGCGCTGCTTCTTTGCAGGTCTGGAGGACATACGGCCCTGATTTTCGGAGACCCGTGTGCCTACGGGGGGAGGGAGGGAAAGGGGGGGAGGGGGGATGGCTCCGTGCGAGGGGAAAGCTTCAGGGAGGGGAGGGACAGCTTGATAACTCCCGGAGGGGGCGGAGGGACCCGAGACCGGGACCGTGGGAGATGTGGGAGGGTTTGCCGAAGAGAGGGATGGGATCTCCAGGGAGGTGACCGGGGGCGGGGGATGGGGGGGGTTTACCGGGCCTTGAGGGGAAGCAGTAACCGGGGAGGTCTGAAGGCAATCCGCCAGAAACCCTAGAGAAGCAGGCGAAGGGACCGCAAAGGAGTTCCAGGAGGAGGGTTCACCAGGGTAAAACGAGGAGGGGAGTGAGGGGTCAATGGAGGGCGACAGATGCTCCAGACTTGCTGATAATGGCTCACTGTGTAAACCCTCAGATGAGGCAAACGTGGTATGCCAGATGGAGCTTTCCGCCAGCGGGGACTCCGAATAATCAACTTCCTCCGAATCCATGGTGACAGCTGCAGCTCCTTCCTCGGAAAACTGGTAACCGCCTGAGAGGGACAGCCTCGAACCCAGGTAACCGCAGGTCGGCGGCACCGACAGCGGAGTGTCCGTTGGAGATAAACTGTTGGAGGTCACACAGCTGGTCACGGGCGTCTGTTGCTGTCTTCAAGCTGTCGGCGAATGGCGGATCGGGAGCTTCGAACCGAGGAAAAGCGACTGCACAGTAAAAACCCTTCAAGAGTGTTAGGAACCCTGGTGAAAAAGAGCCAGTGCGTCGAGAGCCCGGGTAAAGGAGGGAAAAAAGAGAAACCACGAGCCGCGGGGGACCCAAGGTAAAAAAACGCGGGCCAATAACGTGTAAGCAGGGGGTACAGGATGCAAGTGGGGGTTTACAGGGCCGTGGACCGGCCTGCAAACCCCATTAGGAGGGTTCGAATCCGATCATGACAGGAACCAGGGTCGCCCAGATGTCTCAGCTGGAGCTCACTCCGGTAATATTACTTAATCATTCATAGCTTTTTTGTTTTTTTAACAAAATCCACTCACTATTTAAAAAAATAATAATAAATAAAACTTGTAAAATGGTTAGTTTAATAGTTTGTTACGCGTAAAATGGTTAGTAATAACTTGTTACTAATTGTAAAATAGTTTGATGCGTGGGTATCATACATGTCCCAAGGGCGTATATGCCCAGTAGGTTTTGAAGAGTGCTGTTTCTTTTTTTATTATGGACGGTGCATTGGATGTTGTTCCGGAACAGACTAGTTATATGTCAGGTTGCAGGGTTGCAGCCATAATAGGGATTTAATCATGACTTGCCTCCCTTGGCTATATTGATGACTGATTTGTTAAATGTTTTAAGGTTTATTTTTATGTGTTTATAGAAAGTTGGGGGTGATTTTGATGATTGGTTTATTACATGTTGTGTTTAAAATAAATTTTGGCCACTTAAATGATTAGTTTGTTAATTGTTTAAATATTTAATTTATAATTTATTAATTATTTGAATGTTTATTTGTGTGTTTTTCACACAATTTTGCATAATTCATGTTCATCTAGATTTAAGGGTATCTAGTGGAAGAATGCCAAATGAGATTAAAAAATGGTATAAATTCTTATTATAAAAGAGATATAGATGTCATGATTTCAAAAATCTTATTTTTGGTTTGCAATTGTTAGATGTTGAAACATTTGTTATATATTTGGTACAAATATATTTGTTTGAAATATTTGTTTAGTGGCTTTAATTTTGACATGCTTTTCTCACTTTGATCACAGGATTGTTAAATTTTTTAGTATTTAATTTTATGTCAAGCCTTGACCATTTTGATGACTAGTTTATTAAATGTTTCAATGTGTTTGTGTATGTGTGTTCTCTCCAAATAATTCTAAATATTTTATTCTAGTTATTGTTATCTGCGATCCAGTGGAAAGAATGTCAAGTGATATTAGTAAATGATATAAATTCTCATTATATTGAAGAGATATATAATTCATAATTTGGAAATTCTTAGTTTTTATTTGCAATTATTTGATGTTGAAATATATATATATATATATATATATATATATATATATATATATATATATATATATATATATATATATATATATATATTACTTAATATTTTTTAAATGTCGTATATCAATTTAATATTAAGAAATATATAAATTATACTTGTACAACATATTAAGAATTAGAAAATAAAATTTCATTCTCTATAAAAGATATATAATTGATATAAAATTATTTTTGAATTAAGGCTTATGTGATCCATGTCAAGTTTATGAAAAGAGTCTTTAGCGAATTGAAGACTCTTCTCATAAAATTATTTTATTTAAGATAAACATTGAATATTTTACTTAGTGCCAACATTGAAGTATTTTATTTTTATATTTAAAGATATATATGAAGTTGATGTTGAAATTTCTTAAATAACATAAGTAGTCAAATATTTTATTTAAAGCCCATATTGAAATATTTTTAAACAATAAAGAAATTATATATTTGTCTTATAATAAAAAATGAAAATATAAGAAAAAAATTATTTTCAATTGTTTTATTTTCAGTTGATATAAAATTAGGTTACTATGGACATTGAAATAATTTATTTATGGCTAACGCTTTTTGGTTATTAATATTTCTTTTTTAAATATTACATGTCAACTCTATGTTCAGCATGGAATGAATTACACATTTCCTTCATACTATGGTGTAAGATTGAGCATGTAAACTCCATATTGAGTAGTGGAGGAATTAAACATCCCCCTCATACTAAAAATGAGGAAAAAGGAGGAGGAAATTATAGAGGAAATTAGCACTGAAAATTACTTTATGTTTATTTATAAATATGATGTAAAATTAAGGTTGGCATTGAAGCTACCCAGATGGTGTGGTGGAAAGGGCATAATGCCACCACCTCAACATGCATTAATAGCTGGGACGTGGAATTATGCACCCCACCAATATTATTTAACATGATCCAACCTTATTATGAGTAGGTGCTGGAGATATCACACAACAATTTCATTTCAAGGTATTGGGTTAAATGCTTGTTTCAAGTGGAGGTAAGGCTCATCCATGGCCTAAAATATTGAGGATACATGGTTGTTGAATGACCCTATTCTTATTGCATAGTGAATGACCTAATTTCACCTTAGACGATGAATAGGAGAAATTTGGTTTCATGATCTCACATGACACCAAAGAGGCGATCTCCTAACAATCAATACTCCTTGCTTGATCACATTATTATTCTTTATGGTGCAAGAGTTATCTGAAAAGAACGATTATGAGCAGGTATTTTCTCCCATGGTATATTTAGTGTGGTTTCTCATTTTTTTCACTCACCTATTGTTTGGTTTATCATGGAGGCTTTGTCTTAGTAGATTTCTCTTTGGTTCTCCTCCTCAAAAGGTTTTATCTCTCTTAGCCTTTTCTTCTTATGTTCCATTTTTTTCTTCTTACTAATTGAAATATTATAAATGTGCATGCAGGTTCCTTCATTTTCTCAAATTTCCACTCTTACCCCTACATATCATTCACCATCATTTATTGTTCGCCCATCACTTTTCCGTCATTATTGTCACGTCACATTTCCCTAATGTTTGGCATCTAGCTTACCTCAACTAGGAAACTTCCATAATCAGTATAACCCATGGGTGTTGATCATCAACTGCCTCCACCACCTTTGAGATTCCATCCACCTACAAATGCTGCATCCATATACCATTAGGTAGCCCCCACCCCACCCCCCACAACCTTTTTGACTACCATTGTTCCATCTCAAGTGGTTTATCCAGATAGTCCCCATGTAGTCCCTTGATCATCAACCCACAATAGTAGTTTAGTGGATGCAACAATAGATGTTTCCTTTGAGCAAGTTGTAGTCAACTACTCCACTTGTCAATGGATCTCCATCATTGGGTGAGACATTCATGATGAGATCATTCATTGATGATTTCTTTTCTTTATAATGAATTGAAGTGATTCTAGGCATTTTTTGTTTAAATTCTATGCTCTAACTCTTATAACTATTGAAGAGTGGTATAGTAGAGAGATTAAGGGAATGGTGGAGGGAAACACCCTCATGATTGATTAGAGCATCATCGATAAGTTTTATGGGCTTGAATTATAATGTATTATTTTTTAAGTGTGTAATTTATTGTGGAAAACTTCTAATGATATGTCGATTCTTTGTGCAGTCACGAGAGAGAAGAAACATGCCCCAAAAGTAAAAAAAGTTGAGATCCTTCTTCTAGTAAGAGGAGAAAGGTTGGCTATGCAAATGATGGTGGTGATGGTGGAAGTGGTCAAGAGACCCATTTTGTATATACAACATCATATACGAAATGACCATGTTTGGGCATGAGATTTTATTCATATATTATAATCATTTTCTATATAGGTCACCACATGCCATAATTCCATGTTTAGCATGAGGTGTTGTTTTGCATATTGAACACATTATGCCATTTCATTAAATATGTACATTTGAGACAATTTTGAGTGTGTGTGAGTGTGTGTGTGTTTATCTAAGTGTGTGTGTGTGTGTTTATTTATGTATGTATGAACTGAAGTGTCTTTTTTTTTTTTTTTTTTTTTTTTTTTTATGTTGAAGTGTTATATTGTTAGGTTGAATTTGCATCTATGTCATGATGATGTGATATTACCTATTGTGAAGTGAACACTTTGACATAATGTATTGTTAAAGGTGTTTGGATTGGGTTTTTAATGACATGCTAGTTAGGCATATTCCTAGTGATATAGTAGTTGATGATCCCAAACAAATTGCAACAAGTTTTATCACTTAGGGAACACTTTTCCAAGCGCATACCAAATCTAAAAATCACTTTATTACAATAATTTATGTAATAGAAATATCTTTTTTTATCTTCAAGTTCTATATTAAATCACTTAAAAATTTCAACCCTATGTTATATCAAATCAACATGAATGACAAATCTTGAAAATTACTTAATCATGAAGATAATTCAAGAAGAAAAATCAAATTTGTAATCACACAATTTTGGATAGCAAGATACTTTATACATATATAGAAGAAATGAAATACATGTGAGCAAATTTATCACAAAATTGGTACAACATCTAGCTCTCCAAACCATAGCATGGTAAAATCAAGGAAACACTAACCACCACCAAAGATCCACAACAAACTAGCATCAACAAAAAAATGTTCTCCCTTGGCTTCAACAAGCTTTTATCACATTTTTTCTTCACACTAACATTATTTTCTTCCTTAGGGTTTATGAACCCTAGCCATGTTGCATCACATAAAGTGCATGGAAAGATAGATATATTCCTAAGGCTCCATTTATACTTTTCCATCCTATGATTTGTGTACTCAAACCCTTGGCCTTAAACTCTTACATCGACATAAACACCAACACTTACATGGAACATCATGAAAGATATAGTAACCAACTTGTCTTCAAAGAAAGGAATCACACCATGCTCAAGAGTCAATAATTTCATCTCACAATGATCTTTTCTCTAATTTCACATCCAATAAGAACAAGGTTTTATAATCATTCAAGGTTTTAGCTCCATTGTCCATGTCTTCTACTAGGTAAGGAAAAATAGTAGTACAACAAGATTCGTCTTAGTCATCATCATGGATCACATCAACTCCATGTTATTCTCTAGGGTCTACAGGCATAGCATAAATGCTAGCATGAAATGAGAAAATCTAGAATTCATAAAAGGAAATCTCTCCATGAAACATACAAGACATCTCTCTCCAATTTTCTTATTCTAGGGAACGTTTTTCATGCACTTTAAGGTCATGCTAGTATGGCTTCCTCATGAACCTACCCTCTTTCTCCCTATAAGCTCTAAGACAATACAATGAATATAGTACAATGGTGACAAAATATACAATAGTTATATTTTCCCTTATATATAAATAAGTGAGGGAGGCTAACATAATAAGGACATAATTCGACACAAGTGAAACATTGTCCAACCATTATCCTCCTTGGGATCAACACCCCTCCTCTAATATGGTGCAATCTTTAAAAAGTTATTCCAAAGCTTAATCTTCCATCTTTTACTATCAAAGTGTCTTCATCAAATATGATTCTCCTCTAACTATGTGCTACATGTCCCCAATATTATGTTGTTTGATTAATAGACTTAGAACCACACTTGGGCACAATAAGAAGACCCCCGTTGTATTAGGCAGCAAAGTTATTTTACTAGATGCTTATATTTTCACATTACATTGTCATCCACATCATAAAAATCCATTTTCATGCATTAGCTATATTTGTCAACAGTTACCCAAACAAATGTAAAATAAATACCTAGTGTCAGGGATGGTGTAGTATACCTAGGGGGGATAATATGGGGTACAGAGGGAGGTACCCAAGGGAATAATGTAATAATGGGATGGGTCATAGTTATATGGTAAGCCCATGGTATTAGATATATGGTATTGAGAGAACCATGGTAATGACCCATGGTATTGTATGTATGAATCATATATAAAGGCTAGAGACTCCCCATTGAGAGATGTCAAGGAATATTGTATGAACAAGCATATGACTTGTGGAGTGTTCTCCTTCCTTAAGGATTGAATGTATGGTGTTACCATACCTCAAGGGTTTTGATCGATAAAGAAGCATTTCATATTATATTAGATCTATATTTTTATTTCTGGGCATATTTCTATTCTTATACATTTGCAGGTCAGATCTATTACAAGTGGTATCAGAGCACTTTCTTGGGCAGAGCAGAGATTTTTTTTATTTTTTTTTTGTAGGAATTTTTTGGGCAACAAGTTTGCAGATTAGATCTATAAGTTCTGGTACAAAATTTGCAGAATATAATTGCATATATGGATTCTTTGCACAAAAATACCCAATTTAAAAAAAAAAAATCAGCCGAATCAGAGTCCGGATGAGGGAGATATCGCTGATTTAAAAATCAACTGTGTTGTAGAAATTTTTTGATGAAAATTCATGGACGACGGATCTCCAGTTAATTTTTGTCATTTTTGTGGGGAATTTTGAGAAAAAAATTGCAGATCTAAGATCCTCTTGAAAAATTACCCAATTTCAAAAAAAAAATCGGTCGAATCGAAGTCTGGATGAGGGAGATATTGCTGATTTAAAATCAGCGCTTTTTTTAGAATTTTTTGTGACGGCGGGACAGTTGTAGCGTGAATCTGAAATTCCAATGCCTATATCGGGATTTATATCACATGTGTAGATGTAAAATGGTCGTTCCATTTCCGAAAACAGGTCATAATAAGGATTCTGAGCAATATTGACTAAACTGTGGCCATTTTAAATTTTTGCCAAGTAAGTGATTTTTTTCAAAACCCTCTTCATTGCTTCTAGCAATATGTTTTCAAGAAAAAATGATGGGCCGACTATTGAAAAAATTATACGAGAAAAGAAGGTTGACTTCCTAGGGTATTGGAAGGACAAAATAAGGTATTATTTGAAAGATGAGGCTGCTATATGGTGGAAATCACTTTACAGTGAGATTCTGAAGTTATGTCATGCTGACGAAATTGAAAAACTATTTTTGGACAAATGTTCTCATATTGGAAAGATGGAAACAAAAAACATAGCAAAGATTTTATTTTTACAGGAAAGAAGAAAACCAAGAAACCTAAAGGGTTATTTTCTGCTAGTATCTCCTTATTATAGGTTCATGGATTGATTCAGAAGGAGAAGATCATTGTGTCTATAAATCCTAGTTGCAAGCATAATTTTATCAATGTTAATTTGACAAAAAAATTGCAAGTTCTAGCAAAACACATTGAAAACACACAGGTTGATAATGAGGATGTTCAAGTTTATAAAGATTTGAAGCTTTCTATGGATAAGTATATGTTGCATTGTGATTTTTATACTTCAGATATGGATAAGATGGATGTTGTTTTGGGATATCCTTGGATGGAATCTGTGGGTACTGTTAATATTAATGTGCAGAAGAAATTCATGAAGCTCTGGTATAAAAAGAAGAAAATTACATTGCATGATATTTCCATTAAAACCTAAGCAAAGACTATGGAAGCAGAAGCACAAAGCTCTAACGACACTAACACATCAGATGATGAGCCTTTGATTGTTGACAACCAAACACAAATATCAAACCAGGTACCCGAAAAATAGGGAGAGTCCAAGGAGGCTGAAGCAGAAAATGTTACAGGTACTGATACATCAAATGAGGAATCTGTGGTTGAAGTAATATTGGAAGATAAGCAACAACAACAGGTGCCACAACATATACCAGATACTAATCAGGCTCCATTAGGTGGTGAATTAAAGAAAGTTACACCGTTGGTTAAAACTTCAGCATATCACCACCCACATCACCCCACAAGAAAACAACCAACACGATGGCAACAAATTAGCCACAAGGAAAACAACCCCCGCATGATAGATAGAGAGGGGCGACGATCCACCCGCTACACATCAACAAAGAAGAGCCACCAGGGTCAACTTCTATCTCAAGCGAGCGAGGCATTAGCTAGATCAAGGGTTCACCTTTCTCTTGGATGGCTAGATGCACGTGCATGGTACCAGTGGACTACTCTTTTGAGTAGATCTTATTATTTGTGTTCTTCTTATGTTTCGGGGACGAAACATGTTTAAGGGGGGTGGAATGTAGTATACCTAGGGGGGATAGTATGGGGTACAGAGGGAGGTACCCAAGGGAATAATGTAATAATGGGATGGGTCATAGTTATATGGTAAGCCCATGGTATTAGATATATGGTATTGAGAGAACCATGGTAATGACCCATGGTATTGTATGTATGAATCATATATAGAGGCTAGAGACTCCCCATTGAGAGATGTCAAGGAATATTGTATGAACAAGCATATGGCTTGTGGAGTGTTCTCCTTCCTTAAGGAGTGATTGTATGGTGTTGCCCTACCTCAAGGGTTTGATATCAATAGAGAAGCGTTTCTATCTATTTCTATCTTTGTTATTTATGGGTTTATTTCTATTATCATATATTTTCAGCTCAGATCTATTACAGATGGGGAGGTTTACACTAGTCATCCCTCCCATCTAATAGTGGATTTCTTATTATTCCTTCTCAAATATGATCATTAATGTACCACCATAAATCATCTGATAAGAAGTTACAAAAAAATACACCATTTTATATATTTGAACAAAGGATCCTATTATTGTTATCTTATGTGTGTAATAAATTTCACATTATTTATTAATGGTATTTATACCATATAAGACTTGCACTTGGGTACTCACATATTCATACCTATGCAATGTATCTTATGGAATTCACCCCTATGTCATGTTAATGCATGACCCATCTAATGATGATACCATATAACTCAACTACTATAGTAATGCCATCTAGTATCTCCCTCGAGAAACTTTCACTTTAACCTAGATTTGGGACCTCACTTGGATGTCTAGTACTTTGGTGGATTCCTTAGGCACCGTCTCCCACTAGTCTCTAGTCCATGGCACTTTTTGTTCTTTTATGGCCAATTGCATCTCACTTTATTGATACATTCAAACACATAATGTGATTTTTTTCAATGGGTACAGTAACCAAACCAAGTAGCAAAATTGAGTTCCCTAAGTTATGGAAATTTTGTTTTTCCAAACCCATGCAAGAACACTACTCACAATTGCTTGAGTGAGTGTTTTGTAAAATCCACCCCTTTGTGAAAAACTTATATTAGCCTTTACTGAACAAAGCCCTAGCTTCAAATATCCTCAATAAATCATTTTATGGCCTATGAAATCCTAGGAGGTGGGTGCCCCTCGCTATAACCTTGTGTCAAGATTCCAACAAAATCGAGGGCTTTCCCATCTGAGTCTCGACTTGTATTTTATATCCAGTTGCATCTCACTTGCTAGAGTCATTTAGGGATATATTGTGAATTTTTTCTGTGTATAAAAACAAGCTACAAAAATGACTTCTATAAGTTTTGTAAATGTGTTTATCAAAGGCCCATGTGAGCACACTACCCACAACACTCTAGAGCATTTTGAAAAATCCAACCCCTTATGCAAAATTTGCATTGATCATTACTGGAAAAAATGATAGCTATAAATGTCCTCAAATAAATCAATTTTTGACCTATGGATTCATAGTAGGGGGATTTCCCTAGTTGTAACTCGATGCTAGGAATCCGAAGGAACCAACAGTTGTCCCATATGAGTCTTGGTTTGAATTTTATGGTGAGTTACAAATTGCTTCCAAGAGCCATTTAAGGACATGCAAATTTTGTCCATGGGCATAAATATCAAACCAAGAAGTAGAAACAACTTTCATAAGCTTAATAATTTGTGTTTGGTCAAGGCCCATGAAAGCATAGTAGCCATGATTGCTAGAGCAAGCATTTTTCAAATTCTATCTCCTTGTGCAAATTTTGCATTGATCTTTACTGGACAAAACCCTATAACTAAATATCCTCAAATAAATCAATTTTCAGCCTATGGATTCATTGGGGGGTAGGCGATGTCTATAGTTGTAACTTGGTTCCAGGAGGATAACAAAACCAACAATTTTCCCATCCGAGTCTCGGTTTGAATTTTATGGTAAGTTGCAACTCACTTCCAAGAGCCATTTAGGGACATATTATGATTTTTTTCTAGGGGTATAAAAACCTAGCCAAGCATCATAAACATTTTTTGTAAGCTCAAGTATTTGTGTTTGGTCCAGGCCCATGCAAGAAAACTACCCATGATTGCTTGAGAAAGAATTTTGAAAATTCCAACACCTTATTAAAATTTTGCATCGATCTTTACTAAACAAAACCATAGATCTAAAGATCCTCAAAAATATCAATTTTTTGATGCATGCAGTCAATGGGGGAGGGGTGTTGATAGTTGTAACTCGATGCTAAGAGTCCAATGGAACCAATAGTTTTTCCATCTAAGTTGCAATTTGAATTTTATGGAAAGTTAAAGCCTACTTCCAAGAGTCGTTTAGGTACATATGTGAATTTTCTCTGGGGGTATAAAAACCAAACTGAGTACGAAAAATGAGTTTTGTAAGATCAAGCATTTGTGTTTGGATAAGGCCCATTAAAGTACACTAGTCATGATTGTTTAAGTAAGAATTATGAAAAATATAACTAATCCAAATTGGATCAATATATTATTTTTAATCATTCTTGTTTCTTTTAGAGTGGAAATATTGGAGGAAACAACTTGCAAGGTCATTTTTAGCGGCAGCCTCTATTTGGAAAATTTTGGGTGAAAAACTTCAGGAGCCATTTTGAGGCATTCAATAACAACTTTTATGGTACATATCATACTATGGATGTAGATTCCATAATTTAGACATTGATGCCTTAGCAATGGTGAAAAAATCACCTTAATCAAATTTTGTATGAGAAAGTTCTCCTGGAAGTTGAGATATCAAAATTGAAAACCATAATTCGAGAGGATGCCACATGTACCCTTTTTACTCATAGAAAAGGGGATAGCCAAATGGGAACTATGAAGAAGACTCTAGAAGGTTCAAATCATATTGAGGGTTGAATGGGTCAAATTTAAATCCTTGTTGGCTATTGGGCTATGTTATAATCGAGCCACTAGGAGGAAAACATGTTTCATTCTATTCGAGTGCATTTTGTTCCATGGAAGAGAAGAGAAGTTGAGAGTAGATAGACAAAGATCAAACATAGAGGGTTTGTGAATTTTAGTAGACCATGGGCCATAAGTCCCACTTCTTTTTACTTGCATCCATTTACATTCAAAGAAAGAGAGAGTAGATCAACCCCACCTTCCAACCGGGTTTTTTCCCGTAAGGGTTTCTCAGATCAAATATTATGTCCTTATGGTTGTGAGTGATTTTATTTATGTATGTTCTCTATTTATCTATTTCATATATTTCATTCATAAGAATAACACAATAATTAAAAAATCCATAAATCTAAGGAAAACTTAACCCTCATAGTGTATATTTTATACTTTTACGTATATTTTAGTAGATTTGTTGTGATGAACTGTCTAGTGGAATGTCCACACTAGTTTATGGATCATGTTAGTAACATAACATGTTTCTTTCGGTATATTATGGGGAGTTTCAAGGGATATATATATATATATATATATATATATATATATATATATATATATATATATATATATATATATATATATATATATATATATATATATATATATATATATATATATATATATATATATATATATATATATATATATATGTTAATTTGAAAGTCATAAAACCCCAGCCATGACCAATGAATATATTAATAACGCTCAAGGTCTTGCAGAGGAGAGATTTGTGTGGCTAGAAGCACAAGTTTTAGATATAAACCATAATGTGAGCCTCCTAATGGTGACCCTAACTAATAAAATTGGGATATTTGGAGAAAATGGAGGTTCTAACGCAAAGTTCAAATAAGAGGGGAGATCAAGAGACTAGGAAGAACCAGAGAGGAAGTCTAAGAAAGAACCTAAAAAAGATAAACCCAATTCAAGTGTCGTGAACCACTCAGAGTCTTTGTTCAAGATAGAAATAAAGGTTGACATAGGGGCATATCAAGGTGAAATTGATGCTTTGAAGTTAAATCACTAGTTGCAATATTTAGAGGTTTATTTTAGTGTTCAACATATAGAGGAAGAGCAAAAAAAATTGTTTGCTCAGTTGATATTAGAGGGTCATGTCCCAACCTGGTGGGAAAGACACAAAGACCCTGAGGTTGGAGGGAGATACTTTAGTGACTAAGTGGGAGGATTTCAAAACTCTTATAAAGCCATAATTTTACCATATCATGTATGTGGACAACTACTAGATCTAGTGGGATTACTTTAGGAAGAAGTAGGAGAAAAATGCGTAGTACACTACATAATTTAGAAAAATGGCCACAATGTTGGGTATTTCCCCATAGAACCCAAACGCACTCCTCAGATATCTATGGGGTCTACATAGACAACTATAGAAGAAAGTGATGTTGTTCAAACCCATTATGTGGATGAGGATTGTGTACAAGCACAATACCTGGAGGACATAGGATACAAGAAAAGGAAATCAAGTGGGTCAAAGAAAAAGGAGCACCAAGAAGCTTCAAAGGAGGGGAAGAAGAAGTGAAAAGGGGAAAAGATAAAAATAAAATACCCACAACACACCAGTGCAAATATCACGACAATCACTATAGAATTGATGGTCGTACAGGGGAGAAGTGCTCAAAGTTGCATCCAAAGCTCAACCAAAAGAAAAAAAATAAAAATACTAAGGAAAAAATATCATGGCCATTGATTCGAGTATCCAGGTGAAAATCAACCAAGATGTGGATGAGAATATGTTTTATGCATCAGTGAAGAAGGGGTTGTATTTGAGTATCCTTCAATCACATGAAGAGAAGGAAATGAATAGACTCTTCCATATAAAGATAAAGGTCAGAAAGACAAAAATTGATGCTCCTTTCAACTGAGAATCACAGGTGAATCTCATAGCAACACATGTGATCAAGAAACTAGAACTGGAGACTCATAAAAATCCTAGTCCATATCCATTGGGATGGTTCAACAAGGAGGTAGATATGAAGGTTAAAAAACAATACAAAATCAATAGTGTTGTTGGCTTATGACAATAATGTTGTGTAATCATAATGTTGTTAAAAATAGCAACAAGAAATGATAAAAATAGAATCCAGTATATTCCAATTTTAATTTGTCCTTGAATTAAAATTCGAATTTAGTCCCACCAGTTGCTTGAAAAATAATTAATTAATTCATCTTGAGTTAATTAGTTGGAGAAATTCAAGCTAGAAGTCTTTGTGAAGTCATGCAACAGTTATCCCTTAAATTAAGGAGATTATCCGTTAATTAAGGAGATAAGGATGAGTTATATTTGAGTTGTAATTTGTAATGTCCCTTAATAATAAATAATAAATAATAAAAATAATAAATAATAATAAAATAATTTAATTACATGCTCTAAATAAATATAAATAAGAAATAAAACAAGAAAGTAGTAAAAATCAGTAAAGCTATCAAAAAGTAAAAACAAAAGAATAAAACAAGAAAGCAGTAAAGTTGCATGTTGACACATGGAGTGTGTGCATGTGGTTCCCCTTCCAATGTTTGCTCTATTTAATAGATGGGGAGGAAGATGAGAGGCATTCCATCATTCCATGATTCCACCATCCATTCTCTTGGGAGAATAGTGTTGTGAGACAAAAGATACCCTGGCAGTAGTACGTTGATTGAGGGCTCGGGGGTGGCCAGTTGTAGCAAGATTTTGTGCAACTGAGCCTACGGTTGGGTGGAGAGTTGTCCCCAAAACCTTGTTGCAGTTAGCAGACTTCAACTGAAATCACAGGTAAGTGTCTCTACTTATAGTTTTGAACTTTGATGTTAATTAGTTGATAATTGCATGTTGATTATAAATTACTTGATTAATATAATTAATTACATGTTTATTTTGGACTGTTACATAATTAGTTAGTTCATTTTACTAAGTTAAGTCCAGTTAAATTAGTTCCAAACAGTTTGAGGAAATAATTGTGAGTTCGGTCAGTTAATGCATGCATGCATCAAACTAGTGTACTCCAGATAACTGAAGATTCTCTCATAAATAACTCATGCATGTCTATTCAGAAAAAGACCCAGTTGAGATTAAAGACAAGGACAAGTTACTATCAGTTGCATGAGTTTTCCTATAAAGGAAACTCATCCATGCAGAAAGAACAAGGTTCCTTGAGGATTGTGCAGTTTTACAGGGTGTGAGATCAGTGTGAGTGATTAGTGTTCCACTTGGTAACAGGAGGATCACCCAGGAGAAACAACGCAAGGAAATAGGAGCTTGGAGGGCAGAGGAGAAGGCTTGTGAGAAGCTTTGATTGCCTATGAGCATCCAGGATGATTGTACTGAGATTTGACTAGCTATGAGAGCTAAGGCTTTGTACTATTCTAATATATTTCCACCTTGTATGATAATACAAATAGTGGGGTTTTTAGCTAAGGCTTTCCCCTGAGTATTTTCTGTGTTTCATGTGCATTGATTCTTCTTCTTCTGGTTATATGTGTTCAGCTTGAATCTTGCTCAATCTTTAAGCTTTCGCAAAGAAAGTTGATAGTAGAAGTAGATTATAGTATTTTGCTTTGGTATATTGCATTATCAGGTTAATCTACAGTCAGATTTTCTACATGGTCTAAGAGGTAGATTTGTAGAGAATTTGCAGGAAATTTCTACATGGTATTAGAGCCAAGTTTATCAGAGCAGTGAACATAATATGGAGAAGAGAATTCGAAGTTTGAAGTTCAGGGTTGTAGGTGCAAATCGAATTCATCTCATACTTCAAGGTTGGTCAATGGCGTTCTATGGCTTGAGACTCGAGTATGCCTTGGATGGCAGCTTAAATTAAATAGCATGGAATGATCGCATGGAGGCTGTATTAGAAGACAATGGCTTGAAGGATTTCATTGATCAAGAAATCCCAAAGCCAGGTTCAACTAATGCACAAGAGTTGGTTGAATGGAAGAAGTGTGTGGCGAGGACAAGACGGATTATCCTTGAGGGAGTTCGAGACCATATTGTCTCGAGTCTCCATGGGAAGGATACTCCATATTCAATGTGGAAGAAATTGAAGGACCTCTACCAGAACAATAACCACCAAAGGAAATTGACGCTCGAGGATAAGATTCGAAGAATCAAGATGGAGAACTGTGATAGTATTTCCACATATCTGAACAAGCTCACGACTTGCAGAGATGAACTTAGCAGTGTGGGAATAACTACTGTTGATGATGATATGGTGAACCTCGCTCTCCTTGGCCTTCCGAAGAGCTAGAATAGCTACCAGGACTCTGTGAATGGAAGGGAGAAACTGCGGGATTGGGAACAACTATGGTCGGATCTCATGCAGGAGGAGATCAGGATGATCACATGAGATGGTTCTTCATCCAAGGATGATGAAGAAAATTTGGCCTTAGCAAGTAAGGCAAGGAAAGGGAAGGGGAAGGTGTCCCATTCCGAGTCGAATTCTTCTCATGGAGGAAAGAAGGTCGACAATTCTAAAGTGAGATGCTTCTATTGTCACGAGATGCGTCATTATGTGACTAATTTCCCATCGAAGAAGTCCAAGAAGGGATCCTCAGAAGGATATGAAGGTGAGGCATTGGCCTCTCAGTTTGAAATGGACTTCACCCTCATCGCATGCATGGTGTCATCGATGATGGGTTGTGGTTGGTTTCTTGACATTGGAGCATCATTCCACATGACCGATGATAAAAGTTTATTCAGTACCTTGGAGGAGAAAGACCTCAAGATGCGCATATAGATGGGTGACAATGAAAGGTATAGTGTTTCAAGAGTGGGCACAGTTGCTTTTAAGAGGGAGAATGGAGCTCTTATCACCTTGACAGATGTGAAGTATATGCCTGGACTGAAGAATAATTTGGTATCGATTGTGATGTTGGAGGACAAAGGCTACGATGTTGTCTTCAGTAAGGGAAAGGTTTTCCTTAGACACATCACCACGGGACAGGTGAAACAGATCGGTTCACGAGTTAAGAACCTGTATGCTCTTGAGGTTCAAGATGCATGCAAAGCCTTGAGGAGCAAGGAAAATGTTAGAGACTTGGTGGTTGAGAGGGAGAGTAAATTACCTCTCAACATACAGCCCCAGAATAAGTCTCAGACAATTGTGGAGGAGCCACAATTGGAGATGCTGAGAGGAGACTGAGTGGAGGCATCCACTCATGTAGAGACCTCCAGTATGGGGAAATTTTGAGCCAAGTCAGTAGATGGATCACATGCGGCCATACCTCCAGGTGTGAGGTGGGGCGATGTGAAGTGATAGTCCCATGAAGGCTGAAATTGGGCAAGGTCCATTAAGAGGTTTTATCTCATGGATCATAACTTGCTATGGGAGCCCTAAGTACATAGTAGTGGGAGGAATCAGTGGGATTGATGCAGTCAGAGATCAAAGTGATAGAGGCTAGAGCAGTAAGATGCTGAAGAACACAGAGAAGGATTGACAACAGTGTAGAAAGGCAGAGTCAGCCAAAGCACATAGTTTTTCAGTTGACAAAGGCAATAGCAATTAGAGACTTTGATGATAGAGGCATCATTCTGATTTAGGTTGGATGTTTTGTTTGTTTCTAGAGTTGTTGGAGCAACAACACTTGAGAGAAGTGTTGCATGCAGAACATTCCAAAGGTTCAGGATCGGGATCAAGTTGAATTCCTTTCTTGTTGAGAGGGAGTGTTAAAAATAGCAACAAGAAATGATAAAAATAGAATCCAGTATATTCCAATTTTAATTTGTCCTTGAATTAAAATTCGAATTTAGTCTCACCAGCTGCTTGAAAAATAATTAATTAATTCATCTTGAGTTAATTAGTTGGAGAAAATCAAGCCAGAAGTCTTTGTGAAGTCATGCAACAATTATCCCTTAAATTAAGGAGATTATCCCTTAATTAAGGAGATAAGGATGAGTTATATTTGAGTTGTAATTAGTTAGCTCAGTTTACTGAGTTAAGTCCAGTTAAATTAGTTCCAAACAGTTTGAGGAACTAATTGTGAGTTCAATCAGTTAATGCATGCATGCATCAAACTAGTGTACTCCAGATAACTGAAGATTCTCTCATAAATAACTCATGCATGTCTATTCAGAGAAAGACCCAGTTGAGATTAAAGTCAGGGACAAGTTACTATCAGTTGCATGAGTTTTCCTATAAAGGAAACTCATCCATGCAGAAGGAAAAAGGTTCCTTGAGGATTGCACAGTTTTACAAGGTGTGAGATCAGTGTGAGTGATCAGTGTTCCACTTGGTAACAGGAGGATCACCTAGGAGAAGCAACGCAAGGAAATAGGAGCTTGGAGGGCATAGGAGAAGGATTGTGAGAAGATTTGATTGCCTGTGAGAATCCAGGAGGATTGTGCTGAGAGCTGGCTAGCTGTGAGAGCTAAGGCTTTGTATTATTCTGATATATTTCCACCTTGTAGGATAATACAGATAATGGGGTTTTTTGCTGAGGCTTTCCCCTGAGTATTTTCTGTGTTTCATGTGCATTGATTCTTCGTCTTCTAGTTATATGTGTCCAGCTTGAATCTTGCTCAATCTTTAATCTTCCGCAAAGCAAATTGATAGTATAAGTAGATTATAGTATTTTTCTTTGGTATATTGCATTATCGGGTTAATCTACAATCATATTTTCTACATGGTCTAAGAGGTAGACTTGTAGAGAATTTGCAGGAAATTTCTACAAATGTCCCCTGAATCGTTTTCTAACTATTCATTATTTTATGTTATATAACACATAAATTATGTTATAGAATAATCTTATTATCCTTTAAGTGTTTTTGGGTAGTATTACTTAATCATTTCTAGCTTCTTATTTTTTCTAACAAACTTGTAAAATTGTTAGTTTAATAGTTTGTTACTAATTGTAAAATGGTTTGATGTGTGGGTATCGTACATATCCCAAAGTCATATATGCCCCGTAGGTTTTCAACAGTGTTACTATTTTGATCATGGACTGTGCATCGAATGTTGCTCCGAAAGATGCTAGTTATATGTCAAGTTGTAGGGTTACAACAATAAGACATGGAATAGCGTTGTAGGGCTTTAATTATGACTTGTATGCTTTAGCCACATGGCAGGGCTTTAATCATGACTGGTCTCCCTTGGCTACATTGATGACTGATTTGTTAAATGTTTCAATGTCTATTTTTATGTGTTTATAGAAAGCCTTGGCCACTTTGATGATTGGTTTATCAAATGTTTTTGTTTTTAAAATAAGATGTGGCCACTTTAATGATTGGTTTATTAATTGTTTGAATGTTTAATTTGTGATTTACTAATTATTTGAATGTTTATTTGTGTGTTCTCCACACAACTTTGCATAATTAGTTCTCATTTAGATTCAAGGGTATCTAGTGGAAGAATGCCAAGTGAGATTAAAAAATGGTGTAAATTATTATTATGAAGGAGAGATATAGAGGTCATGATTTCAAAAATCTTATTTTTGGTTTGCAATTGTTTGATATAGAAATATTTTATATATTTGGTACAATTATATTTGTTTGAAATATTTGTTTTATGGCCTTAATTTTGACATGCCTTGCTTATTTTGATGACATGATTGTTAAATGTTTTAGTATTTAATTTTATGTCATTATCTCAAGCTAACGCCATTTTGATGACTAATGTTTTTGTGTATGTGTATTTTCTCCAAGTAATTATAAATATTTTATTCTAGTTATGGTTACTTGTATCTAGTGGAAAGGATGTTAAGTGATATTAAAAAATGGTATAAATTCTCATTATAAAGGAGAGATATATAACTCATAATTTGAAAATTTTTGTTAATATAAGAAGATTTTTCAGAAAAAATCACATTGAAAATATTTGGTCGATGCGTTTGGAACCAGCCAGCATGGTTCATCTTCAGGACAAGATGAAGAGACAGATCTCATAAGAAGGCTAAATAAGAAGATGGGTCATCCTAATGGCTAGAAGAAAACGACTATATTTGACTAGGGAGGGAAAATTATATTGTTTATTTATTTATTTATATTATTATTATAATTTAACTAAACTTATATATTTGACTAGGGGAGGGAAATATTTAAATTGTTTAAATGATTAATAATTAATAATTATTTATTTAATTAATTTAATTATTATTATAATTATTTATTTATATATATGTATATTATTATTCTTATACTTTAACTAAACAACGATATTTGACTAGGGGAAGGAAATATTTAAATTGTTTAAATAATTAATAATTATTTATTTATTTATTGACCTATATATTTACTTATTGTTATTATTTATTTAATTATTTGTTTATCCGACTTGAAAAAAATATAACAAGGATTATAAATTATTACAAAAAAATAATAAAAAAATCAAATAAATATATAAAAAAAGAGGATAATGAGTAAATAAATAATAATACTAATTAAAAAAATTAAAATAAACAAATATTAAAAATGAATAAATAAATAATGATACCAATAAAAATTATTAAAAATAAAAAAAGAGGGGGTTCTTCTCTTACAAAAAAAAAATTGATAATAATAATAGTACTAAATAAATAAACACTCATAATGAAAAAAAATTAATTACTAATAAAAATTAATAAAATAAATAAAAAAAGAGAGGGTAATCCTCTCTAATGAAAAATAAATAAAAGGAAGAATAAAGAGGGAATAGAACATAAAACAAATAAGAAATAGGATAAAAAGCACAGACAAAGAGAACAACTAAGAAGAGAGGGCGTGAATCCAATAGCTACTAATTTTCCAGCCGTCATCCATATTAATATTACTAGAAGACCTCTCAATTTCAATGGCTTCCCTAAACTTGCGGTGATGAAAATAAGAAATCTTTGCGACGACCTTAGCCTCCTCAATGCATATATGATGCTTGGTCTTCATGTTTGATGTTGAATATATATATATATATATATATATATATATATATATATATATATATATATATATACGACCTTAGCCTCCTCAATGCATATATGATGCTTGGTCTTCATGTTTGATGTTGAATGAATATATATATATATATATATATATATATATTACTTAATATTTTTTAAATGTCACGTATCAATTCAGTATTAAGAAATATATAAATTATACTTGTAAAACGTATTAAGAATTTGAAAGTAATATTTTGCTCTCTATATAAGATATATACTTGATCTAAAAATATTTTATTTAAGATAAACATTGAATATTTTATTTAGGGCCAACATTGAAATATTTTATTTTTATATTTAAAGATATATATGAAGTCGATATTGAAATTTCTTAGATAACATACGTATTCAAATATTTTATTTAAAGTTGATAATGAAATATTTTTAAACAATAAAGAAATTATGTATTTGTGTTATAATAAAAAAATGAAAATATAAGAATTTGTTTATTTTCAATTGCTTTATTTTCAGTTGATATAAAATTATGTTACTATGGATATTGAAATAATTTATTTATGGTTAACATTTTTTTGTTATTAATATTTCTTTTTTAAATATTACATGTCAACTCTATATTTAGCATGGAATGAATTACACATTTCCTTCATACTATGGTGTAAGATTGTGCATGCCAACTCAAGACACCACATGTCCAAAAGGGTCTTCCATACATGACAATGACTTAATTGACTTGTTGACTCAATGAAAGCCCTAGAAGCACTCAATGGGAGCTTGAACTATAAATAAATTTACCTTGAGCATGAAATCCACGCATCAAGAATGATAATAATAAATATTTTTTTCTCACTACATCATATACATAAAATCATGATTACATATGTCATTATGAAGACCAGACATAGTTACATATTTCAACACTCCCTCTTAACTAGGGAGGTATTCCTAATCTATACAAGGTACTTGGACATTCTCATACTGAATAATTCTCATAAGAAGAGTCAGATTGGTAAATCATCTCATAAGTTATTATTTCATCTTATCTCATTGCATCTCACCATATCAACCCACATTGTCACATAGCAAGGCCTTAACTAACAACTCTATCTCTCCACAAGATTAGAGCACAATGTTGGTGAGACAATGACTGATAGACACCATCATCATTGTCTCTTAAGGCACATACCCCACTCGGATGTTCACAAGGTATGTCCTTCTAGGACAATTCTTGTCTTGGAATAACAGATCCTTAAGGAATTTCCTCTTCGACTACTCTTACCTATTGGATGCCCTACCACATCCTCAAAGAGTATTAGAAACTAGATGCTTACCCAATCCTCCATTCTTTCTTCATAACATGAAGACAAGAATGATGTGTCTGTATCTCCCTCTCAACTAGGTAGGATCAACTCATTCCTATAAAAGGAATATACCCGGCTCCCTTTTAACAAGGGAATTTCCCAAGCTCCTTCTCAACTAGGGAATTATTTCCAACATCAACTCTATGCTCTTTGATGGAGATCATGGTACTATCAACTGCTTGTAGGGATCCTCTTTTTGCATCATGTCATGAACTTCATCTTCTTCATTATGGAGCCTTATTCATCCCAACTTCTTCATATGGCATAGACCATCTTCTACATCACTTTATTTTCAACGATACCAATAGTCATGTCATTCTTCACTTCATCGGAAAGTGATCTTCTAGTCCAAATTTGGTTATCCTTCATACAACTACCTCTTCTAAGTCATGTTTCTCTTAGAATCTTCCATCCAATATCATGATTACTAGTTGTAGGTGACTTCTACAACCCACTTTCATTAGCCCTACATTAACCTAATTAGATGTTTAAAAAAAAAATCAAAATGAACATCAAATAAAAGTTACCTTTTTATGATGGCCTTTCGTCATGAAATCATCTTCTTGCAACATCAACATCCCGCACATGTATGAACCCATCTCCAAGACATTCATTACCAAGATTCTTCTTTTTTCAGTATACATATCAGTGTCTTCATACCTTCTTCTTCCATGGATATGTCATAGCTAATTATTTTAGTTATCATATGTTGATCACTTATCTTATCTTATGTTACTATAGTTGCATCTTTCACGAACTCTTCTTCCTCTCTTCACATATTGCTTCCCCATGAACTTTTATGCATGGTTCCTAAATTTATAGGAAACATAATTGTCAACCACCTCATCTTCCATATGAGGTCATATTATGTTGATTTCATCTTAGAATAGTTCAAGGCTTGGGGTTGGTGCCTTAGAAGCAAGAAGGAGCTTGCCACATGTCCACTCTCGCTCAGCGCTTGGTTAAGGTATTATGAACCCATGTTCGTTGTTCGGTGTTTACATGCCTTCATGTATCATTGTAATGGAAGATATCCTTTGATCCAAACTTAAACAGGAACGGAACAACTTACAGATATAATCATAAATATAGAGATGCAACAGAAAAAACACTTCATTTCATTAATAGAAAAATACTGAATTATGCTTACAAACAAAATGGAAATAAGATAGCTTAGGTGATGGTAGCTTATCTCTCAGAAGATATGTGGTGTCTACATGCCTCTGACATGTGTTACAATGATGCTCAAATGCCTATTTATTATTGAGAAACAATGGAAAACCCTAAACATAAAAAAATCTAATCCTAGGAGATGAAGCGCCAAAACTGTGGGCCTCGTTTGGGTAAATTGGTACATCAACTTCCTGGGGTCGTAACTTTGGCATACGATCTCTGTTTGGCTATCATAATACCTCGTTTCGAAGATCTTGAAGAGAAGGCCGAAAGCAAAATGGTAGGCTAATTTGGAATGATTTTGGTCTCTCTTTTTTCCCTAAAAACGTCGTTTAGGGCCTCAAAACAGCTTTGGAAGTTCAGGACCCAAAAAACTGCCAAAAAACGTGAATTGTGCTACAATTAAGGAAACCGAAAAAATGAAAGAAACAGTGTTGGGGGTCTAAGTGGAATAGGCGGGTGGCCACCAATATCCACCTGGATCATTCCTTCCCCCTTAGGAAGCAATGGTCCCCATTGTGTTGAATGCCTTCATGAGATGGGGAAACTTCTGTTGAACTTTGTCCCTGCTGAGCCACTTGCCTTGGTGAAGGAGTTGGCTAGCTTTGACAACCCGATATAGTTGGATCTTCTACTGGCGAGTGTTCTTGATCTGTGTATCCATGATTCGATCAGTGGTGGCCTGTTCCATGCAGTCTGGGTTTAGCTCTGTTGGTGTGAGTTGTTCTGCAACGTCAGATGTGTCCAACAGTGGTGGAAAGTATGGCTGAAGGTGGTCTACATTGAGCACTGGGTGCAGACCAAGGAACAGTGGAATTATAAGCTTGAAGGAATTATCCCCTACATGCTTGGTGATGGTGTATGGCCCATATCGGAGTGGGTGAAGCTTGCGATGGGGTCCAGCAAGGCACTCCTTCTGCAAATGTAGCCAAATTTTGTCGCCCACCTAGAACTTGTGCGGCACCCGATGCTAATCATGGCGTTGCTTGTACTTACCATTGGATTTGTCCAATATATCATGGACCTACTGGCAGATGTATTGAATGCGCTCAATGAAGTTGTTAGCCATGTCGGCTTCGGACTGGACATGAGCCGAATCTGCCTGAGTAGCTGCAAATGGTATGGCCACATCAATGGGACATAATGGATGAAATGCAAACCCTACATGAAAGGGGTTGTTACCCGTTGAGCTGTGGAGAGCTTTGTTGTAGTTGTGTTGGACATAGGGGAGGCTTTCATCCCATGTGCGTGGATGCTTCGAGTTGTACATGTGTAGAATGTGTATGATCATCCTATTGACAACCTCTGTATGGCCATCAGTTTGGGGATGGAAAGTCATGGAATTAGTAATTTTTGTATCCAACATCAACCAGAGGCTTGACCAAAATAAACTCAGGATCTGTTGTCCCGATCTGAGACAATGGACTGTGGGATCCAACAGTGTAACCACACTCGCTCAAAGAAGAGCTTAGCAGTGGCCTTTGTTGTGATACTCTTCTTGCAGGCCGCCATGATGGTCATCTTAGAGAATCTGTCGACAACCATGAAAACGCAGTCATTGTCGCGCTGAGTAGAAGGAAGGCCCGAAATGTAATTTATGGAGATAGATTCCCAAGGCCGACTAGGAGTAGGTAGAGGAGTATACAGGACTTTCTTCTTGATGGTTGGTTTGGCAATGGCGCAAGCGGTGCAGGATCTAATGTACTTCCCAGCATCCTGATGAAGTTTCGGCCAATAAAAATACTTCTACAATACCGCGATTGTTTTCTCTACTCTGAAGTGTCCAGCGACCCCACTGTAGTGCGTATCCCAAATCATCTTGGCACACTCGCTTGAAGGAACACAGATGCATCCTAGGTGTCATAACCAGTGTTACTTGGGAGCGGGAGCGAAAGCGGGGAGCGGGAGCGAAAACGGTGTGGAAGCGACATTTTCAGAAGCTCCCAGTTTGGGAGCGAATCCCGGAGCGATTTAAATATATATATATATATATATATATATATATATATATATATATATATATATATATATATATATATATATATATATATATATATATATATATATATATATATATATATATATATAGATAGATAGATAGATAGATAGATAGATAGATAGATAGATAGATAGATAGATAGATAGATATATATATATTATATTTTTTATATTTTGATACATATATGTCAACAAAAACATGTAGAATGATGAATTAGATATAAAAAACATAAAAAAACATAGATTGATCATTGAACCATATCACATCAATCATCTAGAAGTTATAATCTTCATCAACCATGTCCACAAGTTAGTAACATACATATTACAACTGCAACATATTGAGTCTCGTGAATCATGATTCATCAACTTCAATCTTAAAGTTTCAACTTCAAGCTTTCAAAATTGAAAATTCAATATATAACATTTATCATCATTGATCACCAAAGTTGTACTTGTAAGCTAAGTTTAACCATTACAAGAAATAATATCTTAGATATTTCTAAGTTCTAACTGTTAACATGAAATGAAATGTTATAAAATGAATTATGAATAATGAAATGAAATGAAACAACTTTAGTCTTTCACGAAGCATCATATTCATAATTCACAATCATTACCAATGAGTTATAATTGCCAACTTCAAACTTCAAACTTTCATTGTCACAGTCATATATTGTTTACAAAAAATATCATTATGATATGAAAGAGTCAAGAGTCAAGAGTCAAGGACTCAAGACTCAACAGTTATGAAAACTAATAGAAACTAGAAAAGACAAGTAAACTGTAAATCTACATGTGGCCCTTGCCATGAGAGTCTCCTGTATGAGCAGGTCGTGGTGGTCTTCTAGGAGTCTCCCGCATAGACCAACGACTAGAACTAGAAGGCACATGTCCTCCACATGAGGGTGTAGATGGAGGTGGCAACAACAAAAGAACAAGACTCGGAACTCAAGCACTACTACTGGATGGTGGAGGTGGCATGGCTGCTACAGTTGCTTCATCTTCATCCCTTATAAGTTCCTCTTCCAGTTCTTCAAGATGTATATTGCCATCCTCCAAATTGTCATCCTCTTGTTGGTTGTCCCAAATTTTATATGTGGGATCCTCATAAGCCCGATCATAGTAATGACTCAAGAACCTCAAGTTGTAGTGCACATAAACCAAGCTTTTTGCCCAGTTTTCGTTGAGTCTGTTTCTTTTCACATTATGTATGAAGCTGTAGGTGCTCCAACACCTCTCTGCAGAAGAAGTATTTACAACCTGTGATAGAATTTTTTTTGCCAATTTTGGCAAAAGTCCCTGGCCGCCATATGATTCCCACCATGTGAGAGAATCAAATCTATCTCTGTCTTCCATTGCATGGAAGGTACCAGACAAACCAGTGCCACTGAAGTATCTACCTAATTCAAGGTTCATAGTTGCACATTCTTCCTTGTCAGCTATCAACTTTTCTAATGCATCCAAATATCCTCTAGTTACCTCTTCATCTAAATGGGGTTTGGTCCTAATCCCAACCCCTGGTGCAGGTTGGCCCAACCAATATGTAGAGTAGTATTTTGGTGTAAGGATATATGCCAAGCAATGTAGTGGAAGATTAAGTTTATTCCACCATACACACACACAATCGTGAATCAATTTGTAAAAGTCGGGATCATTGTTATGAACAATATCTTTTATTTGCCCCAACATGGTATCCATCTGCTCATACACCTCGCCAATCACTAGTTTATCTGTATCTGCAAACCGAATCATGTGATAAATGGGCTTGGTGAAATCCAATACTTGCCTCACACTTGACCAAAACATACCATCAAGAGCAGCCTCCTCCACCAGTTCAAAACCTCGCCTGTCAGCTACATTTGTAGCCCTTTCCTTTAATACCTGCCAGTGTGGACTTGATACCATGCTAGCCAATGACTCTCTTACCTTCAAAAGGCGCCTGAATGTGAGGTAATAACTACCAAATCTAGTCCTCACAATCTTCAACAACTCCAATCTTGAGTGACTGCAAAAAAGGCCATGGGTATTGCTATGATTTGTAATAAATTTTATCATTTGTTTTCCTTTCTTATACAAATCACCAATCCATTTGTATTGTTCATTTTTGTTCTTAACAACATCATGCATCAAAAGGTTCAATGTGTGAACCAAACACCCAAACCAAAATATGTTGGAGTATTTATCCTCAATAATTACTCCTACTGCCTTACAATTAGCAGCATTATCAGTGATGACTTGGATGACATTGTATGGCCCAATACGGTCAATTGTTTCAATTAATGCTTCCGCAATGTTGATGCCGGTCTTGAACTTCTCTGAGTAATCATATGCATTTAGAAAGATGGCACCACTAACAGACACAACAATAACACTTATCAATGGCTTTCCTTTTACATTTGTCCATCCATCAGATACAATGGACACCCCATGGTTAGTCCAAGAACTTGTCATTCTATTCAAAGAATGTGATATTTTTGCTTTTTCATGATCAAGTCCAACGGTTCTTGTCTTGTCATACCCAGGGCTCTTGTATCCTTTAGGGGCATCATTTATGGCAGAAACCATTTCGTGCCAATAAGGTGAACGAAGAACATTGAATGATATCCCACATGCATAGAGAAACTTGTAAACTTTTGAATCCACATCATTCCTACACCCCTCATCAAGGAAATCTGATATGGTTCTACGCCTTAAAGGTGGTGACCCTATGCCTCCATATCCACTGCCTTGGGAGGATGCTGAAGGAGTTCTTTGTGCTTGTGATTGTGAGCTTGGTTCAAAGAAACCCCTTGATTTTTTAGATTTGCATTGGGCTTCCTCCTCTTCCCTTATGTATTTGGCTCTATCTGCTGCTGACACAGCTACACAAGTTTTGATTCCTATTTGTTTATCTCCATCCCATGGGCTTTTCCCATAGAGTTGTTTTCTGGCACGGGTGTATGAACCTGTGTAATTATTGTTGCAATGGGGGCAATGAAGTTTAGTGGTTCCACCCCCTTTCCCTGCTTCAGGTAACATATTTCCACAATGGGGTTTGCTCTTGTTTAGTTTTTATAGAGTCATGTTCACCCTCCTCCAGCTCCTCCTCACCAGGGTTTTCATCAAATCCACTTTGTCCCCCTTCTTCATCCCCTTCTTCATTTTCACCCCTCCTTTTCCTACTCTCCAGCACCATAATAACCAGAAAAGGGACCAAGAAGAAGAAAATGACAAGAAATATAACCAAGTCCATGATGTTTGAAATTTGTAGTTTTGAATCTGCAAAATTTAATGGGAATGGGAATGAGAAAATTAAAAATGTATTTAGTTTTACTATTTACTATTTATTAATTTTATTTATTTAGATTCATCATTCATCATTATAGAATCTAGAAATAAGTTATAACTTTACTAACCTACTAAATTATTAAGTTACTAACCTCCTTGCAGGCTTGCTCCTTGCTCCTCGGCGCTCCTCCTCGCTCCTTTGCACAATCTCCTTGGCTCTCCTCCAACTCTTTCAAGTCACAATGACATAAAAATGCCCTCCAAGCCCTTATAAAACCAAAAAAAAAATTAAAACAAATTTTTGTTTGGCGTCCGAATTTTTTTTGCGTGCTTTTCACTCCCGGTAGCAACGCGCGTCGCTCCGAGAGCGAAACTTAAAGCCCAGGAGCAATCGGGAGCGATCGCTCCCTGATCGCTCTCGGGCTTTAATTTTCGCTCCCAGAGCAATGGGAGCAACGCTCCCGAAGTCACTCCCTGTTTTGGCAGGGAGCACAAATTTTTTTATCGGGAGCGCGCTCCCTACCCGCTCCCCCCCGGAGCGTGGATTGGGAGTGGGTTCGAGGGGGGGGGGGGGGGCACGCTCCCCCGCAACACTGGGCATAACAGTGCATCCTGAAGGTGAAAATTTGGAACTTGCTTCCCTTCCAGGAGTGCCTGGTATGTGCTGCCGAATTTTGGATCACTCTTGTAAAGATGCGGCCACCCCGATGTCTCGTGCCCATAGGAGTCGAGCACAGTGATCAGCGCCATGATCGATGGTCAGCTAAGGCAATCAACGACATTATTGGTTCTTCCCTTCTTATACTTAATGTTCAAATGGAATTTTTGCAGGTAGGTGGACCATTTCTGATGGCGATCATTCTGCAACTTCCCTTGTGTCTGTATGAACTGTAGAGGTCGGTGGTCTATGTGGATGATTGTTTCCTTCCCCATAATGTAATGCTTCCATTGACAACAGGCCTGCACAATGGAATACATTTCTTTGTCATAAGTGGGGTACTTTCGGACTATGTCTGAAAGTGTCTCACTGTGGTAAGCCACTGGATGCCCATGCTGAGTAAGAACCGCACCAATAGCATAGTTAGAGGCATCTATCTCAATATCAAATGGTTGTTGCAGGTCTGGTAATGTGAGCACTGGTGCAGAACAGAGGCGATTCTTCAACTCGGAGAATGCTTGTTTTTGGGTTTAGACCAAAAAAATTTTGTTTTTTCTCCGCCCTTGGTGACTTGACTTAATGGCCAAGTGATATGGGAGAACCCTAACACAATTGTACAGTAGAAGTTGGCAAGACCCAAAAAGTTGCAGTTCTCTATTAGAGTGGTGGGCTGGCCAACCCCAAATTACTTGTACCTTGGATGGGTCCACATGTACACCCTTCTTATCAATTATGTACACCAAATATTGAACTTGGGTCAGGCCAAAGATTCATTTCTCCAAGTTAGCACATAGCTTGTGTTGTCGCAGGGTTTGAAGGACCTGATGAATATGGTGGAGGTGCTCATCCCAACTTTGGCTGAAGATCAAGATTTCATATAGATATACCACCATGAATGCATTGGTGAAGGTTCGCAAGATTTCATCCATCAGTATCATGAAGGTTGGAGGGGTGTTCGTCAATCCGAACGACATGACCAACCATTCGAAAAGGCCCTCCTTGGATTTGAAGGAAGTCTTCCACACATCAGAGGGTTTGATAGGCACCTGGTGATAACCTAACTTCAAGTCAGTCTTATCGAAATATTTTTCCCCCTTGAGTTGGTCAAGAGGGTCATCAATCCGTGAGATTTAGTACCTATTCCAGACAATGATCTTGTTCAATCCCTGGTAGCAAATACAAATCCTCCAGGTCCCATCCTTCTTCTATACCAATACAATCAGGCTCCCACAAGGTGATGAGTTTGGCCTGATGTGCCCTTTCTGCAATAGTTCCTGAATCTGCCTCCTGATCTTATTGTTCTCTAAAACAAAGCACCAATATATCATCCCATTGGGCAGCGGTATGCCTAGGGTCAGATCGATGGAGTGCTTGACCTGGCAGTGTAGAGGTATTCCTGTAGGTGAGGCGAAAATATCCCTATACTTCTCCACAACCTTGTCCATCTGTTGCTGCTATGCAGAGGAGCCTTACTTGGAAGTCGTGGCCACAACCTTGTTCTTTCCCTAAGGGCGAATCATAAGGAAAACAAATATCCTGGTCTGGGAAATGAGCTTATTGCATTGCCTTGTAGTGATTAAAGAGATGGCGGTAGGAGGGGCTACCTCTGGTATCCTATACAACTTGTTGGCCAAGTTAATAATCATAGAGCGAGGTCTAGACTGATATACAACATGTTGCTTCCATAAGTATGGTTGTCCTAATAATACATCACAAACTTCAAGAGGAGAAACATCACACAATACCTCATCTGTGAAGGGCTTGATGTTGTAGGGAATGTGGCATTGTTGGCTGGTGCAAAGATATCTTCCTTGGTGAAGCCACCCGATGGTGTACAGATCTAGATTTGTTGTAGTCTTTAAGCCCATCCACTTCATGACCTCTGCTGAAATGAGGTTCTTTTCGCTTCCGTTGTCTACAATAAATTGCAGCAGAGAACCCTTCACCCACATCTGTGAGTGGAAGAGTTGTTCCCCTTCCTCTGGATATTCAGGCTCAATCTTCTGGATCTTGGTGGTGGCCACAGTGGCACTGGGCTATGCATCAATGATCTACTTCCCTTTGTCAGTTCCCTTATCGGGTTCTAATTTAGAGTTGGAACATGCATCTGATTCAGAAGCCTTCAGCTTGGCCACTAGTGACTACTTGGCCCAACACTCGGTGTATTGTGAGTGGAGCTCTTATGGAACTCACACCATTTTTCTGTGTCCTTCTTTATCTTCGTGGTGTTGTTCTTTGCTTGCGACTTCGGCGGGTTGTCCTGGGTAGCCCCACCTTGGCTTGGTCCTTTTTTTGTGGTTTGGGGGCACCTTTTCCTTGCTTTAGATTTGCAGATCCAAAGTACTACTTCTTATGTTTAAACTTTTTCTCAATCTTGACAGTGTACCGGTATGTTGTGCCGAGTGAGGAAATGTTCAGGAACTCCATCTCATCCTAGATGTACTTGTGTAGATAGTTGCGGTACTTGAGCACCAAATGCCGCATAGTATCCTTGATACCCAACTTCATGTGAAGGGTATGGAAATATTTGTGAACTCCGACACATCTTAGTCCCTTCCCTGTCGTAGCGTGGTCCACTTTATGTATTTATCTTCATAACTCCCGAGAGGGTAATATTGTTCCTTGATGGTGTCTCGGGAAGAATCCCAAGTGGGTGCGGCTGAAAACAGTGAGGGTTCACTCTCATCCTTTTGTTCACAGTAGGTTTCCCACCAGTCCTTGATGTGTGGGGCAGCTTTGAGAAGTGAAAAAGTAATATTTTCCCGATTGGAAAAGTCATGAAATGAAAAATATCCTTCCAACAGATTTAACCATTTATCTATGGTGTTTGCATCTATCAGGCCTTCAAATATGGGAATATCGAAGTTAACTTGTACCTTAAAAGGAGTGGTGCCTCCAGAGTGGCTGTTGGATGAAGATGCATCGCCTGTGGGTAGTCGTCGAAGGATCTGGGCAAAGTTATCCATCATCGTGTCCCTCTATCACTCAAGGGCTTCCTTGAGCAACATTTTGAAAGGATCTCCTACCCCCTCATCTTTCTTTTCTTCCACCATGGGAGGTCGTCCAGTTTTGCGGGCTGATCTTACAATGGTTCAACCAGATTAAGCCCTAACTCCTTATACCCGGACCTCGTTGGGGACATGCAAAGAAAAATAGAGAAAGAGTAGACCGCTCTGATACCACTAATCCAAACTTAAAAAGGAACACAAAAACTTACATATATAACCATAAATACTGAGATGCAGCAAAAAAACACTTCATTTCATTAAGAGAAAAATATTGAACTATGCTTACAAACAAAATATAAATAACATAGCTCGAGCGATGGTAGCTTATCTCTGAGAAGAGATGTCATGGCTACATGCCTCTGAATTGTGTTACAATGAGGCTCAAAGGCCTATTTATTATTGAGAAACAATGGAAAACCCTAAACATCCAAAAACCTAACCCTAGGAGATGAAGTGGCAAATTTGTGGGCCCCGTTTGGGTAAATTGGTACATCAACTTTCTGGGGTCGTAACTTTGGCATACGATCTCCGTTTGGCTATCATAATACCTTGTTTCAAAGATCTCGAAGAGAAGGCCGCAAACAAACTTGCAAGCTAGTTTGGATGGTTTTGGTCTCTCTGTTTTCCCTAAAAATGTCATTTAGGGCCTCAAAATGGCTCTAGAAGTTCAATACCCAAAAAACTGCTAAAGTTAGTAAACTATGCTACAATTAAGGAAACCGAAAAACTGAAAGAGACAGTGTTGGGGGTCCAAGTGGAATAGGCAGGTGGCCATGAGTGTCCACCTGGATCATCTTTCTTCTTTGATCGTGCTCATGAGATAGAGCATTCAACCATGTTATCTACAAATATATGATGACATGACTTTATCTATCAAATATATACATATCATTTCCTTCTTTTGGTCATCTAAGCTTCCTTTGAGAAGCTTTCTTTCCTTGTTCGAAGATGAAAGTACTTCAACCAAGTGATGGTCATTAAGGATAATAAAGTGTGGTCATTTGATTTGGATATAAGAACCACCTTATAAAGGCCACCATTCAAGCTTCTGTTTAGTTTGAAACGTGATGAAAATTATGGGGGCTCCCATTAAGGATAATAAAGTATGGTCATTTTACAAAATATTATGTCATATACAAAGCTTGTATAGCTATAAATGGTCCTCTTTTGATGGCTTTGCTTTCACATCTTCAGTGTTACCTTAATCCATATCCACAATCTTACTCTTACATGGTTTCTTGAAATTTTGGATGTAGTTACATTTCATTTTTGTCACAAATTCCTTAATAAATTTCTCATCGTGTAGATTTATCCATATTCTCCTTAGAAATATAGATGGTCTTCTTTTATCTTCACCTCTACGAGGGAACCAACATCTTTCGTAGCATGATTTTTTTCCTAACAATGCTTACACGAACCAAAATTGTGTAGAATTTGATTTATCCTCTCATAAATGAAAATACACACTCTCTGCCATACATGAAAATACACACACTCTCTCTCACACACGAAAATACACTCTCTCTCCCACACAAATGAAAACAAACAGATGTACTTTGCCTTCCCATAGCTAGATTATTTCTTCCCCTAATGACATTGTGAAGGAGGTATATTGGATGAATATGGCTATTACTACAGAAGTATTATTGTAGGCTTTATTTTTTCAATGAGAATTTGGGGTTTACTGTGACATAATCATGTACATCAACACATGCCATATTGTAAGACTATCTATTTAGTTAACCACTAAAATTTATGTTGTGATTGTGTTAATTCCACAATGGTATTCCCATTCTTGATAAAATTTGGTATTAGAGCATTATTTTGGTTGTAGGCTGACAATTTTATAGTAAAGAATTCCTTTAAGAACAATTAAGACAAAGGAGGGTGTGCAAAATGACTTGCTGACTTGAGTAATTGAGTAAGGAGTTTCTTGTCTCAATGGAAAAATGGGAACTTGGAAATTCAAATGGATGACAGCGATAATATGTTGCAAACTTTGACTACTCTTGTCATGGCACATTGTACCTAGATATCTTTCAAAGAGCCCTTGTGAGCCAGTTGAATTAGGAAGAGTCACATGCCTTTTCCATTATTAAATTTGGGAACATCTCTAAAATTGGAGACTAAAGTGGAAATTCCAACCTATGATTGTTACATGGGCACTTTGTGACTTGATGTGTATCCAAGGAAACTCAATCTCTATTATGAGAAACAAGAGTATGCAAATGACAAGGTTTAATTCACAAAGTTTAATTGCATTAGAAAGATTTGATATGGTGGAGGAACACATGTAAGGTTAGATAGACACAAGGTCAGTTAAGCTATGATGTGTGACAAATTGAAAATTGGTTTCAAGGGAAATTTTTATATCATTAACTATTGGAAGGAAGAACAACAACAACAATGACAATACTTGTAAAAGAAGTCAAACTAATTAGTATTTGTTTATATATAAGAATTTAACCATGGAATTATTGAACTTAATGTGATAGATGAAGAAGTGAAGTTTTCCCCCAAGTTCACTCTTATTTTGATCACCCCGGGATAGAGAAGGATATTTTTGTCAAGGACAAGTTTTATATCATTAAATATTGGAAGAAAGAAAAACAACGATGACAATTCCTAAAATGGAAGTTGAACTAATTAGGATTTTTTTATATAGAAGAATTTAACCATAGCACATAGAACAACCCCAACATGCGAGTGCTGCACCCTATGAAACTCATGTCGTCTCATCTCGCTATCCTGGTCAATGCATATAATCTGACTAGGTAGCTCTTTCACCCTCTGTCCAATGGGCCAAGGTAACCTAACAGTGTTGTCAGCCCCATCTATGTATGCCTAAACAGGGTTGCTCTCATGCCCCAACGTGCACTCTAGATGCACCAGTAGGGAATCCAACTACTACCCAACATGAGTCAATTTGGCCGTGGACTTAGCACAAACTACTCTCATGCCCTCCAGCTCCTCGTTCTGCTGTAGAATAGCCTAACGCACTAATGCGACCTTCCTTTTTAATGCTATAAGGTCAGCCTAAAACTGGTGGAATTTTCGTGGGCATCTATCACTTGTAAACTTAGTCACAGCTCCAAGTACCTCAACAACTGTTGGCCTCTCGTCCATGGGTGGCTCCTCCTCAACAGATGGATCTATCTGTGTAGGCTCTATCTTATCCATCAAGGTGTCAATTGGGGCTATCAAAGAGGTCTCTAATAAAGGTGACTCTTGTGCCACACCGGGTATAGTGATGCTATCCTCACCATCCTGTGGGCTCTCAACATCATGCTCAACCTTCTCCTCAGGCTCCTGATATCTAAAGCCAAGTCTCCACCAGCAAAAGTGCCCCTTGGTCTCACCCTCTAACTGTCTTTGTCATGCCTGATCCTTTTCAAAATATCTGGTGCCCTAATCTGGTCGAATTTCCCCACATGATGTAGATGGTTGCACCCCCATGGCCTGCTCACCTCTAACATCTTTGTTGTAAGGGTGAGAATGGGTTTGGTCTGTCACCCTCCTCAACTGGACCAACCGCTCATCGTCCCAATGAATTCTACCCCAGAATATCTGCATACTGGATTTCCCTTGAGCCATGGGTTTGTCTCCGATTTCACCCATCACTGTGCACTCATACCCAAAGCTTCCATGATCTTCTAGCTAGTTCCCACAATTGGGCCAAGATCATGGTCTGATATCACTGTAATGTTCCAAACTTAAATAAACAATGATATGCAAATAAAAAATCATTTACAGCACATAAATTTAAACAATCAGCAAATGCTCATAAAACTCCAGAAGTAATAACCAACTAAGCCATTTTATTAATCAATGGAGCAAGTATAATAGTATGGAGGAATGAACCTGGGCTTGCCTCAATGGAAAGCATGATAGAACCTAGGTGACAATACAATGATCTCAAATATTGGAAATGATAAATGCTCTGCACTACCCTGAAAACTACATTGCTGTTTGGAAAGGAACTGCAAGAAACTCCACTTCTGCTACTCAAAAAATGCTACAAATTCAGCCCCGAGCTCCTTGACCAAAACCCACAAAAACCCAAAAATGGTTTGGCCCGATTTTTACCTCCCAAAATCAACCCCCAAAGGCACTATGCAATCCCCAACAATTCTACACTGTCTACTGCAAAAATACGGCTGAAAACCCCACTTTCGGTGCTCAGAAAATTCTGAAACTTTATATCTGGGATCCTTGTCAAAAACCCATAATTTTTTTGGCCATATTTTGACCTCCCAAATTAGACCTCTTCTATGGCCCACGCCCTCCAAACAACTCCAGAAATATGGCCTACAAGGAATGACAACAAAGACCTCTAAAATGGAAGAAAACACCACTTCAAATATCTCCTCTAACCTCCATGACAAAGCTCAACCTGAAGGACTTCTTTACCCACCAAATGAGCTCCCACACACATTGCCTCTACATTGGCCCCGGTAGTGTGAAAGTCACACTTCCAAGCCATAAGCTCAATCAGCTCCCAAACTCTCCCAGATGCTGAAAATCCTCCCTAACCTCCTCTCCGAAAAATATCACATCAAATCTCCACTGCTAAGCACCACTAATGAACTCGGCCTCCTCTCCACTATGTCCCCCAGTAATATGCACAACCTGGAAGGGAATGCTACTTCTGGGAATCACAATGTGGTCCTCCTCTTGAAGAAATGAAGAAAACCTTCCTAGGGTGGCACTCAAAGTCCCCCGAAGAAAGGGTGAGCTCTTCGCCTGAAGAACTCATGCTAAATAGCCAGTGACTCGGCTAAGTAGCTCGAGCAACCAAAGAGAAATCAATATACTCCAATAAGATGAATGAAATGAGGAGAGCTACCTTCCTTATATAGATTTTGTGGAGCACTTTTCCCTCCAATTTTACCTCCATCACGGGCCCTCACTTAACCACCTACATGCAAAACTTAACCACCTTCATGCAAACCGAACTAGGGAGTGCGTATTTCCCTAATGTGGGTGGCCCCCTTGTGTAATTTAACCACAACAAAATAACTTCTCCTAAGTCTAATCTCCTAATAAAAATCAAATAGGCCCCACTATCTCCAAAATTGGCCCCAAAATGCAATAATTAGTATTATTCCAAATTAATTTAGGAAGGGACATTACAATCCTCCCATCCCAAATGTTGCTTGTCCCAAAGTAAATTCAGTGTTGGATGCTCAAGTATGTGTTCGCCCTCCCAAGTAGCATCCTCATCCGGCAAGCTCCTCCAATGCACCAAAAATTGCTTGTCCTCAAGCAATGCCTGAACAAGAATCCTCTCTAATTTTTGCTCCCCGCTGTCACTACAACATGTGTTAGGGCCCCAGATGTTCCATTGAATCATCCCTGACCTTAGCATTGTCCTAATATTAAAGAATCCTTCAATACCAGGATCCCAAGCCATCCTGTCCAACATGAAGCTCCCCTCGCTCAACTCCCTATCATGCTTGGTGCAGTACTACAAGTCCCCTGCTCCATCAGTGACTTGTTAAAGTCCAATGGAAGATCTATATGATCTCCCCTTGTAGTAGCCGACACATCCCTAAAGGTTATTGAGCTATGAAGAGTTGTGATGCCCCAGTTCCCTGCTAGTCCCAGAGTGGTGCCACCATGCTGACGCTGCACTACTCTGATTATGTCATACTCCCCATCATGCACAGACAATATCCTCCTCTCCTGGAACTCGATGGTGGAATACTGAAAGAGGCGAGACATATCCTTCCTGGGCATCTCCATGGCACCAAGGCCTACCGATTCAAATCTAACTCCAAACTTGTGCATTAACAAAGAATGTCTGCCTCCCAGATGATGAAACCCTTTGTGAACCCCCATGTGTCATCCCAAGAGTGAACTATATAACTCTCTGCCACGATTCCACACATCATGAGTGATCTATCGATCAACTGAATCCCCGCATCCCATAGCCAGACCTGCTACGACATATCCCTAAAAACCGATGCAATTCCTCTATCCCTCATCTCTAGTCCCTGCATGTGATCACTATATAGGCTCCATATATCGTGAGCTAATCTGATGCATGTTAATATTCCATGTGCCTGCCACTGTGTAGTACCATTGATCGCTGGAAGCCATGTGTGCCAAAGAACTACCCCATGAATGCAACCAAATATGGGTATCTGATGCTCGTAATCGACTCAAGATATGTGGATCCCTCTTGTCCCTTCCAACCATCTCCCATGGGTCTGCCATCCACCCTCTCAATAATGTGCCAATATAAGGTCTGGAGCCCAGACATATATTGGGAAACTACCTCAGTTATACCCGCTATCATCTGCTCATGATTGATCCCGACATGACCTAAGCAAAGAGTGACACATGTCTCCCTCGGGACTAGCTCCCTAGACGTTGGCTCGGTGATGAATGATATGCCACCCCTGCAGATGATCACCTCATTGCCCAATATGTGGTTGTCAACTGACGCACCAATCCAATGCCACTACTGAAATGTCTCCCCCCTAGTGCATTGGGTGTCACCCAAATATATCGGGTGATCTCCTCGCCCCCCGCTGCTCATGCCCAAAGTGCAGAAATTTGATAGTAAAATCGACTGCACCCGAGAGGGATGTAGACAAGGGTCAAGCGTGTTAGTCCCCGTGTATACCATTAAGTATAGCTCATTTGTGTCCCCGTCGATCCTGGGTGAACTACACCCAAAGGTATGCCTGGTGTTTCCGTCCAAGGGTCTCCCTGGAGGCAACACTCCAAGACCTCGTTGTGTAGTACTATAAGGCCCTGCATACCACCGATCATCCCAGTTCTCTTGGACATGCCATTGTACACCGTGGCCTACCCCTATACCTCGATGGATACGCTCGGCTATGACTATTTCATCCTGTGTCATCTTGTGTCTCGCCTGTTGTTGGAAATAATACTGAGAGGGGGGGTGAATCAGTATTATCTAGCAATTTACCAAATCTTCCTTATTTGATCTTTTGAATTATTCTTGCATATCAGTACCATAAAAAAATGAGCATGAATAAAGAAAATAGACAGTCACACCAAAGAACACAAGATGTAAGGTGGAAACCCAATGCGGGAGAAAACCACCTGCTGCAATATGTCTCTATCTTCTTTCAAGAAATTCTTTTTACATTGATTTTGTGCTGGTGCAGTCCTTTACCAGCATGCAGGCTGCAACCTGCAGAGAGCTACAACTCTCTCTCGTTTTCCAGTTTCTCCTGGAAGGGAGCTACAACCCCCTACTTCTTTTCATGAAGAATCAAATGATCAACAAGTATACAACAGATACAGTCCACTACAGATATCAGATCAGTAATTACAGAAATAACCCAGAACACCTTACGAATAGAAATATACAGTCAACAGATCATCTCAAGACAGGGACGCATATTTTATTTCTGTGGCCTGCGACTGGACGCAGTCTACCTTCCGCTGCTCTGCGTGCAGACGCACTGCTCCTTTATGCTTAGCTGCGACCGGCGCACCCAAAGACACTGTCGCGCCACGTCTTTTGCCTCAGAGACGCACCCAATAACACAGTCGCGCCGCGTCCTTTGCCTCAGAGACGCACCTGAGCCTTTACTGTACTGCGTCCCGGCGCACTTTCTCTTCACTGAATCTGCGTCCCTTCAGATATAGAAGATAAGAGGACTTCAGAGCCAACCCAAACACTCAGATCCACAGATCTGATCATGCGCCATAGAGATCACAGTCCATTAGAAGATTCGCCTTCATAGATCTGGACTAGATCTCACCAAAAGATCTTCAACCAAGATGATACTCAATCCAAATGAACTCCTTTGCTTTATATAGGCAAGCTTCTCCCCAAAACATGGAACAATACCACGAGCCGACACCATAGAAACACAAAACCGTCGGCTAGATACCACACAAGAAACCCCCACGTGCTTTTCTCTGCCTTGAAATGTGTGCACTGGGCGGACGCACCTCCTGAACGGCTGGCCTGCGTCCCTGGACGCGGGTTCTCTATGGTATACCTGCGGGGACGCACTGGCTGAACATATTTCCTGCGTCCTTCTTGATTTATCACCTGAATGGGTTTGCCATCAAGGACAACACCTGAATCATAATGCCAACAATCTCCCCCTTTGGACTTGATGGCAACCTCATAATCTTCAGCTTCATTCTCCCCCTTTGACATCAAGGGAAAAGGGTATGCTCCCCCTAAGCTCATGCATCTCCAGATCTGTAACCAGAAATCCATCATGAAGGAGATAGAGACATATTGCAGCTATTTCCAAGATTTCCTTCTCCATAACGCCAACAATGCATTATGTGCTCCCCCTGAGCCTATACCACCAATAGGAAGATGATCAACAGTAAGATGATGCATCAACAACCCCCAGCTTTTGCCTGAGGTATTCAAAAGTGTCCCTGGGCAACGGTTTGGTGAAAATATCAGCAACTTGTTCCTTAGAAGGAACATACTCCAACTTGACCTTCTGTTCAAGTACTTGTTCCCGGAGAAAATGGTACTTGATTGGTATGTGCTTGGTTTTTGAATGCATAACCGGATTCTTTGAGATGCTGATTGCACTTGTGTTGTCACATAAGATAGGGATTGGAGGAGTATAGATGATTTGATAATCCTGCAAATTCTGCATCATCCAAAGGAGTTGGGTGCAACAAGATGCAGCAGCAACATATTCTGCTTCAGCTGTAGACAAGGCAATTGAACTCTGTTTCTTGCTGAACCAAGAGACCAGTCTGGGACCCATAAAGAACGCACCACCACTTGTGCTTTTCCTGTCATCCACGCTTCCGGCCCAATCTGCATCTGTATAGGCATGAAGAGTAAGATCTGTATCTCTAGGATACCATAAGCCATAATTTTGAGTCCCTTGAAGATATTTGAAAATTCTCTTCACTGCTTGAAGATGAGTCTCCTTCGGATTTGCCTGAAATCTTCCAACTATTCCAACTGCATGCATGATGTCTGGTCGGGTACCTGTCAAATATAGTAAACTTCCAATCATAGATCTGTAGGTTGGTTGATGTACTGCTGCAGAATCATCATTTGCACTGAGACTACATCCTGTGACCATGGGTGTACATACTGGTTTTGCATCTTCCATGCCATATTTCTTCAAAATCTGCTTGAGATACTTGGTTTGAGATAAGAGGATTCCTCCTTTCTTTTGTTGGATTTGCAAACCAAGGAAGTATGTCAGTTCTCCTAGCAAGGACATTTCAAATTCTTTCTGCATGACTGAGGCAAAGCTTTGGCTCATAGCTTCTTCATTGCTGCCAAAAATAATGTCATCTACATACACAACAAGTATTAGCAATTTGTCATTTTCAATTTTTATATATAGATTGCTATCTGCTGAACCTTTTGAAAAACCTTGTTGATGAAGATATTTGTCCAACCGGTAGTACCAAGCCCTTGGGGCTTGTTTGAGACCATAGAGAGCCTTTTTCAATCGGCATACAAGATTTGGATCATTTCCAAGAATGAACCCATCTGGCTGTTCAATGTACACTTCTTCTTCCAAGTCTCCATTCAGAAAGGCTGATTTTACGTCCATTTGAAATACTTTGAAGTTCTGAGAACTTGAGAGAGCAAGGAACATTCGGATGGCCTCAAGTCTTGCAACAAGAGCAAAAGTTTCTTCAAAGTCTATTCCTTCTTGCTGTGCATACCCTTTACAAACAAGTCTGGCTTTGTTTCTAATTACTTCTCCATTTTCATTCAATTTATTTTTGAAGACCCATTTTGTTCCGATAACATTCTTATCCTTTGGTCTAGGAACCAGCTCCCAAGTGTTGTTCTTTTCGATTTGCTCAAGTTCTTCATCCATTGCTTTCACCCAACATTCATCTTTGCATGCCTCTTTCACATTTTGTGGTTCAGTAGAGGAGAGTAATGCCAAATAACTTGAAGCTTCTGCAACTGTTCTTCTAGTTTGTATACCTGCTTCTTTTTGTCCCATGATCTGAGATTCTGGATGGTTCTTTTGAACATATCTGGATGGAGTCTTTTCTTCTATTCTTGTTCGTTCTTCTGCTTCTTCGTGAGGTTCTTCTTGAGATTCTTCTTGCGGTTCTTCTTCTTCATCATTCTGTCTTTGAGGGTAGCTTTCATCTTCTTCGATGTCTTCACGATGTATTTGCCTAGGAATGTATCCCTTCTCATCAACCACTACATCAATGCTGTCAATAATTCTGCCAAGTCTTTTATTGTAGCATTTGTATGCTTTGCTATGTGGAGAATAGCCAAGAAGAATGCCTTCATCTGCTCTAGGATCAAGTTTGCCAAGCTGCTCCTCAGTATTCTTGATATAGCATTTGCTCCCAAAGATTTTGAAGTGCTTTACCGAAGGAGTTTTACCACTCCAGAGCTCATGAGGGGTTTGAGTGCTGTTCACCCGGACATTTGTCTTGTTGAGAATAATAACCGCAGTATGTGCAGCCTCACCCCAGAAGGTTGCGGGGGTTCCTGATTCATCAAGCATAGCACGAGCCATTTGTTGGACTGTTCTGTTCATTCTTTCAACAACTCCATTTTGTTGAGGCGTTCTAGCTGTAGAGAATTCTCTCCTTATCCCATGTTCATCACAGAAATCGAAAAATTCATTTGAAGTAAATTCCCCACCTCTGTCAGATCTGAGGCACTTAATTTTGTGACCTGATTCATTTTCAGCCAAGGCTTTGAAGGTTTTGAATTTTTCGAATGCTTCATCTTTGTGCTTCATAAGTCCTAACCAAACAAACCTGGAGAAATCGTCAATAAATAATATCAAGTATTCCTCTCCTCTAGGTGTTCTTTTCCTGAATGGCCCACATACATCTGTATGTACTAGCTCAAGAGGCATGCTAGCTGATCCTTCTTTCTCTGGAAAGTTAGTCCTGGTTTGTTTTCCAAACTGACATGATCTGCATATGGTGTTGTCAGGAATTTTGATATCTGGAAGATCGCGAACTGCCTGATATTTACATGCTTTCCTTATTTGTGAGAAGCTTAGATGTCCCAACCTTCGATGCCATAACCAGTGCTCTTCATCCTTGCTTAGATAGCATTGTTGTTGTCCTTCTTCAAATATGTACAGATTATTTGGAGTTCTTTTCCCTTTGAGAACTGTTTTACCTGTATCAAGATCACGAACAAGACATCCATTTGATCTGAATATAACCTCGGTTCTTTGATCACACATCTGGCTGACACTTAGTAGATTATGCTTCAATCCATCAACAAATAAAACATTTCCAGCCTTAACATCTTCTTTTAAAGGAGCAATACCTTTTCCTTTTATAGTTGCAGGAGTATCATTTCCAAAAGAGACTTTCTTTCCCTTTTCTAAATTAGAATAAGACTCAAGTTTTTCTTTATCACCTGTCATATGCTTCGAACATCCACTGTCAATGTACCATAGATTTTCTTGTCCTTCTGCATAAAAAGCTATCCCACATCTTTCTGTTTGAGGTTCCTTTATTCTCCATGTTTTTGCGCCTGAGGCTTGTTCCTTTTTCTGATCTTGTACCTTTCTTTCCGGAAACCTGCTTCTGCATTCAAAGTCTTTATGTCCAAAATTATTGCAAATAGAACATTCAACTTCATTTTCAAGAGCTGAAAAGTTGTTATAGGTCCTTTTTGTAATCCCTGTCATACTTCTTTGTTTTTGAGCTTCCCTAGTCATGATTGTTTTATACGCAACACATTGAGCTACTTTGTGACCAAAGTTATGGCAAGAAAAGCATTGTCCATTGAAGAAGCTTCTGCGATTATTGGATCTACCAGCCAACTGATTGTAATTTCTATTTTCATCTATTCTTGAACCAAATTGAGAAGATTTTACCTGTGGCTGGTTGTGGCTTTTGTTCACCCTTGAGCTGGATTGCCCTTGATAGTTTCTGTTTGACATTTGTCCCTGCTTTACCCGATGATCTTCCTTGTGCTCTTGCTCATTTCTTCTTGCTGCATCAAGATAACTTTTTGAAGTGGATGCTTGAGAAGTTTCTCCATTATAGCCCAAACCTGTCTTATTTAGTGGAGACCGCTGCACACTGATAATCTCATCTAAAGTTTCAGATCCTTTGACAAACTTGAGATTAATAGTTTTTGTTTTCTCAATTTCTTTTCTAAGACCAACAATTTCACCTTCTAATTTTTCAAGATGTTTTTCTTTTTCATCAATTTGGAATTGTAGAGTATCAATAATCATGTTCTTTTCTTCTATGCATCTCTTGAGTCTAGTAATTTCATCATAAAGGTTATCCACATCTACAGCATCCTCATAATCATCATCTTCAAATGCCATTAACAACCTATATTTATTACCTTGTTCATCTTCATCACTGTTTGATAAGCCATCACTATCTTCATGGGTGTAGTAGCTTTTCTTATTTGCACTCTGTTTCTTGCTCCATCTAACTGGTTCCTTTCCTTTATCCTTATAAGAGCATTTTGCAGCATAATGACCTACTCTTCCACAAGCAAAGCATTTGAAAGGTAGCTTACCTCTGAACCTTCCAGAACCCCTTTGAAGATTTCTGACAAAATTTGATTCTTCTTCCTCTTCTTCTGGAACATGACTTGCTTCATAGTGATCTTCTTTGCCTGATGCTTTAAAAGCAGCTTCCCTTCTGTCTGATGGACCTCCCTTTCTCATTTCATAAGCAGTTAGAATTCCATGCAGCTGAGACATAGTGAGAACACGGAGATTTTCCTTTTCTTCTACTGCAGATACTTTAGATTCAAACTTGGGGGATAATGATCTTAGAATCTTTTGAACTACTATAGTCTCTTTTATTTCTTCACCCAAATTTTTCATACAATTAACAATCTCATCTACCCGAAGAAAATAATTAGCCACACTTTCATCATTGTACATCTTGAGAGTCTCATATTGAATCCTGAGAGTTTGAAGTTTAGCTTCTTTTACCTGTTCATCTCCTTCATAGCTAGTGATCATTTTGTCCCATATCTCTTTTGCTGATTTGAAGTGCATGACCTTCATGAACTCTGTTTGGGATATACTTCCTAATAGAGTACTGACTGCTTTTGCATTTGTTTCATACTGCTTTTTCTCAGCTGGATCTGTAGGAGTAACTGAAGGAAAGGCATAGCCTGTTTCTACAATGTTCCAAACTTCTGTACCAAGAGATTGAAGATATGCAGTAATTCTTACCTTCCAATAATTGAAGTTTGTCCCATCGAAGACGGGTGGCCTGATTGATGCTTCTCTCTCGTAGTTGCTCATGATGAACGATCTACCTTCAAGCGATCAAGCTTTTCTGAAGGACCTGCTCTGATACCAATTGTTGGAAATAATACTGAGAGGGGGGGTGAATCAGTATTATCTAGCAATTTACCAAATCTTCCTTATTTGATCTTTTGAATTATTCTTGCATATCAGTACCATAAAACAATGAGCATGAATAAAGAAAATAGACAGTCACACCAAAGAACACAAGATGTAAGGTGGAAACCCAATGCGGGAGAAAACCACCTGCTGCAATATGTCTCTATCTTCTTTCAAGAAATTCTTTTTACAATGATTTTGTGCTGGTGCAGTCCTTTACCAGCATGCAGGCTGCAACCTGCAGAGAGCTACAACTCTCTCTCGTTTTCCAGTTTCTCCTGGAAGGGAGCTACAACCCCCTACTTCTTTTCATGAAGAATCAAATGATCAACAAGTATACAACAGATACAGTCCACTACAGATATCAGATCAGTAATTACAGAAATAACCCAGAACACCTTACGAATAGAAATATACAGTCAACAGATCATCTCAAGACAGGGACGCATATTTTATTTCTGTGGCCTGCGACTGGACGCAGTCTACCTTCCGCTGCTCTGCGTGCAGACGCACTGCTCCTTTATGCTTAGCTGCGACCGGCGCACCCAAAGACACTGTCGCGCCGCGTCTTTTGCCTCAGAGACGCACCCAATAACACAGTCGCGCCGCGTCCTTTGCCTCAGAGACGCACCTGAGCCTTTACTGTACTGCGTCTCGGCGCACTTTCTCTTCACTGAATCTGCGTCCCTTCAGATATAGAAGATAAGAGGACTTCAGATCCAACCCAAACACTCAGATCCATAGATCTGATCATGCGCCATAGAGATCACAGTCCATTAGAAGATTCGCCTTCATAGATCTGGACTAGATCTCACCAAAAGATCTTCAACCAAGATGATACTCAATCCAAATGAACTCCTTTGCTTTATATAGGCAAGCTTCTCCCCAAAACATGGAACAATACCACGAGCCGACACCATAGAAACACAAAACCGTCGGCTAGATACCACACAAGAAACCCCCACGTGCTTTTCTTTGCCTTGAAATGTGTGCACTGGGCGGACGCACCTCCTGAACGGCTGGCCTGCGTCCCTGGACGCGGGTTCTCTATGGTATACCTGCGGGGACGCACTGGCTGAACATATTTCCTGCGTCCTTCTTGATTTATCACCTGAATGGGTTTGCCATCAAGGACAACACCTGAATCATAATGCCAACACCTGTGTCACTATACCTATCACTCCCTACATGTACTCAATGCAATGTGAGGTACTCCCACTCCACAACACAGTCCAACATACTACGACACACCCCCATGCGTCTCCATGCCCATCTACAAACCACTGCTCCATGCTAGACGCTCCTACCCATCCCTGAATGAGATGGACTAAATTTGTGTCCATATGCGTTGGCTCGCATCCAACACAAATCATCACCTCCACTATCGCATCACCATGCTCTCCGATGAGGGGACCTCCCCTCCAAGTCCTCCCTAAGGGATCGAAGAAGTAAACCTCTCCAGGTGTCAGCATCAATGCCACCACTGCTCTGCTCCTCTATGTCTCACACAAATGCGAAGAATCCCAAGCTCCATACGAGGCACTATGTGGTGTCCTGCTAATGCCACCTCCTCCAACAAACTCCTGCCAGAGTATGCTAATCATCCTGAGACCCCGTGTACAATTGTCATACCAAGACAACCCAAGGGGTCTGCCCAAAAACTGGTTGGCCACTAGTGCTAACCAAAACTCTCCTAGTGGAGGTGCACGCTCAACTTCTAGGTAAACTATACCGTCTAGGTCATAGTCAACCAGTATACCTGGGAAATGATAGGTGTTCCCTCCTGCATCCCAATGCCAGTTGGAGCTTCCAGCATCCCCAGTGCCTGGAAACTCTTGTTGAGCTCCACCTGGGTCCACTACTATCTCCATAGTCCACTCCACCGGGTACCAACTCAAAATATCTCGCCACCCAACCCCAAGAGAGGGATCGAATGCACGAACTCCCACACATAGAACAACCCCATCATGCAGGTGCTACACCCTGTGCAACTCAGGTCGTCTCATCTCACTATCATGGTCAATACATACAATCTGACTCGGTAGCTCTATCTCCCTTTATCCAATCGGCCAAGGTAACCTAATAGTGCTGTCAGCCTTGTCTATGTATGCCCGAAGAGGGCTGCTCTCATGCCCCAATGTGCACTCTAGTTGCACCAATAGGGAATCCAACCACTCCCCAACGTGAGTTAATTTGGTCGTGGACTCCGCACAAACTTTTCTCATGCCCTCCAACTCCTCGTAAAGCTGCAGAATAGCCTCACGCACTAATGCGACCTTCCTTTTTAATGCTATAAGGTCGGCCTGAAACTGGTGGAACTATCGTGGGCATCTATCGCTTGTAAACTAGGTCACATCTCCAGGTACCTCAGCAATTGTTAGCCTCTCTTCCATGGGTGGCTCCTCCTCAATAGATGGCTCTATGTGTGTAGGCTCTATCTTCTCCACCGAGGTGTCAACTGGGGCTATCAAAGAGATCTCAATAAAGGTGACTATTATGCCACACTAGGTATATCGATGCTCTCCTCACCATCATGTGGGCTCTCAACATCATGCTCAACCTCCTCCTTAGGCTCCTAATATCAAAAGCCAGGTATCCACCAACAAAAGAGCCCACTGATCTCACCCTCTAACTTTCTTTGTCATCCCTGCTCCTTTTCAAAAGATCTGGTGCCCTGATGTGGTCGACTTTCCCCATATGATGTAGATGGGTGCACCCCCACGACCTGCTCACCTCTAACATCTTTGTTGTAAGGGTGAGAATGGGTTTGGTCTGTCACCCTCCTCAACTGGACCAACCGCTCATCATCCCAATGAATTCTACCCTAGAATTTCTGCATAACGGATTTCCCTTGAGCCATGGGTTTGTCTTCGGTTTCACCCGTCACTATGCACTCATACCCAAAGCTTCCATGATCTTCTGGCTAGTTTCCCATAGCTGGGCCAAGATCATGCTTTGATACCACTGTAATGTTCCAAACTTAAATAAACAATGATATGCAAAGGAAAAATGATTTACAACACATAAATTTTAAACAATCAACAAATGCTCATAAAACTCTAGAAGTAATAACCAGTTGAGCCATTTTATTAATCAATGGAGCAAGTACAATAGTATGGAGGAATGAACCTAGGCTTGCATCAATGGAAAGCGTGATAGAACCCAAGTGATAATACAATGATCTCAAATGCTGGAAATGACTGCTCCTCTAATGCTCTGCGCTGCCTTGAAAACTACCCTGCTGGTTGGAAAGGAACTACAAGAACTCCACTTTTTCTGCTCAAAAAATGCTACAAATTCAGCCCCAATCTCCTTGACCAAAACCCAGAAATGGTTTGGCCCTATTTTGACCTCCCAAAATCGACCCCAAAGTCACTATGCAATCCCTAGTAATTCTACATTGTCTGCTGCAAATATACGGCTGAAAACCCCACTTATCTTGCTCAGAAAATTCTGAAACTTTATATTTTGGATCCTTGTCAAAACCCTAGGAAAGCCCAGAAATGGTTTGGCCATATTTTGACATCCAAAATTTGACCTCTTCTATGGCCCACACCCTCTGAACAACTCCAGAAATAAGGCCTGCAAGGAATTACCACAAAGTCCTCTGAAATGGAAGAAAACACCACTCCAAATATCTCCTCTAACCTACATGATAAATCTCAGCCTCAAGGACTGATACTCTACCCACCAAATGATCTCCCACACACATTGCCTCTGTGCTGGCCCAGGTAATGCGAAAGTCACACTGCCAAGCCAGAAGATCAATCAGCTCCCAAACTCTCTAGATGCTGACAATCATCCCTAGCCTCCTCTCTGGAAAATCTCACCTCAAATCTCCATTGCTAAGTACCACTAATGAACTTGGCCTCCTCTCCAATTTGTCCCCCAGTAATATGCACAACCTGGAAAGGAATGCTACTGCTGGGAATCACAATGTGATCCTCCTCCTGAAGAAATGAAGAAAACCTTCCTAGGGTGGCACTCGAAGTCCGCTGAAGAAAGAGTGAGCTCTTTGCCTGAAGAACTCGTGCTAAACGGCCAGTGACTTGGCCAAGCGGTTCAAGCAACCAAAGAGAAATCGATATACTCCAATAAGATGAATGAAATGAGTAGAGCTACCTTCCTCATATATATTTCGTGGAGCACTTTTCACTCCAATTTGACCTCAATCGTGGGCCCTCACTTAACCACCTGCATGCAAAACTTAACCACCTTCATGCAAACCGAACTAGGTAGTGCATATTTCCCTAGTGTGGGTGGCCCCCATGTGTAATTTAACCACAACAAAATGACTTCTCCTAAGTCTAATCTCCTAATAAAAATTGAATAGGCCCCACTATCTCCAAAATTGGCCCCAAAATGCAATAATTAGTCTTGTTCAAAATTAATTTAGGAAGGGACATTGCAAGTTGGCCCCCAAGTTCATTGGTAGTTTAATACCCGAACATAAATGAGTTTGAGATGTTTGACATTGTATTATATAACTCAAGAATCACAAGGTAATTTAATTAGAGTTAAAAACTAATTAGAAGAAGCTAACTAGGGTGTTGGCTTGAACTTCTCTCTATTGAAGAAGATCGTTGTTAAAGGTAGCCTGTGGAAGTTATTTAGTGCAATTATGTCACATATGCTTTTCTCCAAATCATTGATGGATGGACATAATATTGCATCAAAAAATAACATTCCTTTCTACAATTATTGAAATATGTAGGCCATTCAAAATGAGTTTGTTGTAGGTCTCATGTATATAAGAGTCAAAACTCGACACAATTAAATTAGGAGAAAAGGAGTATCAACTTTTCTCCAAATCATTGATGGATGGACATAATATTACATCAAAAAGGAACATTCCTTTCTATAATTATTGAAACATGTAAGGAATTCAAAATGAGTTTGTTGTAGGTCTCATGTATATAAGAGTTAAAACTCAACACAATTAAATTAGGAGAAAAGGAGTATCAATTCCTCACTACAATTGAAGGTGGTTTTTTTGTTCTTATTGGCTAATTTTACATTAGTTTTCATCCTAATAACTTACATCGAGCATGAAAGCCTTTTATTCTTCATCAACATTCAAATTTTGTCATTGTAATATTCAAAGTTGGAAACCAATGAGATTTAATAATGGAATGTGGTTGTTAAGGAGCATGATTTTCGCAAAGTGGTGCATTCTAAAACCTACTCCATAGTGTTGAGAAGTGTAGCAAGAAAGGCTCAATTTGACTTAGCCTTGGTCAAATTGAGAAATTTTGAAGTTTCCACATCAACAGACAACTTGGAGGTGGTTAATTGAGGTGACATGGCTCTTGTCACTCTGTTATCTCAGTAAATTCGAGTTAGAGGGCTTCGAGTTCAGTTTGCATGAGTTGATTGCTAATTTATAGCAATCTAGTTCAGTTATTTCTATTTGTACTTAGTTAAACTGGTTCTAGCAGTTAATAGAACTAGTTGGAGGTCAATTGTCTAGTGGGACAATAGTCTAACTCAGAGATCATCCAGTTAATTGATCAAATAACCAAAAATAGCTCATGCATGCAAGGACTTTTAATTTCTCGGCTATGGTGGAGATTCCAAGGAAATGTAACATCAATTGTAAACTAGTGTTGAGTGTACAAGTGTTGCATGCAATCAGTGATCAATCCTTGGGAATTGTGAAACCAATTTGGAGGAAATTCCTAAATAATAGGGGCTAATTTCCTTAGCATTTTTGCAAGGAAATAGGAGCTCAGATGGGGGGGAAATTGACTTATTATGGGTCAGAGCTTCTCACTCAATAGAGAGAATAATTATTCACTTGCAGATATTTCTTAGAGTGAGCATGCAATTGTAATAGTTTCTCTATTAAATTGATTAATGCAAATAGGATGAACGGTTTTTTTAAGAATTGATTTCCCCTAGATACATCTATGTACTTATGTATGTGATTGATGCATGTTTGTGAATGTTGTTCTAAATTGCGAATTAATTATGGATAGCAGTAGAGTAGAATTGTGTCTCTTTATTTAGATTAATTTTCTTGAGCAGTTGCAATTCTATCACCTAATTTCTACATGGTATTAGAGTAGGATTGACATTAGAAAAATAATTTCGAGTTTGTTCCTCCAAAAGTTCGAATTTGCAGCTTTAATGTAGCAAGATTTCTTCAGAATTGAGACATTGGCCTTCAATGGACTGAGATTAGAGTATGCCTTGGAAGGAAATTCAAATTTTGATTCATGGAAGGATCGTATGGAGGAAATGCTTGATGATAATGGCTTGTTGGATTATGTCAAGATAGAAATCCCAAAACCAGGATCAGTTGATGCCCAAAACCTAGCCCAATGGAAGAAAGGCGTAGCCAAGGCGAGGAGAATAATTTTGGAGGGAGTGAGATAGAATGTGGTCTTGAGTCTCAATGGAAAAGAAACTCCTTTCGCATGGTGGAAAACACTAATTGAGCTATTCGAGAATAGCAGTGACCATAGAAAATTGGCCCTCAAATACAAACTTTGAAACATTAAGATGAAGAAGAATTATACTATTTCGTAGTATCTCTCCATATTTACACAAGTTTAGGATGAGCTTGGAAGGGTTTGGGAGAATGTTACAGAAGGTGACCTCGTGATCCTAGCTCTTCTAGGCCTTCCCAAATCCCGACATAGCTACCAGTACTCGATGAATGGGAGGGAGAAATTACTGAATTGGGAATGCTTATGGTCTGATTTGGTACAAGAAGAAATCATGTGAAATACCATAGATGGATTTTCATCCAAGGGAGAGGATGAAGAAGAAATTGCATTGCTTGGAAAGGGAAAGAAGGGAAAAGGGAAGAAATCTCAAACCAAACCAAAATCTAGCTGAGGGGGCAAGAAGAAAGACTTGTCCAAAATAAAATGCTTCAATTGTTATGAATACATGCCTATGCTACAAAGTGTCCACACAAGAAGTTTGGGAAGAAACCTGGGGGAGCAGGAGGTGAAGAATTAGCTTCATAGTTCAAGCTCGACTTCACCCTGATCACATGCATGGCCAACACTTTGATGGGGAGTGTGTGGTACTTGGACTCAGGTGTCTCGTTCCATATGACAGGGTGTAGAGAGTTTTTCAATGACCTGGAGGAGAAAGATATCCATATGCATATTGAGCTTGGGGACAATGAAAGGTACAATGCTACTGGGATTGGTACAATAACCTTTAAGAGGGAGTTGATATCCCCTCTTTGCCTCAAATATGTCATGTTTGTACCAGGCCTAAAGAAGAGTCTCATCTTTGTAGTAGTTTTGGATGACCATGGCTATGATGTAATCTTCAATAGGGGAAATCCTTTATGAGACACATAGCCACTATGCAGGTGAAGAATCTATACAAACTTGATGTGGAAGAATGTGTTGCATTAAGTAGTAAGGTAGAGAAAGTGTAGAGTCGAGATGTTGGTGAACTATGGCACAGAAGACTTGGTCATTTACACCATTGCACCCTTAAAATTATGCAGCAAATAACCACTAGCCTCCCTAAAGGATCACTTGAGTAGAAGGATGTGTGCAAAGGTTGTACCTTGGTGAAGTATGTAAAATCCACATTCCATTATCGAGACAGAAAAGAAAATAAATTCTTAGAGAAGTATGTAAAATCCACATTCCATTATCGTGATAGCAAAGAAAATGAATTTTATAGGGTTTTCTACCCTATAGAATAGTCTTAAAATTGCACACGAATAGCTCCACATGTGTAAAAAATGGAAGTTGATGTGGCATCCACTCGATACCATGGTGGTCAACAAGACAGGTCAAGTTGTGTGAAGCAACTTGCACATAAGAACTCAAATTGAGGTGATTTTCATGTCATTAAAGGTTATTGAACTATAGAAAAGCATTAAAACATCACAATATATTCTTGCAATTTTTTTTATAACAAAAGCAATCATTGATACATCAAATGGTATTTGAAAACTCATGAACCCCAATTCTCTAAAGTGGTACTTTCCCTGTAAATGGGACCTACGTGCTAACAATTCCACTGTTTCTACTAATAAAGCACCAAAATAGATAACGTTATATAATGGTCCATTTCAAATCATATCTCCCTAATATACCTCCCATTTAGGGAGGCATTTGGTCTCTAAAATTTGTTAATGAAGGAGGTGATGAATTTTTTCCTCGACCTTCTTTCTAGAGTACCATTTGGCCTTACTTGCATGTTTTCCTTTTAGCCAAACCTATCAGAGTTCATATTAACCCCATATTTTTCTCCTAGGCTTGGTCTATAATGTTTTATCTTTTATACCTACTATGCTTGGGATTCTATTTCTGAGTCATCTATGACAGGTAAGACATTATCATCAGTTTCTTTTTCCAAAGTGGAAGGTTTATAGAGTTTTATATTATCCACATTCACTACTAGGTAAATGTATAGATATGTCAGGTTAGACTAAGTCTATATGCATTATCACCCACCTTCTCCAACACTTCAAAGGTACCATACTGCAAATCCTTGATTTTCTTACTAAGAACATGTAGACTCTCTTTGATCAAGTTCAACAAAATCTGGTCTTCCACCTTGAATGTTTTCTCAATCATGTGATGGTCATGTTGGGCCTTATAATATTCTTGTTACCTCTTCAATGTCTCTTGTACTTGAAAATGGGTTTTCTTGATCTTATCAATGAAATATTCAACATTCAATTGCTTCTATTGTAGTGTATTCCCCTCACTACTTGTTGTTGTCCAAATATGCCATTTAAGGCAAAGGTGGAAAATATCGAAAAACAAATTTCTAAAAGGGATTTACTAATAGAATTATGGATTTGACATGTTATATGAGTATTGAATATAAACCAAATTTTTTTCCCATGTCCTTGAGATCTTTTAATTTTAATCCTTCAAATGTGGAACCAATGTCCTATTCACTACTTTTGTCTACGCATATATTTGTAGATGGGAATTTGATAATATTTCCAATTTGGCATCCATCTTCTAGAAAAGTGTAGTCCATAAGGAATTTGTTAGAGTCTGTAGCTCAGGTAGATACTTCTATGTGTTCCTATTATAGGAGAAGGGCAGAAAAGGGTCAAGAAGGCATGACCGATATGGTCAAAGGGTTGAGATAACCATTGGAGATCTAAGTGATAAAGTTGGAGTGAAGGTTAAGGAGTGACCTTGAGTGCTAAGAAAACCGGTGACCTGGAGTCAGAGGGAGTCGGGCTTCAGAGGGAGTGAGTAGGCTTAGAAGGGAGTCATTATTCAAATGGAGTTAGTAGGATCAAAGGGATTCAACATCTCAGAGGAAGATATCCTTTAGGTTCAAGAAGTCATGGTACATGATGAGCATGCATGATGGTCATGAGCAGGAGGCTTCTAGGAGCAAGGTGTCTTTGAAGAAGGGTCTTTTTCATATAGGGGAAATTTCTTTTGTGTCATATGGAGCAGTTGTGGTCGCAGATAAGGGTGGAAATGTGTTCCAAGTTTGAAGGTAGAGCCACTTTCAGGTGGTGTTGTGGGAATACATCCCTCGCTAAGAGGGAGTGTTGATGTTTTGGGTAGCATCAGGAGTATTCTCATGTGTGGGGCAAGTGGGCTAAGAGATGGGGATTTTCACCTATAAACCCATGGTATTATGAACCATGGTATTACACCCTTGGAGTAGTATAAGTAAAAGGGTGAGTGATGAATTCTTGTTGTGTTGTGGCTCAACAAGAGAGCTGAGAGGATTGAGAGGAACGACAAGGCCAAGTAGGGCTAAGAGGGTTGGAAGGACTGAGCAAGTCGAGAGGGTTGAGCAAGGTTGAGAGGGTTGAGACATTCGTGCAGGGCCAAAAGAGCTTGTGGTAGGCCTAAGATCCATGGAGGGTTGAGAGGGCTTGTGGTAGGCCTCAGATTTGTGGAAGGGTCGAGTAAGCCTCAAATTTGTGAAAAGGTTGAGTAGGCATTAGATCAGTGGCTTGGCCTGGAGGATTGAGCAGGTTGAGATAACCAAGCAGGATAGAGTGGGCTTGTGGTAGGGCCTTAGATATGTGGATGGCCTAGAGGTCTTGTGGTTGGCCTTAGATCTATGGAGAGCTGAGAGGGATGAGAGGGCCTATGGTAGGCCTTAGATTTGTGGAAGGGTCAAGTAGGCCTGAAATATATGGAAGGGTTGAGTAGGCCTCATATTAGTGGTTTGTCTAGGAGGGTCTAGAGGGTCAGGAAGGGACAAGAGTTGCGAGCGAGCCATGCAACAATGAGAGGGTTGAGTGAGCCAGTAGAGGTATAGAATGGGGAAAAAGAGGCTCCCAAGCTTGAGTATGGACTAGCAACAATAACAACAGGGACATAACCTATAGATCTGAGGAGGAGCAAGATGTTCCTTTGATATTTACCAGGAGGAGGTCGAGATAGGTCTGAGGAGAAGACACACCATACAACAACACTAGCCTTAGGAGTAGGAGTATGATACTACAATGTGTCAGGTTTGGGGAAGGTGCAAGGAGTAATTGAGGAAGATCAAAGGACAACTATAAGGCTTGATTAGGTAGATAATTCTAGGTTTATTACTATATGTAATTCCTCATTTGGACCATTATCCTAGTAAGGGATCCCAAGCAAGTTATGAGAAGAATTTAATAAAGAATTGTTGATTGGGAAAAATGTGTGTGCAATACGTTCAGGGAAAATTTTAAGGATGAAAATTTATGATAAAGTTTAGAAACCTTGGTGAATCTTACTAGTCCTTAATATGCAAATTGAAAAATGCTTGACAAAATTTCTGTAAAATTATTCAAATTTCTAATGATTTTATATAACATCTATAAAATTTGGGCGATATCTAAGGTCAAATAATTTTATAGCATAAAATTTGGACAAATCATAGTTAGTACAAATGGAGATTGGAGAACCAATTTTTTGGAAAAAGCATGGAAAATTAGCCCACAATGAATATTAGCCCCTAAAATTTTCCCTAAATACGTTTATCGTGCATGTATAATTTGTTTTTGGTTAGGCACGTTAGTGTGTTTCGGTTAATTAGTTGGGATAAACTTGAGACCGTTACTAGATATGGGTTGTGTGTGTGTGCACTGAGTCTAGTGCCCAAAAATCTATAGTATTAGAGCAGTTTTCTAAGAATATCTGAGATTTTCACAGGGGACAACTATGAGAGGGATCCGTACAAATTATTGCAGGTAGCAACAATGTTTTGAATACCCATGCCAAGAGAGTTGGCTAAGTATGGAAAACTTCTTGTATGCGACATAAAGGCCAGGATCAACAAGCCTAGTTCCATAGAGTAGTGTGAACGATGTCATGTTGGGCATGATCGAGTAGTTATCTGATGTAGTGTCCAGCAGGAGTTGTTGGGCAGAGGATTTGTTGCGACAAGCACAAGCCAACATAGTTCATAGCAACTAGGAGGACCACTAGTAGAGACCGTACAAATTGTATGGAGGTTTTCCAGTAGGGTTAATGGAGTCTAGCCCTCAGAAGGAGAGATAAAGACCATATCAATCAAGGGTTTGGAAGTAATGTTAGAGAGACTTGGCACTAGGAGCTACAAGATGGATAATGAGGCTTGGGATGTTGCGAATGAACCAGAGGGTAAGCATGTTCTAGGTAGTTCTTCCAGAAGTACCTTCTGCACTAAGAGGGAGTGTTAGATTTTATAGCTTGGGTAGATACTTCTATGTATACTTTTTTTATAAGAGAAGGGTCGAGAAGGAAAAACCAATATGGTTAGAAGGCTGAGATAGCCATTGGAGATCCAAGTGAGAAACTTGGAGTGAAGGTCAAGTAGAGACCTTGAGAGTTGAGAAGGCTTTCGATCTGGAGTTGGAGGGGCTTAGGATTCAGAGGGAGTGTGAAGGCTTGGGGGGACTCAGTCTTCATAGGGAGTTAGCAGACTTAGAGGGAGTCAACAATTTAAAGGAAGACAACCTTTAGGTTTGGGAAGTCATGGTACAAGATGGTCATGCACAATGCTCAAGAGCAGGAGGATTTTAGGAGTAAGGTGTCTTGGAGAAGGGTCATTATCATATAACAGGAATTTCTTATGTGCCATATGGAGCAGTTGTGGTCAAGGTTTCTTGGGAGCGGACGCAAGAAGCGAGAGCGGGGAGCAACATTTTCAAAAGCTCCTGGGTTGAGAGAGAATTAGGAGAAATTTTTTATTATATATATATATATATATATATATATATATATATATATATATATATATATATATATATTGATGCATATGTGTCAACAAAAGCATGTAGAATGATGAATTAGTTATAAAAAAAACATGGATTAAACCATATAACATCAATCATCTAGTAGTTACAATCTTCATCAACCACAAGTACAAAATTTACAATTTTTCATTTATATAGCATGTAAGGGTGCACATAACCAAAATAGCATTGGGTGAAATCCATCTCTAAACCGAAAATACATCAACAAACAAAGTGTAGATGGTCTCTAGCATCCAAAAAAATCATGCTACAACAAATACCTACATATCATAAAAATCATTGCCTATCTTGGGATATTTGTTATTAATATCACCCCCTAAGCATTAACATAAGATAAAAAAAGCATAGCATGTCAAGTGAATATTTTGTTTGAGTGATGGGTACATTTTTAGTAGGATCATGATAGAGGAGTTCAACAACCAATGTCACTAACATTAAGGTACATAGAGGAATTGGTGCTCTTGATTAAATACGACTTCCATACCCTAGTACATGACAAAATACAATGGAAACATTGCAATCCCCCCAATCTTGAAAAACTGATAAGTATGTTGGATTTTGAGTGTGATCTAAAATGTACTTTCTTCATATCAAATCCAATGAGGTGAGAACCACTCTCAAACATCCCGAGTCCTTTCATGGTAATGTTAAAAAATTAAGTAAAAGGATGGAAATTAAAGATAAAGAAGAATGTCACTTTTACTTTAAGAGTTTAACATTACCATGAATTGCATATCAATACTAGGGCCATAGGCTTGATCATTAGGTTGCCTCGCTCAAAAATTCTTGTTTCTTTGAAAAAATTGTGAAAAAAGCTAGCTAGGGAGCGAATTTTTTTTAGGGAGCATGCTCCCACCACACTTCAGGAGCGGATTCGAGCGGGGGGGTGCACTCCCCCGAAACCCTAGTTGTGTTGGCGGATCAAAGGTGGAAATGTGTTCTAAGTTCGAAGGTAGAGCCACTTCTAGGTGGTGTTGTGAGAAGACATCCTCTTGAGAGATCTTTCTCGACTAATATGGATTTGTCTCATAACTCCTTGCACCTTCCTTGGGCTCAGCACATTAGAGTATCACACTCCACCTCTTGAGACTAGTGTTAAATCCCTAACCCTAATCTCAAAATGTTCATTGCTTTTGAAGCACTATTGCAATTATTCACTTTAATTTGAATTTCATTGTTTAAAGTGACAAATTCGAGTGAATTCTTTCGATTCTTCTTTGTGTTACTTGCATTGAGATTTATAGTGTAGTAAAAGATTTATCGAGTAATGATTCTTAATTGGTTGAATTTATTTTCCTAATCTACTTGTAAAACATGCATTCTCTCCATTTTTTTTGTCATTGAGGTTTATAGTGTACCAAAAGATATGTCTACTAGTAAATTTTAATTGATTGAATCTCCTTTCATAATTTGCTTGTAAAACTCAATTTATAATAAGTTAAAGCGCTTATTATTAACAAAATCTTAAAATCCCAATTAATCTAACTTCATTCAATCCTTAAGATCCCAATTAACCTAATATATTTATTTTGTAAATTAAAATGCTACTTGTTTGTAGTATATTGAGTTAATACTCAATTTTAACAAAATATTTAAATCTTTAAAGCCTAATATTTATTCATTAAAATCTTAATTAGCCTAAAACATTCATTTGTTAAATTAAGATTGTCGTTTACCTATACATCCATAATAAACAGTATACTATTCTTTGCAAATATTAGATTATTAGTTGTTTATGTATTACTTCATAATTTTTTCTTTAATTTAAAATAATTAAAAAGGATCACTAGATGTTACCCTTTGCGAATTATTATTATTATTATTATTATTATTCAGTTTTAAGGCCACTGCCAGACACCACATTGGCATATGAGCCCCTTGTTTGAGGAACAAGGGACCCACCTCAGCTAAGTGATTTGATTACTAAATTTAAGAAAATATACATACTCTACCTCTTTGGTTTTAAAGATGTAACCTTTTAGAAAGAAGGTCTGTTGTGTTGCCAAGTGTCACACTAGGCACAGCTCAGATGTAAGGCTCTCGCGTGCTAGGTGCTACAAGATCCACGGACGACTCTTGTTGCCACGCGTCATAAGATCCAGGGACGAGATGTGGGGCTCCTGCGTTGCCAAATGTCAACTGATCCACAGCTAAGGTCTTGCCACGCGTCACAAGGTCCACGCACGAGATATGGGGCTCACGTCGCCAAGTGTCGCCAAATCCATGGCCCAGATCTTGTTGCCACGCGTCATAAGATCTAGGGACGAGATGTGGGGCTCCCGCGTTACCAAATATCAATTGATCCACAATTAAGGTCTTGCCACGCGTCACAAGGTCCACACACGAGATATGGGGCTCACGTCGCCAAGTGTCGCCAAATCCATGGCCCAGATCTGTCGCTGTCGTGCTGCCAAGTGTTCCCTGATACACGGCTCAGATTTGTAGTTGTGGAGCTGCCAAGTGTCCGCGGATCCTCGACCCAGACGTGCCGCTGTGCTGCTGCCAAGTGTCGCCGATTCTAGGCCCAGATCTGTGGTTTGATGCTGCCAAGTGTCACCAGATCGACGGCCAAGATGTGGGTGTGTTACCAGGTGTCGATAGATCCATAATTGAAATGTGGGGCTCTCACGTCGCTAAGTGTCACCAGATCATGGCCCATATATGTGGTTGTCCTGCTGCCAAGTGTCACCTGATCCACGAAACAAATCTACTGTCGTGCCACTGCCAAGCATCACCATATCCTCGACTGCTGTAACCATTGTACAGGGATTTAAACTTAAAACCTTATTGGCTTATCCGCTCATGAGCTTATCAGTTTAAATGCGTATCTGCCTATAACTTTATAATCAGATATTTTTATCGGCTAATAACTAGATAAGTTTATCGGTTTATAAGCATAATAGCTTATAATATTATAAGTCTTAGTGGTTATCTTTCTATAAGCAACTGACCGTATTGGCTTATAAGTCCAGTAGATTATCAGTCTATAATTAGATAGGCTTATCAAATTATAAGCCGTTGACTTATTAATTTATGAGCACTTCGGCTTATGAGCTTATAAGCAGATGGCCTTATAATCTTATAAGCCGATAAGCTTATAAGTTTATAAGTAGATAACCTTTTCAAATTATAGGAACAGATGCTTATCAATTTATAAGCACTAGCGCTTATAATATTATAAGCACGTTTCCTTATTAGTTTTAAGCTTATCATCTTATAAGCCCAGGAGCCTATCAAATTATAATTAGACTAACTTATCCATTTATACGCAGATTGGCTGAGTAACATATCCGTTTATAAGCACATAAGTTATCAATTTATAACCAGATGTACTTTTCCATTTATAATTTGATAACTTAGCTATTTACAATCCGACGTACTTATCCATTTATAAGCAGAAAAACTTATAATTTTATAAGCACCTAGTCTTATTAGTCAATAAGCCATCAGTTAATAAGCAGAAAGGCTTATTAATTTTTAATCAGATGTACTTATCAGTTTATAGCGTATCAAATTATAAGCAGATAAATCCATTGGAAAATATCCTTTTCTGTTATCCGCTTATCTGCTTAAGCACACGAAGTCTATCTGCCTGAAGCGCTGCGGCGGGAGACAGCAACCGAAGCAGGATGACTATGATAGCCCGACTATTTCACCCTTTGTCTACCCACTACAGTCACCAAGATCTGCGGCTGTGGAGCTGCTACATGTCACCGAGATCATGGGTTGCGGAAATGCCACGTGTTGGCGACATCTGCGGTTATGGAGCTGTTAAGTGTCTCCGAGATCAAGGGCTGTGGAGCGGCCACGTGTCTCGTAGATCTGCGGCTGTGGTGCTTCCAGGAGTCAACAAGATCAAGGGTTGTGGAGTTGCCACGTGTCAAAGTGATCTGCGGTTGTGATGCTGCCAAGTGTCGCTGAGATCTGCCGCTGTGGTGCTGCCAGGTGTCACCAGATATGCAGTTGCGGTGCTGCCAACTTGCATTAGAACCATGGCAGAGATGTAGGGTTGTGTTGCTGCCAGTTGTCACAAGATCCATTGCCTAAATGTATGGTTGTGCGCTGCTAGGTGTCACAAGATCCACGGTTGAGATCTACGGCTCTAGTGCTGCCAGGTGTGGCAAGATCTGGCCCTATTATCCTTGTAATTTGTCATTCAAACAAAGAGCGGATCATTATGGACTATTAGGTATTCTGCAGAAGCAACTACAGGGAGTATGGGCACGTGACCAGGTAACAGTGAAGTGAGGAGCAAGCAAAGGATACCAGTGCGGCGGGATGCGAAGTCGGTAGATGAGATGAGTGTTTGTTTCGATTAAAAATGACCTCAATCACTCTCGACAATCTCAGGATCTTTATGGGAAGGGACCTTTCGCTCTCGCAAGATGTTGTTGACCAAATTCTAGACTACTTTTTTTTCTGAAAGAAAAAAAGCACTATATTATATTGAGGCAATATATACAAGATGTTCTGATGGATCTCATAAGAAGATCGCTTGTGCATTCAGCATGATATCAGTCGGAGACCTGAAGCAACAAAAACTTAAGGACACAATACAGAAAGATGAGAGCCCTCCGAAACATCAAGGACACAAAACCAAAATTAATCTCCACATATACTGCATTCATCGGATAGTAGGAAAGAGAGCTGAGATAGAAGACAGAACATATTTGGAGGAGATATTTGAATCCTCAAAGATTTTTAAGTTCCTCCACTTCCAAAGGCACCATATAGTGATGGGAAGTATTAGTTGCTTATCAACTTCTTGTCTTCCCCACCAGTCAAAAGCATATTGTCATCAATCCATAGACGACTTGTGCCCCAAAAGCGTACATTCTTGCCATCTACCTGTTATTTAGCTCCCCGATTTATATACGCTTTTGACGATCCGGTCCACTGTGTGATTTATTTGCGCGTTTGTAGTGCTTTTTCTGTGGCATGACTGTAACAGGTTTTCCAATCGGAGAAACAATAGTAATTGATAAGTAAACCACTAGTGCTTCTTTGTATTGTTTGTGTGGTGATTGCTTTTTCAGTGTGTTATTTGTTGAAATGGGTTGAAAACGACAGATAGATTCCCTTTGTTTGAGGCAGAGTAGATGGTGATTTCATAATTGGGAATTCAAAAGGATCATTGAATGTGAAATCACCAATGATCTGGTATTAGTTACAGGTAATGGTAAACTCAATTTATTTCTGGACACTGGCAATTGTGGTCCAATGTTGAAGAGGTAAATATCAGATTTTAAACTGTGATGGTACCTGTGTTTAGTATGGCTCTGTGTTTAGCCAGAGAATTGAAAATCTTTATTTCAGCCAATTTAATGTGTTTAATATACTAAATACATGAGTTGGATCTATGTCCTGTGTAAGATCTGGGCCTTTTTTTTTGGGGAATGGATGGAAAACAATTGCGGAAGTGCAGCATATAATCCAGTTGGGATTCACGCCAATGAAATCGTGGTTGTAATGTGAATCGTATTCTTAACTTTTAAATTAGTTTGATTTCAAAAAGGAATTGCGCTTCAAAATGTGTGTAGTTTTCCCTTCATAAACTTGATGTTCATTGCCCAAATTTTTTGTCAATGGAAATTCATATTCATTGAAGATATGTTGAAACATATGTAGGGAAAGTCATGAAAAGAGGAGAGATACTGAGTGGATTTTATTCTATTTTATGTATTTGATTTACCATTATAAATTTTCTTTGAATAAATGAGTGAAGCCATTCATTATGATGTTTATGAAAGCATGAGTTGGAATGTGAATGCTCAAAATATTATTTTTTAAATTATTAAGTATATATAATATAAAAAAAATTACAATGTGTAAATATTATTTGGTATTTATTTTATATGATTAGGTAAGTATATAGGTAAGGAAAATGGATTTTTTTTTTTTTTATATAATTTCATATTTTTATTATCAAGCACATCAAGATTTTTTCCATATGGCTTTAAGATGTTATGGGTAATCATGCACTGCAATGAGAGATCAAGATTTTTCCCATATGGCTTTAAGATGTTATGGGTAATCATGCACTGCAATGAGAGATCAATATTTTTCCCATATGGCTTTAAGATGTTATGGCAATCATGCTCAAGATTTTTTCCATATGGCTTTAAGATGTTATGGGCAATCATGCACTGCAATGAGAGATCAAGATTTTTCCCATATGGCTTTAAGATGTTATGGGCAATCATGCACTGCTATGAGAGCCTTGATTGTGTTGGTAGCAAGGTGAATGCAAAGGTATTTTCATGGTTTACTTATGTTCCTTGAAAGGCCATCACTGCTTGATGGTCACATTGAAGTTAAGATGGAATTTCATGATGAGAAGTGAGTTTTCCAAACTTATAACCAACACTAATAGCCCACAAGAAATTATGTTAGTGGAGTAGGTGAACAACTCAACTCATTATTAATCAATTTCAAACCTCAATTTGGTAACTAGTAGTGGATGGCAACAATCCTAGTACAACCAATTGTTAAACAATTTCAAACCTCAATTTGGGAACTAGTAGTGGATGGCGACAATCCTAGTACTTCGGTTTTTTAATTTGTTGGATTTGTTTGTTGTAGCCTATGTTTTAAGATGATTGGTCTATTGATGATTTAGTTTCTCTAGTTAAAATAGTCAAGGTTCAAATTAAATTAAACTAAATTAAAATTAAAGTGCCAACATAATTCATCTCTAAATATCTCAATTTATGTATTTTATTATAGTGATTTGGATTTATTTTTTTAACTGGAATGAGAATTTCAGGTGAATTCATAACTTTGAAATATCAGTTGCCACTATTACACCCAGATACAACTATTTCATAAATGGTTTTTGGAGAGTTCACCAAACCACTAGAGCTAAGATTTGACTATAGTGATTTGGAATATAACTAATAACTTTTTATAAATAGGCACCTAGATCAAATCGATAATTGTTTGGAGTTTTTGAATGGAATATTTAATTTTTTTATCAACATAAATTATGATAGTGAAGAATATGTAGCATTGAAAATTAGCTATGCTCTCAAGGATTTGTGAATGCAACTTAATAAAGTTCTCCTTGTTGAGGTATTTTGTTTCTATGGAAAGTCACTCATTATAAATGATTGCCCAAATTAATTTACAACTTCTATCAAGTGAATATATTTTTAATGTTATAACTTACCTTTGTCTCATTTTTATATTAAAAAAATAAAATAGAAATGAAAGTTGTTAAGTCATATTTTGTCTCATTTTTATAATAAAAAAAAAAATGAAAGTTGTTAAGTCATATTTTGTCTCATTTTTATATAAAAAAATGGAAGTTGTGAAGTCATATTGCAAAATTGTTGGATTACATTGCAAAAACCCAAAATGAAATATCCCTTTACTTCACCTTTATTACCTAAACCCAATTACCGTCTCCCTTTCAAAAAACATTAATATGTAACATTCTTTTTTTACTTAATAAAAGGCAAAATCACAATAATCTCTTAGTATGTGAAATTCCTTTTTTACTTAATAGAAGGCAAAATCACAATGATCTCTTGGTACTTTGGCCAACGTTTTGATCTTTGCAATACATATAATTGATTTTTTAAACTTAATAAATAGAGAAATCTTGTAACACAATGAGATGTTCGTACTTTGGTGAAGATCTTGATATTTGCAATAAATATAATTGAAACAATATCTAATTGATTATAAATCTGATGAATTAATGTGAATAAAAGTTTATTTATGTTTCATTCTATATGTTAATTAATTTAGAGTGATTAAAAAAAGAAAAAGTTCATTTATATATCTTGAATTAATGTAAATGAAAGTTTATTTATATTTCATTCCATATGTTAGTTAATTCATAGTGATTAAAAAAAGAGAAAGTTCATTTATATATCTTTTTTATATTTCATAGGCATGTTAATTAATTCATAGTGATTAAAAAAAAAGAAAGCTCATTTATATATCTTTTTTATATTTCATAAGTTAATTAATTCACAGTGGAAAGTTAGTTTATATTTCTTTTTATATTCGATATGTTAATTAATTTATAGTGATTTATAAAGAAAAAAAGTGAGAAATTTATTAAAATTAATAAAGATTTTGGTTAAAAAATATGATTTATGATTTATAAAAGTAAGATACTTCCATAATCTATAGATAAGTTTATTAAAATGCAACATATTTTTAAGAAAAACACCCTAAAATTATCTTTAGAGTATATTTGTCTTGTATTTTAATGAACTAAGCATGCATATTGCTTTCTAGAATTATTTTAAAAATGCATATTGCTTTCTAAAATTATCTTTCATATTTCCATAAATGAAATATACTTATCTTATATTTTAATAAAAGAAAACATATACACTTGCTTTGTTACTAATCCACATAGATCTCTCTTATATCTATCCTAACTCAGATCACCAAAGGCCAATAGAGATCAGATATCTTTAAAGCTACCCAATGATCAAAGATACTCAAATTTGAAAAGAATAAAATCTCATCAAAAATTGAAATAATATTGATGACGCGTGTAAACCAATGCTACCTAGGCTGGATAAATCTTCTACAAAGTACTTTGACATGTAATCCGCAAAGAATACACAGATTATTTACACGGATATTTACAAACAAAAATCATTTTCAAATAAAAAATCAACAATAATATGTATATATATATATATATATATATATATATATATATATATATATATATAATCACAGAAATAATGTCATGCACAGAGACACACGAACCAAAAAAGTATGAGTGATAGATATTTAGTTTTTTTGAAAGGTAGATATTTAAGAATCCTCTTCAAGGGTGGGGATTGCACTGAGATTTGCAACCTTCAGTATCATAGAGCTTCCACAGAGATTGCATTGAACTCTGCAGGATTTAGGGCACGTCCCAATATATCCAACTGGACTACCCAACTCCATTACCAGTTCTCAGAGTTTTAAGATTAAATGTTTTATAATATTGATAGTCTGGACAATTCAAATTCCATCCAACTGTTGTATATGCATTGCTGAATTAAATTACATCCAATTACTGACAGCAGTATATACATTAAAATATCTTACAGAGTATTAAAATATATACATTCTTGAACTGAATTAAATTATTTCCCATGCCTGTTAGTACTCAGGGGAGTTGTGTCCAACCACAGACTCCCACTCGGCGCCCCGGGCCGGCGAGAGGACGATCGACTAGCCATCCAGGAAGAGAGAGAGAGTTCATCGTGGGCATCATCCCACGTGGCAACCTTGTTGGCACCCAGGTAGAGCTTGTGGGAATCGAACTGCATACTGATGGACTGCACCCAGGTGAATCGCGCTCCAGACGGTCTTTCTTGCTCTTGCCAATGAAATGCCCATTGATATGTAAATTGGTCTCAGAGACAAGGCAGAAATCCCGGTCCTTCTTGCCATGAAAGAACAAGATAATGCCGTCCCCGCCAAGGGAGCAGAGCATTTTTCATTGTAAAGGCTCATTGTAGAGGCAGAAAAGGAGGAAATGGTTCGAATGCTACCAAACAGCATCATTTGCAACCTGACTGGCTTCCTCATACAAAACCTGGAATATGATCCCTTTCTATAGTAATAACATCCCAAAATGTTTAAAGCTCTTTAGGAAGAGGAGAAACCTCCTGGTCTACAGTTGAAAGTCCGATTTGTATTAAACCATGAATCCCAATTGAAAAAATTGTCCAATTATACATTTTCTAATATGATTTATAAACCATGTCTAGCAATATGTAGTCTGTGTACACTCTTTTCAGGGCCAATGACATTCCTAACCTTTGCATCAACAGAAAAACCCTACAAGAACTTTACTGGAACTCAACCTTAAAGACCTAGCAGATGCAGGAGAGCTAATATCAAAAGTGCCAACTTCTAGTTTGCTGAAAAAGCTATAACAATACCAGCAGTGATAGTTGAAATATTCTGAACACCATCTTCCACTATACTACGCACTGTCGTAGCATCTGTTGATAATCTTGCACCTATTGCACAAATTTGGAGTTTGGATAATCACCAATAGGATATATCTAACGTCTGCCCAAGGTGAATACAAATTTAGTGTTTACTATTTGGAGTGTTTTTCCTCCCATTAAAAAAACGGTAAAAGGTTTGTCATCAATCAAACCATCACTATCATCAAACCAGCCAAACCATCACTATTATCAAACCATCCAATCTCCTGGTAAACAAACTATTAAATTGTTGAATTTAAGTTTCTGTGATCCATGGTAAACAATCTGTTAAATAACTTCATCACCAATATGAAATTGGTTGATATGGAAACAAGTAATGGAATCTACACTTGGAATAACAAAAGAGGGGGCCATACCCAAATAGCCTCAAAATTGGACAGATTCATTGTTTCAGAGGAACTTCTTCTCATGGGAAACAACATTACTGCGCACATACTGCGTTTTGGAGGTTCAGATCACTGGCCTATCCAATTGGAAGCTTCTTTTTTTGTAAACCAAGGAACTCCCCCTTCAGATTTGAGAATGCTTGGCTCACACACTCAGATTTCCTCACAAACATTGAAAAATGGTGGAAGGAAGAGCTTCAAGGTACAAAGATGTTCCTTCTACACTGCAGGCTCAAACACATTAAAGGCAGACTCAAAGAGTGGAATAAAAAGGAATTTGGTAATATCTTCAAAGCTAAAGGAGATGTGGAAAAGAAACTAAAGGAAATAAACCATATTCTTATCACAGAAGGCTATACAAATGAAAGGAAAGGGATGGCAGAGTCACTCCAGCAAGAATGGGATAACAGATGTCTTCAAGAGGAAATATTCTGGAGACAGAAATCCAGAGTTCAATGGATTAAAGAAGGGGAGAGAAACACCAAATTCTTTCACAGATCCACCATAACTCACAGAAACACCAATATAATTGTGAAACTTAAAGATCAACATGGAATAGAAAGAAACACTCATGAAGAGATGGAGAAGGTTCTAGTCCAGCATTTTCAGAAAATTGCTGAGGAAACCTTGGAAGAAAGAACCCAGTTTACAGAAAAATTTGCTCAGTACATTCCTAAATTGGTTACTAGAGAAGACAATTACAATCTCAACAGACCAGTTACAGAGGAAGAAATTGAGGAAGTCGTTAAAGAGATGCAAAATGGGAAAGCACCAGGCCCAGATGGCTTCAATGTGGACTTTTTCAAAGCTTGTTGGAGGATAGTTAAACTGGATATCCTGGAGGTAGTGGAAGACTCTCGATGCTTTAAGACAGTCTTAAAGGCGTTTAATGAATCGTTCATAGCCTTAAACCCCAAACAGGAAAAGGCCACCTCTCCAGACAGATTTAGACCTATAGCACTATGCAATGTGGTATACAAAATAATATCCAAAGTAATTGCTAACCATCTCAAACCACTCCTCCCAACCCTAATGTCAAAGGAGCAAACAAATTATGTGGAAGGGAGACAAATTCTAGATAACATAATTCAAGCACATGAAATGGTTCATTCACTCAACACTAATAAATAGGCAGGAATGATTATGTAACTGGACATAGCAAAGGGCTATGACAAACTGAGCTGTTCGTACATAACAACAATATTAAAAGCCTATGGCTTTGATTACAACTGGATTAAATGGGTTCTGGCACTAGTCACCACCGCCAGTTGTTCAATTCTTCTCAATGGCTTTCCATCTGAAACCTTCAAACCTTCTAGAGGTCTTAGGAAAGGAGATCCTCTTTCTCCCTTCCTTTTCATTCTAATGATGGAAGGGTTAGGGACAACAGTCAAAGCTGCTAAGGAAGAAGGGAGAACTTAGGGTCTGAGACTCACTCAAGGTGGGGACACAGTGACACATCAGCAATTTGTGGCAGTGTCATGGATTGTTGATCTTTGTCTCCTTCTTCTTTCTTCTTTTGACTATGTATAGAAATTATTGATTACATTCATAATATTTGGCTCTACATAATAAATACCCTCCAACATCATTGAAAGATTCTCATCAAATCTTATCAAAGAAGATACAATATGTCAACGATCAATCATTTATATAAAAAATGATGGTCCTTACAATAATGCATAACACATCAATATAAATAACCATACTTATAATGTTATTTAAAATGTTGGATGTAATTTCTTCACACAATGGTGTAGATTCTTCATATGTTCCATACTTGACCTTTGAGAGACTATATCTAACATTTTCATGTGACTTGGGAAATTTCACAAGAACATAAATAGCATTTGTATTCGACACCAAACATGTCTCGTACTTTGCCTATCACCTCATATGGTTTACCAAAGTTAATCATACCACATTATAGATAGATATGTGTACTATCATCAGATTCAACATCTTTAACATGCCCTGTAAATTTTGTATTATTTATTTCTCGTGAATTATTCTATTTAAAAATAATATTTGGTGTACTTGATGGGCCAGTTGTTTGACTTTTACGTTGTTTTTCAGTACGGGTATGTTCAACAGTATTCACAGCACATCCACTTAGAATTTTAGATGATGAAATTGTTTTCCTTGTTCCAGACATATTCACAGAGACCTTTTTTGATGTCATCTTCCTATATATATATATGTATGTTAATTAAAAAATGCTATAATTGTTATTTAAAAAAATATAAATTTAAAAAGAAAGTTAAATTATTTGTAAATTTTAAAAATGGTTTAAAATTTACATATATAAATTTATAAAAAAATTATTATATAAAATATTTATATATGTTTAAAATTATTAAAATAAATGTTATTAAAATATATATATATATATATATATCTATATATATATATATATATATATATATATATATATATATATATATATATATATATATATATATCTTATTAAAGAAGCTTATAATGTTAAAATTTTATATATATATATATATATATATATATAACAACATTTTTCTATAAAAAAATTTATATATGAATATTTTTATTAATCTTTACAATATTAAAAAAAGATGTATTTTTTTATTATTTTTAATATAATGTTTTTTTATTTTATTTTATTATTGCCCCTGCTAGCCCAAGCCTCTGACCAACGACGAAAGGGTCGAAATCGGCCTACGGCCTTTGGCAACTGGCTTGGGGCTCGGGCAAGCAGGACGATGGAGGGTAGGGGTTGTGTATAACCATCCCCGGCCTGCCCGTGCCCCTTGCCGACGGCCAAAAAGCCGCGGACTGATTCCCAGAATCAACCTATAACCCTTTGGCTACCGGTCGGGGGCCCAACTGGGCAAGGGGGATTGCGTGCAATCACCACCCGCTTGCTTGAGCCAATGGCCAACGACCCTTTGGCCATTGGTTGGGCGCCCAGGGTGGGCAATAGACTAATATATATATATATATATATATATATATATATATTTAAAAACTAAAGTTTAATTTAAAAAATAAAATAAAATTCAATTTAAAAAATTATTTTGATTTTTTTTTTAAATTTTATTAACACATTGTTCTAAAAAAAATTAAAAAAGACTAACATAAATTATTTATAAAAAAAAATTCAATTTTTGTTTGCATGTTTGGAAATAAACAAAAATAATAAATCAATTTTTTTTTTCTAATTGAACATATTTTTTTTCCTTTCCATGCGAAAATTTTAATGCTCACCAAACGAAATTTAAAAAATAAATAAAAAAATAAATAAAAAATAAATATAAATAAATAAAAAATTACTCCCTGTTTTTCATTTCAAATGGCTAAATATATATATATATTTTTTCCTTAAAAACCTACAAAAGTGAGTTTTTTGTATTCTTCACTATAAAAATATAGTTTTATGTGGTTTTCCCTGTAAAACAACAAATTTTCCCCAAATTCCTCTTTAAATAATCAAAATAGAAAGAAACTAACCATTCAAATGTGAAATCGATGACAATACAACTCCTCTGCAAAATCACTCCAAACATTTTAATAAGACCAAGAAGACTTGATGTGATGTGATGAATAAAAACAATGAATGTTATTTTATAGCAATGATTGTGGGATTGCTTTAGCATTTCTCGAATGTGGCACTAAACTTAAGATTAAAAAATTTAATTTATAATTAATATTATAGGTTTAGGTTAGTTTTCATTTATTGTAGGATAAAAAAAATTTAATTTAGTTACATAGTCAATGTTAAATAATTTAAATAGAAAATTTATTTTAATTTCAATGAAATGCATAAAATGAAAATTTCTATCGATATTTTGAATAGAAAGTAGGGTGAATTTTTTCAAGACCAAAAGTTTAGTAATATGTTTTCAAGTAAATTTTAGATGAAAATTTTGGAAGGAAATATTTCAAAACAAAATTTTTGGAGGGAAAATTTTCAGCGAAAAATTTGGGGGGGGGGAAACGAGGGAAATTTTCAATCTCAAAGCTATAAATTGTCATTGGGAGAGAGTGCATTTGTATCATTCAACATCTTCTGATTGAAGGTCATGGATTCTTCTGATAGTGAAGTTTTTCTTTCTTTAGCATCAACATCTTTGTCATGCAACAACTCTATTAATTTTGATGAATGTAACATGAATTCTTTCACTATGAATAGAGAAACAAATTTTCCACTTGGTCTTAATCATGAGGATGATGAGAGAAACATTGATGAAGGGCAGCAAAAAGAATTTCCTGTGAATAGAGAATCAATTTTTCCACTTAGTCCTAATCCTAAGGATTACAAGAGCGCCACTAACCAAGGGTAGGATGAAGAATTTACAATAAATAGAGAGTCAAATGTTCCACTTATTCCTAATCCTAAGGATTATGAGAGCACCATTGATGAAGGAGGGGATGAAGAATTTCCAGATTCAAATTTTCCACATAGTCCTAATCCTAAAGATTATGAGAGCAACACTGATGAAGGGGGGGGGGGGATGAAGAATTTCCAGAGTCAAAGTTTCCACATATTCCTAATCCTAAGGATTATGAGAGCACCACTGATGAAGGGGGGATGAATAATTTCCAGAGTCAAATTTTCCACATAGTCCTAATCCTAAATATTATGAGAGAACCATTGATGAATGGGAGGATGAATAATTTTCAGAGTCAAAGTTTTCACATTGTCAATCCTAAGGATTATGAGAGCATCACTGAGGAAGGTGGGGATGAAGAATTTCCAGAGTCAAAGTTTCCACAGTCCTAATCCTAAGGACTATGAGAGCAACACTAAGGAAGGGGAGGACGAGGATGAACAATTTCCAGTAAATAGATATTCAAGGTTTCCACTTAGTCCTAATCCTAAGGATTATGAGAGCGCCATTGACGAAGGGGAGGATGAAGAATTTCCATTAAATATAAATTCAAAGTTTCCACTTATTCCTAATCCCAAGGATTATGAGGCCACCATTAATGAAGGGGAGGATGAACAATTTCCTGCAAATGATAATTTGACTATGAATAAAGAGTCATATTTTCCACTTGCTCATAATCCTAAGGATTATGTGAGCACCAATTATGAAGAAGAGGATGAAGATTTTCTTGCAAATGATCATTTTAGAGGCACAGATGTGAATAATGCATTTTCTCTAAGTGAGTATTTCAAAGGCACTCATGGTGATGACGAATTGAATCCTCCAAGGGAGGTTTTCAAGAGTAGGATGCATATGGTGAAGAATTTTGTTTGAGTCTGGATTTCAAAAGCGCAGATTTTGGTAGTGAAGAATTTCCTTCAAGTTAGGATGGTAATGAATATTTTCCAAGCAATGATGGTGATGAATTTTCTAACTATGTTCAGAATGATCATAGTAAGTATAATATTCCTCCCAATGATGATGAAAATGCTTCTACAGGAAATAATGAAATGATGGAGACGTTGCAAGCAAATATTGTATCTAGGAGTAATAGTAGACCTTTTCATATCAATCCAAAATATTCGAGTTATACAATGTTTAAGACAGAATATCTCACAAGTAGAATTTTTATTGATGATCTGATTTCAAGTCAATGTTGTCGAAAGGATTGTTTGAAACATATGGATTTCAAGTTTGCTTTGGAGTAAAGGAAGATATATTTGTCACTGAATAAAAGAATCCTAAATTCATTTTTAGTAGATTGCATGCAATCTACACTAGCAGGTTATGATTATCATACTGAGACTGTATTGATCTGTAGAAAGACTTTCAAAATGTTGCATTCAATTGGTAATTGTCGTTTGTCAAGAATCCAAGAAAGACCGGAAAAATATCCTACATATTATTCAGAAGTACATTATAAAAGAGAGGTTGGACCATCATCAATTACTGCAATATCATGGATGAAATACTTCTTTTCACAGCATGGAGAGTGTATGCCAAATAAATACACAATACATATTCCAGATAATTTCTCAATACGAGAAATCTACAGCTTATACAAAGAATATGCAGAAGGTGTTGAAGGCGATGGTAATTTTAATACATATTCATATTTTACAAGGATATGGAAGAACGAATTCAACAATGTTCGTATTCCTAAGAAGACAGGGATGGGGGTTTGCAGTACATGTCCTTCTCTTAAATAAAAAAGGGATAAATGTCAAAGGGCAGAAAGAGGTATGCTTTCATAATATTATTTTAAAAAAATGGATAGCTATCAACTAAGAAAATTTATTTATCAATAGATTTTTATTTTTTTATTTTATGTGCACATTCCATTGTCAAAGCACTTCAAGAGCATCACAATCAGCAAACAAGTGAAAGACAAAAATTGTATAAGCATCAAAAGAAGTGTTATGATAATCCAAATAAATATTTAGGTTTGATAATTAATGGTATGGACCAAACGAAAACACTTCTGCCACATTTTTTCCACACACCAAAAAAATTACAAGAAGAAAATTTTATTCAGTTTCACTTAGTTGGTTGTATGGTCTTTAATGGGAAGATGTTGCCAAGGGTTTACTTCACAACTCCAAGTATTCATAATGATGCAAATCTTGCCATAACTATAATCCATGATGTGCTTTCTCATTGGTCTGGTATTCTTCCTGAAGTTTTGTATCTGCAATTAGACAACACAAGCCGTGAAAACAAAAATCAAGTTCTATTTGGATATCTAAACATGCTTTTTCAATTGGGAATTTTTAAAAAGGTAAAGGTCGGTTTCCTTCTTGTTGGCCACACTCATGACCATATTGATCAGATGTTTAGTCATTTTTCAGTAACATTGAGAAGGAAGGATGTTGGGAGGTTGTCATCATTAATTGAATGTATTAAGAAATCATACATTCCAGAGCTTGTTTTTCATGTGGTGAAAGAAACTCTTGACATGCGAAAGTTTATTGGGATCGCATGGTGAGGATAAATGCATTGAACAACTTAATTACATTAGCTTCCAGCATCAATTTTGTACCAAACAACTGATGGCAAAACACTTATATGGGGCAAGAAGTATTCAACTGTTGCAGAATGGGGGTTGTCATCAGGTTTAGCATTTTTGAATTTCATTCCAGATCATCCAATATTTGCATCAAAGATAATATTATTACAATCAATTGTTGAGCTCCATAATGCACGGAGACATAATTGAGAGATAAATTATTTTGAATGGCTGGATGAAATAAAAAGATGTATTAGAGATACATATGAGTACTTTGATGTTGTTGATTCAGTTTGGTGGGAGTCTTTTTTCAATGATCAAAGTGATATCATTTCAAGATCAGGAAATGAAGATACACTTTTGAAGACTGCATTATTTGGCCGCAAAATATACCGAATGAACAGGAGGAAAGACACATTGTTGAACAACAACAATCTCAAAGCATTATTAATTCTCAATAGGAAGAGGAAAGAGAAATATATATTAGTTCTCGAAGATCACGTGGACAACGTGAAGCCATGGAAGACCTTTGCAGGGGTTCTGTGCAGGATGTTAAGGAGGGTTGCATGATAGTAGTATTAGAGGATGGAGATCCACTTGGCTATCAATTTTGGTTTTCCAAGTTTTTAAAGTTCATTAAATAAATATATTACATCTATTGAGGTACATTGGTATCCCACAAATACCGACCCATTCAATGGTGTGTACAAGCCAGAGATAATAGTTGATAAACAATTCGCAGAAAGAGAAAAAGAAAGGGTACAAATGTAAATCGTCGCTGCAGAGACCTCTTAAGCATGTTGACATACGTTTCTATGACTTAAATTTAACAAAGAGAGGAACTCTTTGCTTCAAGACCATAGAGATTTTGAAGACGTTGCTCCCAGAAGAAACAATGTTGAGATGGGAGTCTGCTGAACCTAGTCATAGATCTAGAAGACTTTTGAAACCTGAAATGGTGGGCATGCATGTTGGCTTAGATGGGGCTCTAGTTGATGAAAGAGAAGAATATGGGTCATCTTCATCTACATCCAGTCATTCATTTGAAGATGTAGATTCTTATGGTGTACCAGAACCTATGGATGATTTTGAATAAATGTCTAAGACATTTTATGTAAATGATGTTTGCATGGTAACTTGAAATAAATATTTTGACTTCCATATGATCTTACATGAAGTTATGAGTCATTTCTATGTTTGTTAGATTATATGTTTTAATTATGAAGAATGCATCTCTTTAAAGATGTTTGCATGATAACTTGAAATAAATATTTTGACTTCCATATGATCTGACATGAAGTTATGAGTCATTCTATCTTTGTTGGATTATATGTTTTTATAATGAAGAATACATATCTTTAGACATGTTTACATGGTAACTTGCCAATTAAAAATTCTAACTTCCATATGATCTTACATGAAATTATGAGTCATTTCGATGTTTGTTGGATTGTATGTTTTAATTAAAAGGAATTCATATCTTTAGAGATGTTTGCATGGTAACTTCAAATAAATATTTTGGCTTCCATATGATCTTACATGAAGTTATGGGTCATTTCTATGTTTGTTGGATTATATGTTTTAACTATGAAGAATTCATCTCTTTAGAATATCCATAATGAAATCAGGGGGGCTTCACTGGGGGAGCAATATCATACCACATGGGTTGATATTGGGAGATATATATTGAAGAAAAAATGACAAAATATATTGGAGGATATATGATCCGAATTGGATCCATAAAGATTGATTAACAGAGCCATGGTTGTACCAGGTCGGAATAGACTTCAAAGAATTTAAAACAGCGATCAAAAACACCTCTAAACTAGTGACAGTGGTAGCCAGCGTGGAATGACGAGGACCTCGGTCAAAGCACACTAACCGAGGCCCATGGAGACTGCGCGGGAGGCGAAATTAGCCCCTGGGAGGCACAGATCGGGAAACAGAGGCAGTTTTTGAGGCGTGATTAGCGATCGCGCATCGCTGGGCGAAAAACCTCAAAATGGAGAAGCCCCGAGCACTCAGTCGCGTGGGAGCAGGAAAACCGTGGGACAAAAGGCTAAGCGCTAAAGGCAGGACCCGCTCCAAAAAAACCGGCGGTATTGATCGGGGGCATCCATGGGTGGTAAGTAGTTTTGATGAAAAAGGAGCGATTCCACTCAGCGCCCGACACATGGGAAGCGGGGGAGAGAGAAAACCGCCGCTCATCGCGCGTTAACAGTCGAGCTAGTCCACCACGCGGGACGAGCGAACTGCATCGAATCTGGGGGCTCCAGATCTAATGGATGAGATCGTGCCCGATGGAGAAGCTAGATTTAACGAGGGAATAAGCTGCGACTTAGAAGAATTTGAAGTCCGAATTGACCGCCACGGTGGCAAAAGACTCATTCCCTGACGTAAACGAAGAATTGAACCGACGAAAGGCTGACGCAGTTTGCAGGAGGACAAGTAGCCACTCCCCGCGAGTCTGATGATGACGCCGAGAATAGGGAACTCCAAGCGCAGCTGCAAGCAGGCGAATCGATGGAGGTGGAAGAGGAACCGAACCGCCATGAGCCCGAATGGCTTTAAAGCCATGAACAGAGAACAAAAAGCAGACACCTAGAGAGGAAGATAGAAGACATAAAAGCAAAGAACTAGTGAAGCAAAAAGCAGAAAGAAGACAGAAGGGCCGAGCTGACCAAAGGTAGCGTCGAGCACCATAGAGCTTAAAAGACTCAAGCCATCCTTGAGAGGATTTTTCAAACCAGAGAGGTCAGAGAGCTGGCAAAGAAAAGAGTCTATGTACTCTAGTGGCTTGGGGAATCCAAGAACCACCCTGCCAAGCCAATCTGTTTAAGCAGGCTCATATTGAGCTCCTTCATTGTAATTATGTGCTTCAAGACACAATAAAAGAAGGCCACCACTGAGAGCTGGACCGGAGACGTAGCCCTGGAGGATAGGGTGAACTCCTTATTAATTTCTTGTGTTCTTGTATTTGCTTACTGTGTTTCTTTGCTGTTTTCCATTTTCAAGTGTCTGTGTAATTGCAATCTGATCGATCCGTTGCTTAAATAACATAGACACACACACACCAACATATGAGTCTGTAATACCTTCATTTAATAAATCTTTGACTGAGGTCACTCATTGGGTGATTATTAGATCAAGTGGTATCAGAGCTTTAGGTTGTAAGGTTAAACAAGCTTGTGTTGGTTTTGCTGTTGAATGCTCACTAGATCAAAGCTCAAATTAGGAGAAGGAGAGTTGGTAAAAACTAATCTTGAAATTGGGAGAGTCTATCCTCGGAAGACAATGTCAGAGGAAGGTTCTGTGGGGCCAGACCCTCAATTCATAGGAATTTTCCTAGCTATAAAGTCTATGGTAGAAGAAATGTATACGGACTTTAGAAAGCATAAGGATGAAGATTCATCAGGTTCTAAACAAGACAAAGAAGAAGATGAGTCTCATTCCCATGACCACTCAAAAGGAAAAGGGAAAGAGGAAATCTTCCTCACACCTCCTAATAGCCCTATGCATAATAAGAAAGCATCTTTGATCAAGCTAGATGTTAAATTTGACTTGCCTATATATGATGGAGAGCTAAATGCTGAAAATTAGGACAATTGGATTAGACAAATTGATGTGTATTGCAGGGTACAGAACATCGACTCAGACAAGAGAAAAATTCAGCTGGCAATCCTACGCCTAGGAGGCACTACCTTGGTTTGGTGGGAAGGCAGGACCCAAGTTGACATAAAAAGACATGGTAAGACTATCTCTGTCTAGAGTGACTTTTTTTCTGCCATCAAGAAGCAGTTCTATCCATTGGCCTACATGCAACAAGCCATGATGAGTTGGCAAACTCTTCGGCAGTTGAAAGGGCAAAGTGTGCAAGGGTACACTCAATAATTTAGAAAGAAAGCATTGATTCGAGGGATCTCATTAGACTCACCAGAGACTCTTTTGAAGTACATTGGTGGTCTACACAACTACATGAGGAATACCATCCTCATGTTTAATCCCACTAGTATAGATGAGGTATCTATACAAGCTACTCATCTAGAGGCTAGAGGAAAGAATGGAAATCCAGAAGTTGGGGGACCATCCCAACCCACTGCAAGCAAGAGCAAGGAGAAAAGTAAGCAGAAGTGGAAAGCAAGGAAGGCTAACACTACACAGAAAGGCAAAGCTTCAAGCACTCACTGTAAAAAGGAGGGGCATGATGATGAGCACTGTTGGATTCTGCATCCAGAGCTGAGACCTAAGAAGTCCGAGGGCAAGAAGAAGAAGACTACTGCAGCTATTCAGAAAGATTTGGGGTCAGACTTGGGAGATGAAACAATCATTGCAACCACAGGTATAAAAGGTAAGAATTCTGAAGCATCTACTAGTAATTCTGCTCAATCTATTATTGATGAAGAACATGAGAGAAAAAGACATGAGATTTTCCATATTCGGGTTGTTTCCAAACATTAAAAGATTGATACTTTGTTTGATAGTGGTTCACAAGTAAATTTGATTTCTGAAGCAATTGTAAAGAAATTGGGATTAGCAACTACACCTCACAAGAAACCATACCCATTAGGATTGTTGAATGATAAAGCACAACTACAAGTGACTAGACAGTGCAAACTCAAGTTTTCTTTTGGGTTAGCATTTGTAGATGAGGTTGAGTTAGACATAATTCCTTCGGATATATGTGGAATTGTTTTAGGAAGTCCTTACTTGTATGATAGAAAAGCTATTTTCGATAGAGCTGAGAACAAGTATCTACTTGTTAAAGATGGAATCGAATACTTTGTAAGAGCTCACAAGCTCAAGAATAATTATACTCTCATAAACTCAGGGCAGTTGAAAAGAATGATAAATTCATGCAAACAATTCTTACTAATGGTTGTAAAGGAAAATAAACTTGATAAAACCAATGTGTTTGAGCGCTGTAATGCTAAGTAGCAAGCTGATATAGAAAAGATTGTTTCAGAGTGTGATGTTCTGTTTCAAGAACCTAAAGGTCTACCACCCAAAAAGGAAATAGTACATGATATTATTTTGCAGCAAGATGTTCCATTGCCTAACATTGGAATGTACAGGTTATCTGCTTTAGAGAATGCTGAAATCAAGAAGCAGGTACAGGAGTTACTCGAGAAGGGGTTCATCAGGCCTAACACATCACCATGTGGGTCACCAATCGTTTTGGTGAGAAAGAAAGATGGCTCGTGGAGAATGTGCATTGACTACCAAGCACTGAATAAGGTAACAATAAAAAATCATTATCCCCTTCCTCGCATAGATGATCTTTTAGATCAATTGAAGGAAACTATCTATTTCACCAAGCTAGATTTACACAGTGGATACCATCACGTCAGAGTTGCATAACAAGATGCATGGAAGACTGATTTCAAAACAAAGCAAGGATTGTATGAGTGGCTGGTTATGCCTTTTGGCTTGACCAATGCTCCTACTACTTTCATGAGATTAATGAATGATGTACTCAGGCCTTTTCTTGATGACTTTGTTATTGTATACCTGGATGACATTCTAATTTTTAGTAAAACGTGGGAGGAACACTTAAAGCATGTTAAGCAGACATTAGATGTTTTGAAGAGAGGAAAAATTTATGTTAAACTCTCAAAATGTGAATCTAGCAAAACATCTCTAAATTATTTGGGTCATATAGTAGGGGGTGGTGAATTGAAAATAGATCCCTCTAAAGTGGCAGTCATTGTAAACTGGCCTAAACTCAAGTCTTCTACAGAAGCAACACAATATTGGAGGAAGTTTATCTCTAACTTTTCCTCAATTGCAGCTCCCTTACATGCTTTGACAGGATTGAACAAGGTGTTTCAGTGGGGAGGCAAACATCAGAAAGCCTTCGACACCTTGAAAGAAAAGATTAGTACAACACATGTATTAGCACTACCTAATCTACAAAGACCATTTGAGATCCAAACAGATGCCAGTGATTATGCCATGGGAGCAGTGTTGACGCAGCACGGTAAACCCATATGTTATCATTCTAAGACTTTTAATTCTGCAGTAGTTAACTATCCTACATATGATAAAGAATTGTATGCATTAGTTCAGAGTGTGAAAAAGTGGAAACATTATTTAATGGGAAAAGAGATAGTAATACATACTGATCATCAACCACTTCAATATCTACACTCCCAAACTAAGTTGCAGCAATCAAGACATTACAGGTGGATGGGTTTTCTACAACAGTTTCATTTAGTCATCAGATATAAAAAGGGCATACACAACAAAGTTGCAGACATGTTGTCTAGACCCATTATAAATGCATCTACTATACTTAAGCATAATTCTATACTACATGAAAGCTACATTGAACAATATGCTCAAGATATACACTTTAAAGATGTATATGCAACTTTGAGTCAAGGCAAAAGAGTAGAAGAATTGGATTATCATATGAAGGACCGACTCTTATATCATTGTGGGAAACTCTACATTCCACAAATAGAGAGAGTAAAGATAATTAGAGAGGCACACACTTCTACGATATCAAGTCATTTTGGGGTAAGTAAAATAGTTGCACAGCTGCAAAGATTTTGTTATTGGCCAAAAATGAATGAGACAGTTTCTAGATATATAAGATGGTGTATTATGTGTGCCAAAAGCAAGCCCAGCAATAGAAAACTAGGCTTGTACACTCCATTACTAGTTCCTTCTTACCCTTGGGAAAGTGTTTCCATGGATTTTGTTGGAGGAATTCCTAAATCTAGGAAAGGTCATGATTATCTGTATGTGGTTGTGGATAGGGTCAACAAAATGTGTATTTTGATACCTTGTAATAAACAGGTTACAACTAAACAAACTGTAAAACTGTTCTTTGAACATATATGGGTTCATTTTGGATTACCCACTTCTATTGTATCTGATCGAGACACCCGATTTGTGGGGAAGTTTTGGTCAAGTTTGTGGGAGCTGATGGACACCCAACTGAATAAAAGCACAGTTTTTCATCCACAAACCGATGGCCAGACAGAAGTAGTTAACAGGACAGTGATCCAGTTACTCAGAGGATATTGCAGCAAACATCCTAAGATTTGGGATGATCATTTGTGTTATGTGAAACATGCTTACAACAGAGCAAAACACTCTTCTACACAAAGATCTCCTTTTGAAACCTGTTTTGGTTTCATATCAAGGTCTCCTTTGGATTTTGTTTTTGGTAAAGATACCACGGTTGACGGACATAGTGATGTGGACAAGGAAACTAGGTTCATTGAACAGATCCAGGAGATCCACCAGGCAGTACAGGAACAGCTAGAAAAGAGCCAAGCCAAATACAAGGCTAGGCATGACAAGCATCGGATGGAGCATAGTTTCCAAGTTGGTGACCAGGTCTGGCTGTATATCAGCAAGGACAGGATGCAAGGTGAAGGTAAAAAGCTAAATCCTATTAGGTATGGGCCTTTTAGGATACTTGAGAAGATTTGTGAAAATGCTTTTTGCCTTGATCTACCAGCTTACATGCACATCTACTCAGTCATAAATGCAGATTGCTTGAGATTGTTTGAACCTTCAATTATTGAAGATCCCGAAGAGCAAAGTCAATTGCCTTCTATTGATGACCTGCTACCTGAATACCTGAATGAATTGTAGGAAGACATAGTCTTGGACAGGAAGGTGAGGACAACGCACAGAGGAGATGTTGAGTACCTCAGAATTGGACTCAAAGGTTCAAAGTTGAGCAGTGCAAAGTGGATTGAGATTGGACAAGTTAGAAAACAATACCCTCACTTAGTCGATGCTTGAAAGAAAACCAACTTTTGGTGGTCCAAAAGCTTTTCAGTGGGAAGGTCGTCACTCGAATTGGATCCATAAAGATTGATTAACAGAGCCATGGTTGTACCAGGTCAGAACAGACTTCAAAGAATTTAAAACAGTGATCAAAAACACCTCTAAACAAGTGGCAGTGGAAACCAGCGTGGAACGACGAGGACCTTAGTCAAAGCACGCTGACCGAGGTCCATGGAGACTGCACGGGAGGTGAAATTAGCCCCTGGGAGGCCCGGATCGGGAAACAGAGGCAGTTTTTGATGCGCGATTAGCGATCACGCATCACTGGGCGAAAAACCTCAAAATGGAGAAGCCCCGAGCACTCGGTCGCGTGGGAGCCAAAAAACCGTGGGACAAAAGGCTAAGCGCTAAAGGCGGGACCCGCTCCGAAAAAACCGGCGGTATTAATCAAGGGAATCCATGGGCAGTAAGCAGTTTTGATGAAAAAGGAGTGATTCCACTCAGCGCTCGATGCGTGGCAAGCGGGGGAGAGAGAAAACCGCTACTCATCGCGCGCTAACGGTCAAGCTAGTCCACCGCGCGGGACGAGCGAACGACGTCGGATCTGGGGGCTCCAGATTTAACGGCTGAGATCACGCCCGATGGAGAAACCGGATTTAACGAGGGAATAAGCCGCGATTTAGAAGAATCTGAAGTCCGAATTGACCGCCACGGTGGCAAAAGACTCATTCCCCGACGTAAACGAAGAATTGAACCAACGAAAGGCTGGTGCAATTTGCAGGAGGACAAGTGGCCACTCCCTGCGAGTCTGATGATGACGCCGAGAACAGGGAACTCCAAGCACAGCTACAAGCAGGCGAATCGACGGAGGTGGAAGAGGAACCAAACCGCCATGAGCCCGAATGGCTTTAAAGCCATGAACAGAGAACAGAAAGAAGACACCCGGAGAGGAAGACAGAAGACAGAAAAGAGAAGAACCAGTGAAGCAAAAATAAAAAAGAAGACAGAAGGGTCGAGCTGAACAAAGGCAACATCAAGCACCAGAGAGCTTGAAAGACTCAAGCCATCCCTGAGAGGATCTGTCAGACCAGAGAGGTCAGAGAGCTGGCAAAGAAAAGAGTCTGTGTACTCTAGTGGCTTGGGGAATCCAAGAACCACCCTGCCAAGCCAATCTGTTTTAGCAGGCTCATATTGAGCTCCTTCATTGTAATTCTGTGCTTCAAGACACAATAAAAGAAGGCCACCACTGAGAGCTGGACCGAAGACGTAGCCCTGGAGGATAGGGTGAAATCCTCATTAATTTCTCGTGTTCTTGTATTTGCTTACTGTGTTTCTCTGTTGTTTTCCATTTTCAAGTGTCTGTGTAATTGCAATCTGATCTATCCGTTGCTTAAATAACATAGACACACACACACCAACATATGAGTCTGTAATACCTTCATTTAATAAATCTTTGACTGAGGTCACTCATTGGGTGATTATCATATCAATATATAGGGGGTAACAGGTTTTCATATTGGAAAATATAAAAAATGGAGCTTAAAGTTAATAAGAAATATAAAGGGGTATCAAAAATGTTAATGCAAAAATAGATACTTACAATATCTATTGAATCCTGGGTGAATGCAATAATGAATTACAAAAATAAAATGTATGTGATATTCAATCTACGAAAGTTGATATTTTGATTAAAAGTAAAGAAATATTAGAAATTAATGTTGATTTTTTAAACTATATAGTGATATTTCCATGATATTATTTATTGTTATCATTTGGTATAAGATAGTTTTAAAAATGTTGAAATTGTAATGCCTCATTAAAAGGGACACTTTGTTTTAATGGTTGATTTTAGGTTTTTGTTGCAATAGGATAAGCTGTCTTAGGCTAAAATTTGAAAAGAGTTATAGTTTTAGCCTTTGAAATAAAATTTACTCTTGGAATAATGAATCTTTCATTTACTTGTTCATTTTTAAAAATTGTTTCAGTGATGTAATTTGTCCATAATTTCATAGTTGAAATACGTTAAAAACTTAAGGTTTTTAATTTCATGGTTGAAATTTTGTCAAAATCTTAAGCTTTTCTGAGTTGTGTTATTTTATCTTTAATGTTATTGTTGAAAACAATTACAATTTCAGGGTTTATTAGAGTCAAGCTATTTTATCTTTAACAACATAGATGGAAATTGTTGGAATTGTTGACACCTAATCCTCAACGGATGGGTGAACTGGAACGTGAACAGTCATCAAGAAGATGAATTGTTTCGTATCCTTTTTGTATATAAACAATAGTTCTCTAATGAAATAACAGATCATTTTTTCTTCTGCTTATTCTGGAGTTACCCTGGCCTGACATGGTATCAGAGCACAGGTCCCAGGTTCTAAAAATAGTTGTAACTCCTGCCTCTGTCCTGAGCACTGCGCTGCTCTGTCCTGCGCTACTCTGCCTCTGTCTGATATTCCTCTGACATAGTCTAATGACGCTGGTCCGTTACGCTACTCCATACTTGCACCCTTGTCAGCAGTTTCCTCAGAAGATTGTCCTGCATGTTTTTGTGCGCATTTCATTTTGAAGATTTTCTCTCAGAAGATTGTCCTGCATGTTTTTGTGCGCATTTCATTTTGAAGATTTTCTCTCTGGCATTATCATTGCCTGGAGGAACCTCCGATAGTCATTCTATCTATCTTCAGATCTTCTATTGACCGAACCAAACCTCTGCTATTTCTGTGTGGCTTTGTAACTAGAACAAACCTCGAGTCGAAGTAATCATATCAGAGAGCGCACGACAATGGTCACCGAGTGGTAGTTGCGGAGCTGGTGCTCGCCTCTAAGAACATGGAAGCTGATGACATGGTGTGTGGTATCGCTGGTTAATAACGCTGGTTAATACTACGCTGCCTGCCCTACCTGCGCAACACATAGTAGTATTGCAGTGATATGTACAATGAAATGCTGATGCTTTTAGCAAATATCAGAAGGATTTGAAGGCTGTAACGTAAGGATTTTTTTAGCAGAAGTAATTTTTTATAAAATGCATTCAATCATCTCTATGGTCGGAATAGTTCTCACTAGCAAGGAGAACTATTCTGAATGGTCTTGGATGGTAAAACACACCCTCATCTACAATGAGTTGTGGAAGGGAGTGTGTGTCGGAGAAGAAGACAAAGACCCTGTGCAGCCTACATCAGATAAAGAACTTGTCATTTGGGAAAACAAGAACAGCAAAGCCTATGCATTGATCGCAGCATCTGTAAATGAAGAAGTAAGTCGTCATATTTCATCCTATTCCACTGCCTTTGAAGCTTTACAAAAGCTGAAAGAACTCTATGATACACATTCTGCACTTGAAGTTGTTCAGCTCATGATTAAACTCTTCACTCTTGAACTGAAAAATAATGACCCTCTTGCTCTTGCATCTGAAATAAAGTCTATAATGCATGATATTAAATCCACTAAGGTTGAGCTGGATATCTCTCTTATTGCCTTTCTCAAAGCACTCTATCCTACCTACTCCAATTATCTTGAGTCATTACAAGCAAATGGAAATCTTAAAGATATAACATTTGACTCTCTTGTGAAAAAGTTTGCTGAAAGAGAGAAAGCCTTTGGAAAGAAGATAGTCCCTGAATCTTCTGAAGAGACTGTTTTCCTTGCTCATAAATAAAAGCATCTTGCTCAAGATTCTACAAGAGGAAGAGGTGGACGAAGAGGAAGAGGAAGATACTTCAGAGGCAGGGGGGGCAGACATTCTCAAGGAGAAAAGGCAGATCTGCATTGCATTCGCTGCAAATGAAATGGATCACATGATGCTTCTACATGCAAGCTACCATGGGAAAAGATTGAGCAGAAAAGAAACCAGCAGAAAGGTAAAACTGATGACACAGACAAAGGTAAAGCACCTGAATCTTCTCACTATATTGAGGCACAATGTAACATTGGAGTAAATGAAGATTTGTTTAATGCTTCACTTGCTTCTTCGAAAAATGATTGGCTGCTTGATTCAGGAGCAACCTGTCATATGACTCATAGGAAAGATTTTTTTGAAGATTTCACTGACAATGTTGATGGAGCAGTATACTTTGCAGATCAGTCAAAAATCAAGCCATCAGGGCTTGGCACAATCAGGCTTAAACTGCCTGGTCTTCTAGACTTTCTTCTGGATCATGTTCTATATCTCCCATAGCTCAAGAGAAACTTGTTGTCCCTGGTCCACATCCGCCAGCAAGGTCACTCCATTCATATGTTTGATGGCAAGCTTGAGGTAAGAAAGGCATCTGATCACTCACTTGTCATGAGGGGTATAGAAGAAGAAAGACTTCTTAAACTGCAAGGAACTTCTGCTCATGCACAACATTTCTCATATATTTTTCATCATGAAGAAGGTACACTTCCATCAAGTTTATTATGGCATGCTAGATTTGGACATTTAAACTATGACAGTCTCCGCTTATTAAAGAAAAATAGTGTTGCTGGTTTGCCTACAATTCCTAGAAAACATAAGCAATGTGATGCTTGCATTCTAGGAAAGCATAGCAAATAGTCTTTTCATGATTCACATTCAAGAGCACATAGGAAGCTTGAACTCATTCATTCAGATTTATGTGGTCCAATGCCTGTTCCTTCTGCAAATGGAAATAAATATATCATGACATTTATTGATGATTACACCAGAATGTGTTGGGTTTATTTATTGAAGAACAAATCTGATGCTTTTCAAACATTCAAGAATTTTCATAAGTGGATTGAAAATGATGCACAATCTCATATTGGGTCTATTCACACTGATAATGGAAAAGAATATACATCAAATGAATTTGAAAACTATCTTCGCCAACATGGGATCAAACATCAAACAACTGTACCTTATAATCCCCAACAGAATGGTGTAGCAGAAAGAATGAATAGAACAATCTTGAATATGGTACGATCCATGCTTTTCTTCAAAAATGTAAAGATAATGTTTTGGGTTGATGCTATTCTATGTGCTGCATATATAAAGAATAGATGTCCATCTAGTGCTATAAGAAACAAGACTCCTTATGAATTGTGGTATGGACATGTTCCTTCGGTAAAACATCTCAGGATCTTTGGTTCCACATGTTATGCTTTAATACCAAAGGTACATAGAAACAAACTTGGTGCTAGAAGTCGTAAGTGTATCTTCCTGGGGTATTCAAACACCTATAAAGCATACCGTCTCTATGATGAAGTAAATAAAAAGTTTGTTGTATCTAGAGATGTCATTTTTCTTGAATCATCCAAATCTGACAGTGTTGTTGAGCGGCAACTTGATCGCTTGGATAGATTCACAAAAACGAAATCATTTCAAGAGTTTGAGAATCAGATTCCACATCTTGAAGGGGGGATTCCTATACTAGATCAACATATGGAATCTTCTTCTGAAGAACAATCTCCCTTACATGAAACTCCAACACCGGATGATCCTTTAAGTGATGTAATTGATAGAATTGGGAGACTCAATCTTGATTCAGTCCCAACTCAATCAACAGAGCAGCCTGGACCATCTTAGAAAGGTCCCCCAAAGTGGCTGACAAAGACACTTGAAAGTGTTCATCCTGATGAAATTGGAAAAACAGGAACCAGAAATACAAACCGACAAGATGGAGGTGATGTAGATAACTCTAATTCACCTGTTGATATGGATGTTACTTATGATTGTGAATTGAACTTGTCTATAGATTTTGAACCAACTTCCTTCAAAGAAGCTTCTTCTCATGATGAATGGAAAGAAGCGATGCAGAAGGAGTATGATGCCCTCATAAAGAATGGCACTTGGAAGCTGGTTGATCCTCCATTTGGAACCAAACCAATTGGCTGCAAGTGGGTCTACAAGAACAAGTACAAAGCTGATGGCTCACTTGACAAGCACAAAGTTAGGCTTGTGGCAAAAGGTTTTGCACAGAAGGAAGGGGTCGATTATGAGGAAACTTTTGCCCCCACAGCAAAATGGGCCACCATCCGGACACTCTTTGCACTAGCTGCTCAGAACGGTTGGAAAGTCCATCAAATGGATGTAAAAACTGCATTCTTGAATGGAGATCTAAAAGAGAATGTTTTTATGTCCCAGCCTGAAGGATTTGCTGTGAAAGGACATGAACACAAAGTATGCAGACTTGTGAAGTCCTTGTATGGCCTCAAACAAGCACCACGAGCCTGGTATGAAAAACTAACTGAGCATCTTCTGAAACTCAACTTCAAACATTTTGATCTTGATGATGCAACTTTATTTGTCAAGAAAGTTGGCAAAACAGTTGTATATCTTGTGGTATATGTAGATGATGTTTTAATGACAGGGAACAATGAAAGCTATATTGCATCCATAAAGAAAGAATTAGGAAATTTTTTTGAAATGACTGATTTGGGCTATGTTCATTACTATCTTGGCATTGAAGTAACCCAACATCCAAAATCCATATTTCTTTCTCAAAAGAAATACATTGGAGATTTGTTAAACAGATTTGGCATGATAGAGTGCAATCCTCTTTCTACTCCAATGGAACAAAACTTGAAGCTCACATCTATTGAAGGAAAGGAATTTGAGGATGCAACAAAGTATAGACAACTTGTAGGAAGTCTCATCTACCTCACTACTACCAGACCAGACATTTCATTTGCTGTTGGAATCCTCTCCAGGTCTATGTAAAAGCCTTGTGAGGGACATTGGTCTGCTGCAAAAAGAGTTCTAAGGTACTTGAAGGGAACTCAAGACCTTGGAATCAAGTATACACAGGTGGACGACTTCAACTTGATTGGATACTCTGATTCAGACTTCGATGGAGACAAAGAAACTGGGGTATCTACTTCAGGATATGCTATGAGTCTTGGATCAGGAGCTGTCTCCTGGAGATCACGCAAACAATCAGTACCAGCAGATTCCACAACAGAAGCAGAATACGTGGCAGCAGCTGAAGCAACGAAAGAAATTGTGTGGCTCAGGAAAATTCTTGAAGATTTGCAGGTAAAACAAATACAATCAACTCCACTCATGATTGATAACACCTCTGCAATAAAGTTGGCCAAGAACCCAAAGTTCCATGATCGTACTAAGCACATCAATACTAAATATCATCTAATCTGACATCATGTTGATGCCAAAACAATCCATCTCCGTCATTGTTCCACAAACGAGCAAATTGCAGGCATCTTCACCAAAGCGCTTGGAAGAGAAAAGCTTGAAAGATTCAGAACGATGCTTGGACTCACCAACATCCCTTCAGATTAAGGGGGGGAATGTTGACACCTAATCCTCAACGGATGGGTGAACTGGAACGTGAACAGTCATCAAGAAGATGAACTGTTCCGTCTCCTTTTTGTATATAAACAATAGTTCTCTAATGAAATAACAGATCAGTTTTTCTTCTGCTTATTCTGGAGTTACCCTGGCCTGACAGGAATTATCAAGATTTAAGACATGATATTTTATCTTTAACATAATGTGTGAGAATTGTTGGAATTTGACATCTTTTCAAGGTTTTGATATTTTATCTTTAATTCCATTCCTAAAAGTGTCAAAATTGTAACCCAATTTTTTTTGTTATTCCAACATCAACACTTATTTTTTTGAGGGTGTTTTTCCATCCATTTTGCAAAATAAAATTGGTATTTACTTCCATTTAAAAAAAAAATGTTGAAAATTTACCCTAAAAAAACAACATCGTTCCGACATAAACAATTTTCATTTTTGGGTTGTATTTCATGTTTTTTGGGGGTTTTTGGGCTAGAGTACCCATTTTGAGGTAATAGTTCTCATTTGATCGTTAACTATGTTTGAAGTGAGGCTAGAAGAATTTCCTCAAAGAGGCTCCCAAACTCCCAAAGGACTTGTGGATTGAGGCTCTCAAACTCCCAAAGGACTTGTCGACTAAAACTGCAAGTGAGTGGCTGAATAATTCACAACTTTAATTACCTTATCTAATTGTTAATAACTGCCAACATCAATATCATGCAATAAACATAGATGATACCAAAACTGAAGTTTTTCAATTAAATGTCAAGGCCAACAAAAGGACACCCTTTGTAATTAGCAAATATGTAGATGTGAACTTATAGTGTGTTTAGGCGAATTAAATTTAACACATAGGCTTTTAAATAAAAAATGTTATGTTATTATAGGATACACTTGATTGAAAGAGATCAAGAAAATGGATCCAAAATGAATCCAATTTATCCAAAATGGATCTAACATAAGCCTAGCCGAAAGGAATCCAATTTATTCACCAACATAGTAAAATTTAATTTTTTATAGTTATTTAATTTTTTAATTTTTTTAATTTTTTATTTTGACCAACATAGTAAAATTTTTAATGACAAATGGATATGTCTACGCATCATACACTAGGTTGTATAATGAGCATCTTGACTCAATGAGCTTTTCTGCTCAATAATTACATACATAATAAAGAAGAGATATTATAAAATTATATTATACTAAACATAGTAATGTATTCAAATTACATAACAATAAAATAAAATAATTATAATAATTAATTATTAATAATTACAATTATTGATTATTACTTTCAAAATTTTGATATCTAAATTTATGGATTCAAAATTAAAATCCATTTTGACTAATTAATAATATAATAATTAAAAAAATACACTTTACCTATGAAAAAGTTTAATTTAATAACTTATTAGTTTAATAATCATAACGTGTTAAGTGAAATTTTACGGAAAAATAAAACAAAACTAAAACTGTTTAGCTATCCTACCTCCACGGCGCCGAGGCCAGACGCGGAGATGATGCTGAAAACAGAAAGATAGTGAATTCAACAGGGAAAAAATGCAGAAACAACAAAAAGATTAATCAACACGCATAAATGAACGACACACACACAGAAAATCACAATATACCCAAAGAGATTACCATATGCCCAAATAGCAAAAAATTTAAATTCAAGCTGGTGTGATTTATATTTTGAATATTTGAAACCGAAGAAATCATATTGGAAGATTTAGGTCAATAACTGTTGTGATTTGTCATCAAAACACAATAAGACAAGATCTTATTTTCATTTTCATGATGAACCATACAAATTGGTTCGAAACTCATGGACATAAATCTTCCAATATAATTTCTTCCCAAAAAATTCAAATATTAAAAAAAAAACAATAATAAACAAAATGTCAATTATTGAAAACGCCTAAATCTGATTCATCCATTCTATGATCTCCAATTCCCCATACAATCTCCATTTCACTGGACCACCTGTAAAAATTGAAAATCATTCAAATCAAAAGATCCGAAATGAAATACAATCACTGACAAATCTTATTGGTGCTGACAAATCTTGGAAGGTAGTTGGGAGGGGAGCCATGGATATTTTAGATTCTAACACCTCGACCCAAGAGGCATTTATTAGGGCCACGATGGAGGTGGAGTCTAGTCGGATGGGTGGTTTGGGGGAAAACGTCTGAGGTGGCCCACATGGGTCAGATGACTGGCATAATATATTGGGTGATGGATTCATGCTAGTTGGCAGTCATGCATGCCAGGATGGGCGGGGTGGCCTACATGAAATGCAACATCGAAGAAATGGGCATCGTGTTAAGTCCATCAGAACTACTTCTCCACCACCCTCAGTGTTTTTTGATATTGAAAGGTTATCGGATCATATTTCCAGTTTAAAAAAAAGCGTTGGTGGGCTGCTGGCATTTCTCTGTGTGGAGTGACGCTGATATGAGGAAATGGGTAGAAGTAAAGTGGAAGTCCATTCTGGGATATTTTCCGACAGTTGTAAGATTGCTCTGTGGCTAGTACAACTTTCAATTCCTCAGCCAAGAGGACCTGGTTAAGATCAAGAAAATTCCATGGATTGATGGTCGAAGCTTTCTGGAATTATATTCATGGTTCATAGGCTTTAATTCATTAAACAATACTCCACGGAACAAGCTGATTTGGGTCAAATTGCCCGGATTGCCTATCGAACTATGGACGAAATAGGCTCTTGAAGATATTGGAAATGCAATTGGGAAATTCGTGTATATTGATCCCCGTAAAAGGTTGCGTGGATCCTTATCGAGAGGGAATATCGGGGCAGCTTTCCAGATCAAATTATTGGGTTACACTAGGGGGATACAAAAATATTTAGCAGGGACATCTCGTTCCGATGTTCTCTCTGTCATCATACTCGACATGTTTTGGCAAATTGTCCACGGCGATTGGGTGGCAGATATAAAGGATGGTATCATGCGCGGGCACCTCCCAGCGCACCACCCTTCAGGGATTCATCATATTCCATATAACTCTCTGTCATCTGAGCAGTCTTCTCCAATAAATGAAATACCCCCAATTACTATTCCGTCATCGCCTTTTTCTTCCAGTTATTCCGTTTTACTAGAATCCTGTTGGCCTCATCAGACCTCACAACCTCTGTCATCAGGTTTCTCCCCATCCGCTCATGACGGGCTTAAGTCTTTTGGGACTCATGCTAGCCCAAATTGCCCTAATATTTTTTAGCCACCGGGGGTTCCTTCTCCATCATATGCAACCTATGTTTAGTCCCCTCCTTGAAAGACAAATGCCTCGAGACATTGCCCTGGAAAGAGTCCGGTCCACACTTCATTGAATTCTCCTACTAACTCTGTAGGAAGTGATTTAGATGATCTTCTTCAAAGGAAAACACTTGATTTAAGGTCATTAACCATTCATAAACCTTCTGTCAATTCTTCTCCACATATTAGCCCTTCCTTGGCTGGTAATATTACGGTCAGACGTTAAAATAACCGGGGAGCCGTCATTTTAGGGGACGTACCAAGCACAATCAAACAAACTCCCCATTGGACAGATTTCTGGTTTAACCATGAATGTGCACAAATCAATGTTATATTTTGATTTGGGGGATTTGGAAGATATCAACTATATAAAGAATCTGTTTGGGTTTGAGGCGACTCAAATGATGAATGGAATTCAGTATCTTGGTTACCATATAAAACCAAATTGTTATAGAAACAACAATTGGCACTGGCTGGTTGATAAGTTCTACAAGCGAATTTCTGGCTGGAAATTTCGTTGTTTATCCATGGGTGGCCGTGTGACACTTACTAAGGTTGTGCTTACCCAATTAGGCATTTACTAGGTTCACTTATATCATATCTGTATGGCTACTATAAACAACATAAACAGAATTATGGAAAATTTCATTTGGGCTGGAAGCAATCGAAAGCACAAATATCATCTTACTAAATTTAATCACATTGCTTGCCCAAAGATGCGGGGGGATGGGGTATCATGAACCTTAAACTATTTGGCAAGGCATTATTGGTTAAATCCCTTTGGTGGGCTGTCTTTGGATCTGGAGTATGGGGCAGGGTGATCCAGCAAAAGTATATGAAGGATAGAAATTTTATTTTCTAGTACTGTAAAAATTCCATTGGCGCATCAGGAGGCTCGGCAATTTGGAGGAGTTTTCACAAAGTTAAAAAATTCTTCCTGAATCAACTAGTGTGGAACATGGGATCTGGACACTCCATGATTATCAGCATTGATCAGATTTATGGAGCGAGTGGGGGATGTCACATCTCTGATTCATTGCGTCTGTTTCTTTTTCGAAAGGGTTATTTGCTCTGGAATCAACTGATTCGAACATGGCGTGATCGCTTTCCTATATGGAACTCTCCAATACAGTTGGGGCTGACTAGCCAAATGTCAGATGAATGGCTGTTTATTATTGTTGGTTCAAAATCATTGGGGATTTGTAGGGAAATGAAATCTGCTAACGTTGTGGTAGCAGACATATATGATAAACCTTGCGAGGTGGAAGGTGAATATGTGGTGGATCCAATTTTATTTGATTTATGGAAATTTCATATCCCATGCAAAATCATTTGTTTTACATGGCTTGTTTTCCATAACAATAATCTAACATGGGAGAATTTGAAAAAACACCAATGGCATGGACCTAGTATATGTGTTATTTGCAAGCAAGAGGAGGAAAACAACACTCATCTATTTTTGACATGTCATTATGTTTCTAAGGTATGGGGTAAACTTGTTTCTTATTTTGACTTTCCTCCCATTCAGTTTCAAAATGTTGCAGATTGTTTGAGATTGTGGCTCAAGCAAAAACTGGCTTGGAGGATCATTCCTCTCTGTCTTCTGGTCTATATGGAAGTGGAGGAACAAACATATCTTTGAGGTCTGTTTTGAAGATTTTGGAGTTATATATGATAAGATCATCTTATTAATTGCACTTTATCCAGTGAAGGATACTCTACAAAAACATATGAAGCTGAAAAAGAGTGTTGCCCCTCACATGGTATATCCTATTGTTTTTTTTTGACCGGGGCAACACAAAATCAGATTTGTGGTTATGGCATAAGGTTGGTTATGTCACTTGACTTGCAGTACAAAGCATAATGGAGTGTTGGTTCACGAACCAACAACAAGGCCGAGGCAATGGCATTATGGGGTATCATATGGCTTATAAGTTTTTTAAATATTTGAGAGATCCATATATAGGCGACTCCAAGATTATTGTGGATTATGTTAAGGGAAATGCCAATATTAATTAGCCCTCCCTTCTCGGCTGGTTAAGGAGAATTGATTGCCTCTGGACACAGATTGGGTTGGGTGTCCTCCTATTCATCACATAGAAAGAGAATACAATCAGACTGCGGACTGGCTCTCAAAGAAGAGACTTCTTGGTAAAATGGGTAAAATACAGATGATTATTTATATGGAGGCGCAACAATCACACTCTGTGGATTTCACCTTCTAGGGATAATTTTTCACATCAGCAATGCCTTGTTTTATTTTGCTTTTTGGCAAAACTGTTTTATCATACTTCATATTATCATCAATATTTTTTATGTGTAGATATGGTTTTGGAACACTGTGCATATGGATGCTATACTTTTCAGATTTTTTTTTGGTTGATGATGTCGATTTAGAGGGAACATGCTCTTCTATGGATGATATAGATTAAGCTTTCATTACTTAAGTAAGCATGATTACATCTGGTTGTGCGACAGTTTGATGGGATTCACTGTTTCTAGCAATCTGGTAAATCTGGAATGATGTTGTGTTTATTCCGGAGGGTACTTGATGTATATGATCCAACTGTTTTTTCTTAATTGATATACAACTTTTTTCATACTGAAAAAACAAAATAAATATAACATACCTTTATCTCAAAAAAATTAAATACATATCAAATTATCAAGATATAACCTAACAAATTAAATAAGCATGCCTACATGTAAGAAATTAAATATTTCGTACTGAAAAAACAAAATAAATATAACATACCTTTATCTAAAAAAATTAAATACATATTAAATTATCAAGATATAACCTAACAAATTAAATAAGCATGCCTACATCTAAGAAATTAAATATAAGATCCCCTTCCGACTTATAAATTTATAATTATTAGACACTTTATATTAACAAATTCTAACGTCTAATCTGAAACAAACTGTGCAAAATTCCTCTTTCCATGACATGTCAAGAACCTTTCATGGAACATAATCCCTCGATGTAATTCAATTGCTGAAGAATCCTATCATAAATTCCACATTTATAGACAGTTTTATTTAATAAATATGCCAGCCAGAACCCTATAATGAAAACGCTGGCGAAAACCCTATGAAAAGAAACTGCACAAATTTCTCTACTAAGAATATATACAGTCTATAGTCCTTAGCAAAGCCGTTTTAAGCCCTGCAAAAAAATTGCAGAAGTAACCATTGAGATAAAGTAAAAATTTACGATGTTATCTGCACATACATTCATTCAGAACACAGCGGCATTCATGGACTCCTTAAATGAACAGTTGCAGCACCCTCCCTCTCGAAAACCCAAATTCCGATAACATGACCGAAATAATAATTATTCCGTGAGCGCAAGGGGAAAACAAAGAGCGGGAGTCCCTCATTATATTAATATATTGTATTTAAATTGTACGACTTGGGGTTTGTCCATTTCATTGAAGTTGTCTTTTGCGCTTTTTTTATTTCAAATGTAACGTAACGGTTGATTTTTTTTTTCAAAAGGAAATAAAAACGTTACACAGATATCTATCTGTAAAGTTAAACACTGATGTGTAACTAACATTAAGGTTATCAGTATATATAATATTATAGGTTATCAGTATATATAATATTATAGGGTTATTAATGGGCGAGTAACATATGTCGCTCTTTATATTTAAAGAAATACAAAATCTAATGAATGATATATACTATTCTCACGCATTAATGGTCTTATAGTATTGTATATATTAGTTGTCTCACATCAAACCAAGAAAATGAAATAAGAGAAGTGGGGAGGAAGAGCAATAATTTAAAAGAAATTATGGTTTTGAGCAGCTTTCATGGTTGTTATGTAAATTGATGTGTGACACGCATAGGGAAGTTTTTTTATGCAGGAAATAATATATTTTAGAAATGTTGTATAATGTTTCTTTAAAATTTATGTTATCTAATTTAAAATAGAGTTGTTTTTGTGAAATTTTTTGGATTTTCTAGTGTTAGAATCTCATGGAAAAATTTGAGGTGAAATTTTGATTTGTGTTATTTAAACTAGTTTTTTTACTGTATATATGGATTCAGCACCGTGGAAAACCCCTAGGACATTAGGAAAACCCTTAGGTCTCTTTGATTGCACAGATTACACATCAAACTTGTGATTTCAATAAATTCTTGCCAGATTTAGAGAAATTTGACCAGAGAAACCCACATTAAAAATTTCCAAAAAATTATACTAAAAACAACTCTATTTAAAATTAAAATTAATTTCTAATTAAATAATTATATAAAATTTTATTGAAGTGTGTGGAATCGTGGAATCGAGGAAGAATAAAAACCCTCTAAAAATATGGTATTTATTTGATGGTTATAAAGTGAATAAAAAGATTTGATTTTTTTTCATAATGTTTATCTACATGGGCTTTAGGGGTTATAAGTTATTTATTTATGCTTTTTAAAATTTAAATTAAAAAAATAATTTTTTAATAAAGAAAAGTTAAGAATTAAGTGTCGGAGTTATTTCTTTTGAAAAAGGTTAATGAAATTATATCATTGAGTTATTTCTTTTGAAAAAGTTAAAGAATGAAATTATATCATTGATCTAAAAACTTTTTAGAGAAAAACTAGAGTTTATGTAAAGTCTATGTAACATTACAAATTTAATTTTAGCTTTCGTAAATAATTTAGAGAGATAGTGGATGGGTTGAGTAAACCCATAGACCTATATTTGTGAATAAACATTTTAAATGAGTAGGAAAATTTCTCTCATTTTAATTTTTCGTTATAGATGAAGTCTTTATTGCAACATTTTGTGTGGAGATCATTGCTTTGGTGTTAAATTTCAGCCTTGATCCATTATTGAGTTTAAAAATAGAAAGATTGTCTTTTTATTCATAACATGTAGTTTATAGATATAAGAATTTTTTTGAAGAAATCAATTATTATTTACATGTACATTTTTTTTACATTCGAGTTCATTTATTTATGGAGATAATACAAGCTCATAACCATTATTGGCTTCTAAATGGTGTTAATTTTTTGTGACACTATGATAAAGTGACTTTGACCTTAATATAAAAGCTTTAAAATGTCACTCCTTCTATGGGTCAAAGTCCCCAGTGTCCTTTTCGAATGTTGGGGTCTTGTAACTTTAAGTTCTCTTAGTAATTCTTTGGGTACTTTTGTCTCCTTAGCTCCAAAACTAGACGGTATGTTTTTGCTACATATGTAAGATTATGTATGGTTATGTATTTATGAAAATTTAAGCATACATATTCGATCAATATTGGATCATTATATTTTTTGTCATCCATATTGATGCTTTCATAGTAGAAAAAGTGGAGGAGTCAACTCACATGACCATTTTAATCAGCGGGGACCAGTTTGGAAAAATTGGGGTCTAAAACCTTCTGTGAGCAATTTGAGACATTAAACTATGTTTTTTGGGGTAAAACATTTACTATGTCAAAATTCTTTCATATTCTATGCACAAAAAACTTTCTAACAATGCAAGAATCGCCTCAATCAAAGTTCGTATGCAAATGTTATGTCACTCAGAAGTTAAATTTCCTATTTTGACCACCATACTTCAAGAGGATGCCACAGAAACCCCCATTATTCATGGAAAAGGGGATAGCCATGTGATCATGATGAAGAAGACTATAGAAGAGTCAATATTGTAACTCTAGTTAAGAGTTGAAGGAGTCAAACCTAACCACTAGTAGGCTATTGGGCTATGTTATAACCAAGCCAATAGGAGGAAAAGGGTTTCCATTATTTTCAAGCGCACTTTGTTTCATAAACGAGAAAAGTTGATCCACAATGGATCCTGGATAGAGTCCTAAGTCTAAGTGTTCCTCACTGAGGAAAATGAAAGTCCAAGGAAGTTCCTGGACATAGCCCCATTGCAGAGATATTTTCATTATCAAACTATCCTGGACATAGCCCCATTGCAGAGATCTTTTCATTATGAAACTACTGCAACTTGAATGGGCAAAAATGGACTTAGGATTCAAAAGTTATCGCTTAAAGAAGATGCCCTTTGTTCTTTGGAAAAAGAGGCAAAAGCCCCTAAAATGGGCAAAAAACCCTTATAAAGGGAAATCGCATCGGAAAAAGGCAAAGGGAAGGACTTAAGCAGAGGCGGAAGAAACCCCAATCCGTCGATCCAATCAATCGGGTCGGAGACAGGCTCGTATCCGATATCGGGACCCTCAAATCGGCAATTGCAATTGTGCGATACGTCGATCACCAATGATCAGATCGACGAATCGGCATCGGTGATGTACAAAACCCCTAGGCTGTGTGCGACGCGATATGCGATAGCGATCGTGACGTGAAATCTTAGCCGTCGGATCGCGAAAGGAATGGACGACCATGATTCGATTGGCAATCGGCAAACCCTCGATACAAAGGGCAAATGCACTGTGATATGCTGATAGCAGTAAGCGATAAAAGGCCAAACCCGATGGGATTTCAAAGCCCAATTTCATAAAATTTGAAATCCTGAAATTCAGATTTTCCCGTGTAAATGGTTTTTCAGCCATTTGGCCATGCGACGATGTGATTACGATTTAATGCCTAATGGCGGACCTGATAGGGATTTAGGGGTGATTGAAGGGAATTTCACGTCCAAAAAACATGCTCGATAGTGTATTTTCGGGAAAATACCTATGTAATGGACTTTTGTCTATTTCCGGCTTATTGCCTGGAAAACGACCCCGATCCCTTGTAACAACTCCTAATTGTCATTCCATGCTACAAGCGGGCGTTTTGGCAGATGATGAGGTGTTTGAAAGCCACAGAGTTGCAGAGCCAGATGGCTAGTTTAACAGACAGCGCAGAGAAGCCACAAGGCCGCAAGGGAATGATTGAATGCAGGGAAACGACTGGGGAAGTCGAAAAGCCGGGAAAATGTCTCAAAGGAGCCCAAGGAGCTCAATTGAGAAAGGAGGCGAGCAAAGGCAGAAACAAGATAGCAGAGAGAGCGAAAAGCTTCTGCGCAGAGCAGCTAAGGGAGTCTCTGGGGTCACTTGGAGTTCAAGTGAAAAGCCAGAGAGCTGAAGGTTGCAGAAAGCCAAAGCCAGAGTCAAAGAAGCCAGAGCTGAAGAGCCAGATCCAAAGCCAGAGCTGAAGAGCCAGAGCCAGAGCCAAGAGCCATAGCAAAGAGCCAGAGCCAAAGCCGAGAGCCAGAGCCAGAGCCGAGAGCCAGAGCCAGAGCCGAGAGCTTCAAGAGCCAGGGATAAAATGGTGTCTAAACCCATTGTTTCTATGTAAAACAGTGGAGTTGAGCCAAGAGCTTGTAAAAAGGACTTTGCCATAATCCCAGAGAGCCTAGTTGAGTTGACTAGAGCTCACGGAGACGTAGCCCAAGATTTTTGGGTGAACTCCTAATTAAATTGCTATATTATGTGTTGTTCTATTGCTGCATTGTTTACTGTTATATATATATATATATATATATATATATATATATATATATGTTGTATCAACATAAATAATAGAATTTTAAAAACACATAAAGAGTTCTAAAACAGACATAATCATACACCCATATTGTCAAGCACATATTTAATTCCGCACTGGTTAACCATAAAGACTTTGGAATATTTAATCTTTGGAAGTGGGAGAGGTTCTTGTAAGTTAGATAAGAAGCCTAAGTGCCCCATTTTCAAATAAGGTGGTATCAAAGCTTGAGATTTGATTAACCCCACCTTCAAGAAGGTTATATCAGAATGCTTGATTGAAAAAGCAAATATTGCTTGTCTAAAAGGTGTTTAAACAGTCAGAGGTTGATTGTATGCTTGTTTTGCAGACTGACTATTGTTTAAGTTTGCAGAGGTGAAGGGAAAGCTATTGATAGCTCAGTCCAGGAAGGGCAAGAAGGAAGAAGGGCTGAAGGCATTCTTCTATCCCAAAGGACCTCAAAGAAATCCTTGGAGCACAAGAGGTTTGTTGCAAAAGGTTGTTGAATAAGCTCTTTATTAATCTTGTTTGAAGTTCTTTTGTTCATTGGCATAATGACAACTTCTACAAGTGAGTCCTCGAATTCTTCTTTCTTCATCACAAGACTCTTTGATGAAGACATGAAGCAAGACTTGTCCACCATGATGGATATGGTGAGAGAAATGTATGAGGATGGAAGGAAGAGCAGCAGACTTAGAGAGCAATTGAATTCCATGAAGGAAGAGAAGCAGTTGCTTTTTGACAAATTGCAGGAAATGGAGAGGCAACTTCATATTGCAAATATGAACCTGAAAAGGATGCATGAGTTAGAGACACAACTCTTTGTTGCCTAAGAAGCCTTAGTCAAGTATCAGCTTGAAGAAGAGGTAAGCCATTCCAGTTTGTCTTCAAATTCCTCTAAGAATGCTTATATTGGTTCTTTTGAAAAACATACCAAAGGCATAGGTTCCAAGCTAATGTCCAAGATGGGCTATGAAGGAAAAGGCTTGGGTAGACATGCACAAGGTATTGTTGAGCCAATAATAATTGAGGAAAGGCCTAAGTATTTGGGTCTTGGCTATGGACAAGCTTATGGAGAGAGTTCCAAAGCTGCCATGAAGGCCATTAAAACAGCTCCAAGAAGGAGTTGCAAAGTGTGAAGATTGTATTCAGGAGGAATGCAATGGCTTGAAACATCATTTGCAGGATGCAAGTGTTCAGAAGCACACACTTGAACCAGAGAGTTGTGGAGACTCTAACAGCCTTGAAGAGATTAATGGTGTTCCAAAGGGAGCCACTTCTTCATTTGCTTCACCTCCTCATGAAGGCAATAAAGGTGAAAGAGGCAGGTATAAATCTGGTTCTAAACATTTTCCTTTTGATTGTGCAAAGCATGATAAATTTTCACATAGATATGGGAAAAGAATTGCATGTTCCTTTTGTGGTTTGGATAACCATAATGTTTCTAGATGTTGGAAGAGAATGGCCACATACATGAAACTTTTGAAGGAGAAGAAGCAAGAAGCCAAAGGTCCATTGGACAAGGAAAATCATGCTGTCAAGAGGATGCACATGCAGTGCACTTACTACCATAAGCAAGGACATCTTGCTGCAAAATGTTGGACACTGAATCCAACAATGCTTCCACCAAAGTTGAAGAAAGTGGAAAGAGAAGATGGAAGAAATGGAAAGGAATATTCCATGGATGATGTGTTTCAGGATGATTCACATGTTGATGCTAATGTGCAGACAAAGGTAGTACCTTTGAAAGGGATTGGTAAGAAATGGTTAGAGTTCTTATCCGATTAAGATTGCATGTCTATTGATGCATCTATTTGCATTTCTTTGTTAATGGAATGCAAGTTGCAGGATTTTACCAAGTAGGTGAATGAAGAAGTTGAGCAGGAGACTCACTTTGTTGCTGCAACATTATATGTTCATTTCAGCTTCGAAAGTACAGTGTGCTTAAGCGAAAGTTGAAAGATGAAATGCATGCATGAGAATATTGTGCATGAACACAGGGATGTTGATGTTGTCCTTGTATTTGAACATGTATGTGTAATTAACTTGAAGGGTTGGTTTCTTTGACATGCATGTGATGATGAAGTGTTTCATCTTTTGAAAAAGAGTCCTAATGGTCTTTTTCTACATGCTTGACTTGAAGGGTCATTTAAAGGCATGTTTTGTGGGCTTGTTATCTAGTCCATCATTTGTATACAGATGTGAGACATGGAGGTGTTCACCAGAGGTGAAATCTGTTTCTTTTGTTGAAGCAAGAGTTTAGGTCATCCAGTTGTTGTCTATATTTCTATTGTTGTTAACAGTTGTTGTTGACAGCTTTTCAAATAGGTACAAATGAAATTTTTTGTGAAGCAGATGTACTTCACATTGGTTTGAGCCACCTTGGATCAATGATCAAGGCAGAGAAGTTCAAACCACCTTATGTGACCATTTTAGCAGGAGTTCTACAGGAAGGAAAGGAGGAAGACAATTCTTCCCAGGAAGACCAGCCCATCCATGAAGGGAAGTGGTCAGAAACTTTGGTTCAAAGACACTATGCAAGGAAAGTGTAGGGAGGCTGAAAGAAGAGGGTCAGTCACTCTCATTTACTTTTTAGATCAATGTATTAGTCTTTTGGAGACCAAAAGTTCTTTTAGTGGGAAGGCGTGATCCAAAATGGATTTTGGATAGACTCCTAAGTCTAAGTGTTCCTCACTGAGGAAAATGAAAGTCCAAGGAAGTTCCTAGACATAGCCCCATTGCAGATATCTTTTCATTCTGAATCTACTGCAACTTGAATGGGAAAAAATGGACTTAGGATGCAGAAGTTATCGCTCAAAGAAGATGCCCTTTGTTCTTTGGAAAAAGAGGCAAAATCCCCTAAAATGGGCAAAAAACCCTTATAAAGGGAAATCGCATCAGAAAAAGGCAAAGGGAAGGACTTAAGTGGAGGCAGAAGAAACCCCGATCCACCGATTCGATCAATCGGGTTGGAGACAGGCCCGTATGCGATATCGGGACCCTGGAATCGGTAATTACGATCGTGCGATACGCTGATCATCGATGATCGGATCGACGAATCGGCATCAGCGATGTACAGAACCACTGGGCTGTGTGCAACGCGATATGCGATAGCGATTGCGACATAAAATCTTAGCCGTCGGATCGCGAAAGGAACGGACGGCCAAGATTCGATCGGTAATTGGAAAACCCTCGATACAAAGGGAAAACACACTGTGATATGCCGATAGCGATAAGCGGTAAAAGGCCAAACCCATTGGGATTTCAAAGCCCGATTTCATAAAATTTGAAATTTGAAAATTCAAATTTTCCTGTGTAAATGGGTTTTTGGCCATTTAGCCATGCGATGATGTGATTGCGATTTAACGCCTAATGGCGGACCCGATAGGGATTTAGAGGCAATTGAAGGGAATTTCACGTCTGAAAAACACACCCGATAGTGTATTTTTGGGAAAATACTTGTGTAATGGACTTGTGTCTATTTCCGGCTTATTGCCTGGAAAACGGTCCCGATCCCTTGTAACATCTCCTAATCGTCATTCCACGCTACAAGCGGGAATTTTGGCAGACGATGAGGCATTTGAAAGCCACAGAGCCACAGAGCCAGATGGCCAGTCAAACAGACAACACAGAGAAGCCACAAAGCTGCAGGGGAATGATTGAACGAAGGGAAATGGTTAGGGAAGCCAAAAAGCTAGGAAAATGCCTCAAAGGAGTCCAGAGAGGTCAATTGAGAAAGGAGGTGAGCAAAGGCATAAAAAAGATAACAGAGAGAGCGAAAAGCTTCTGCGCAGAGCAGCTGAAGGAGTCTCTGGGGTCACTTGGAGTTCAAGTGAAAAGACAGAGAGCTGAAGGTTCCAGAAAGCCAAAGCCAGAGCCAAAGAATCCAGAGTTGAAGAGCCAGAGCCAAAGCCAGAGCAGAAGAGCTAGAGCTAGAGCCAAGAGCCAGAGCAAAGAGCCAGAGCCAGAGTCGAGAGCTAGAGCGAGAGCCAAGAGCCAGAAAGCCGAGAGCTTCAAGAGCTAGGGATAAAATGGTGTCTAAACCCATTGTTTCTGTGTAAAACAGTGGAGTTGAGCCAAGATTTTGTAAAAAGGACTTTGCTATAATCCCAGGGAGCCTAGTTGAGTTGACTAGAGCTCACGGAGACATAGCCCAAGAGTTTTGGGTGAACTCCTAATTAAATTGTTGTCTTATGTGTTGTTCTATTGCTGCATTGTTTACTGTTATATATATGTTGTATCAACATAAATAACATAATTTTAAAAGCACATAAATAGTTCTAAAACAGACATAAGCATACACCCATATTGTCAAGCACATATTTAATTCCGCATTGGTTAATCATAAAGACTTGGGCATATTTAAGCTTTGGAAGTGGGAGAGGTTCTTGTAAGTTAGACAAGAAGCCTAAGTGCCCCATTTTCAGATCAAAAGTGGCTAAGAGGGATAGGGGGAGAGAACATACAGAGGATTTGTGCACTATAGTAGCCATGGGCTAGAGGCCTTACTTCTTTGTTCTTGCATCCATTTTCTATTCATAGAAATAGATTAGGGCGACCTCACCTCCCAGCTAGGTTTTCCCTCAAAAGGGTTTCTCAAGATATATCTTGTGTCAATTATGCTTTGTGATTTCTTATTTCATTGTTCTCTATTTTCTTCATAATTATAAGTTGCATGCATACATAATAAACAAAAATTTAAAGAGAAATAAACCCTCAAAATGTATATTTTGGATTTTTAAGTATAATTTTATCAGATCTATTGTGATAGATTGTCGAGTGGAATATCAAAGGTAGTTTATTGATCATATTGGTATCACAGAAAGTTTCTTTAGGTATATTGTGGGGATTTCCAAGGGATCCATATATGTCAATCTGAAAGTCACAAAACCTCATTCATGGTCATCGAATCTCTGAATAAATTTTTTGATCCCATAGATGAAAGTTTTGCATGGCACAAAGCACAAGTTGCAGATATAAATTATAATGTGAACCTCCTCATAGTGGCCCTGACAAATAGGCTAGGGCTATTTGGAGAAGATTGGGGTTCTAACACAGAGGTTCGATTACAGGGGAGATCAAGAGATCAAGAAGAAACAGAGAAGGAGCCAAAGAAAGTGTAACAACCCTGGGTTGATTTTCCATGTAATTGGAAGGACATTATAAAGGGAAAAATAAGACCAAGGTCATGGGACATGTATTCCAAGTTGAATGGAGGGAAAAACATTAAAGTGGGTATCACTTGTGGTTAATTAATGGCTATGGAAATTGGCATTGGCATTGGCAAAGGCAAGAGACAATAAATGGAAATGTAATATAACGAATAAATGAAAATAGGAGAAAAGGAAGATGAAGGGGCAAGAATTGCATGCAAGGAAAATTAGAGAGAAATAAAAGAAAAGGAAAGAAAAGAGGAAAATAAAAGGAAGAGATATCATACATCAATGATAAAAAGGCATCTGAGAAATAGTTGACAACATTTGATCAGTTTCAGAAATCGAACTCCAAGAAAGAGAGAGAGAAGGAAGAACACAAGAAAGCAAGCAAGCAAAGGACAAGCAAAGGAAAGAAAGGAAGCACGAGGTGAAGATTGGAAGAGCAGCTACAACAGGAATATTTTGCAGGTAACAGGTTGTATGTGTGATTTCCTTACTGGGATTTGAATGCATGGTGCATGCATTTGGTTTACATGATTGTTTTACTGCCATTGGCATGGAATTTGACTGGATTGGCAGTGGTTTCATCCTTGCCTTGTCATTTCCTGGATAGCCATTTGTGTGATGGGATTCATTCTTGGTTGAGCTTTGGATTTCCATAATATTTTGTATTTGAGTGAGGTGGTCTCAGGAAAATCCCAAGGGTTGGGAGTGGAGATGGTTTTCTCCAGGAAGCCCTTGACAGGTGGGTGGAGACAAGAAATTTCCTTTGGGTATGGTGAATAAATTCTGAGGCATCCAAGCTTGTGTTGGTTTGATGATTTCTGGACCGGTTTAGGTGAAATCACTATGGTTTAGGGTTGAGGTGATTTATCCTTTGGATGCCTTGGTTGGTTTTGTTTTGGTTTATCCCATGAGATCCCACATTCATGCTTGGAATATGGCACGGGGGTGATTGGTTGAAAGATAGATTTGGTTCAATCCAATCTACAGTCAGGTGGTATGTGGAAGTCGTTGACTTAGTTGGAATTTGCATATGTTATTATGTGTTGATTCTTAGTGAGATTAATGAGCAAAAGTTTTTATTTTATATATGTTTTTATGACTATTTTTTCATGGTTCTAATCTGGTTAAATGCATAATATATTTCTCATAATATGATGTGCTCTAATTATGGATCCATTTCATGGTTTGATGGGCTCTTAGTTATCTTGTATGAATGCATGAGATAATGTGTGTTATTGTATCCAATAATAGAGGGTTGTAATCCTTCTTGATGATTCCCCAATGAACTTAATGAATTCATGCATTCATGACCTACAAGTACCTTGTCTACTAAGTGTTTATTTAAATGATTTTCATGAACTTGATAAGTCTAAGTAGGAATAAGGCCAAAAATAGTAAATGAATACTCCTACAGGTTAATGATAAAGTTTTGGAAGATTCTAGGGAGTTTTGGGTAGTTGACTTGGAGCTAGGCCCGAAAATCTGGAACAGGTCTTCTAGCCACAGACTATTAACTAAGAAATTTTGATTGTAGTTGCACAGAGGACGACCGATGTGTGCAGCTGGAGCCTTCTGGCCGCATGTAAGGCTTGGCATGTGTGCAGCTAGGTTTTGAAGTGAGTCAAATAGGTAGTTCCAGTGCAAGAAAATATGAGCAATGGATGTTGTCTAACATCTGGGTGATCAGGTGTTCCTAGAGGTTGCAGTAAAGATTAAAGGTAGTAGGCCCCACTTCCATTACTAGAACTTGGATGGCGGATCACTATCATAGTAACTCTCAACTCATGTTTACCCCGAAGATCTTGTAGGGGGGTGTCACTAGAAAGAACCCTAAAAATATCAACCTAGTTTGAGTGTCATGAACCATTCATAGTCCCCATTCAATGTTGAAGAGAAATTTGACATCAAGCCATATTAAGGTGAGATTGACAATCTGAAACTAAATCACTAGTTGCAGAAATTAGAAGTTTATTTCAGTGTCCATCATATAGAATAAGAACAAAAAATTTCTTTCACTTAGTTGAAATTAGAGGGCCATGTCTTGACCTAGTGGAAAATCCACAAGGAGACCTTGAGGTTGGAGGGAGACCCTCCAATGACTATGTGGGAGGATTTCAAAACCCTCATAAAGTTAAAATTCTACCCTATTAGGAATGTATAGGATCAATGAATCTAATGAGACTACTTCAGGAAGAAGTAGAGGTTGAGTGTACAAGAGTACACCACAAAGTTTAGAAAGATGACCTAATGTTGGGTATCTCAAAAAAGAACTCAGATGTACTCCTTAGGTATTTGGATGCTCTACACAGGCATCTGCAGAACCAAATGATGTTTTTCAAGTTCATATTAGTGGACGAGACTTGTGTACAAGAAAAATACCTGGAGAAAATAGGTCAGAATAAGGTGAAATCAAGTGGGTTGAAGTACAAGGAGCATCAATATGCTTCTAAGTAGGGAAAGAAGATGTGTAAAGGGGAAAAATACAAAAATAATGTAGCCACAACACACCAATGCAAGGACCCTAGCAACCACTTTAACCACTATAACATTGATGCTCATACAAAGGATAAGTGTTGGAAGTTACATCGAGAGCTTAACGCAGAGAACAAAAAGAAAGATAAGAAGAAGCAGAATTTCATGCCCATTAATTTGAGAAACTATGTTAAAAGAAACTAGAATGTGGATGAGAAGATTGTTTGTACTTTAGTGCAGAAAGAGGTGAATTTGAGTAGCCTTGAGCAATAGGAAGAGGATGAAAATACTATACTCTTACATATAAATATATAGGTAAAGAAGACAAATATATATGTTCTGTTTGACTCGGGATTACAAAAAGATATCATTGTTGTAGAGTTGGTAAAGAAAGTGGGATTAGAATTTCATGCTCTTCCAAGCCCATGTCCATTGATATGGGTAAATAAGGATGCGTAAATAAAGGTAACCAAACAATGAAAAATTAGATTTTCTACCAGTGATAATATTATTAATGAAGTAGAATTATATGTGGTTCTCCTTAATGTATGTGTAGTGGTAGTCACTATTTGTACATGTAGGATGCAATCTTCATTCAGAGAGCCAACCAATATCACCTCATCAAGGATGACAAATCCTTCACCATCAACGTGCACAAAGGAAAGTCCAAAATGTTGCTAGTAAGTGTCGATCAAGCCAAGAAATTGATCAATTCTAGCAAGAAGTATGTTTTATTTATTTTAAGGGAAAACCAGTCTATAGAAGAGTCAATAAGAGAAAAGGGATCCCTAGAGGGGTGTACTAAGAAGTAGAAACATCATTTGGAAGATTTTTTACAAGCATACAAGGATGTGTTCCAAGATCCTAAAGGGATACCACCCAAGAGGGAAGTGGAGCATGAGATCCAACTATTGTTGGACACCCCATCACCAAACATTGGGCTCTACAAACATTTTCTTATACAATAAAGTGGGGTGACAAAAAATTTGCAACAACTACTGGAATATGGTGTCATTCAACTGAGTACACCACAATGTGGGTCACCCATAATGATTGTGCCAATGAAGGATGGGACTTGGAAAATGTGTACATATTACATAGCATTAAACAAGATTACACTCATGAATAGGTACCCTCTGCCTAGCATAGATGATATACTGGATCAGTTGTAGCAAGAAAAATACTTCACCAAGATGGGCTTAAAGTCTGGATATCACCAGGTTCAAATCAAAGAAGAAGATACCTGGGAGAACCCTTTCACAACCAAACGAGGTTTCTATGAGTACTTAGTCATGTCATTTGGACTATGCAATGCACTACCTTCGTTTATGAGGTTAATGAATGATATATTGTGCCACTTTGTAGATTAATTTGTTATTACCTATTTGGGTGATATATTAGTATATAGTGTTTCCTGGGAGGAACACATCTCATATTTAACACACTAGAAAATATAAGAAGTGTGAGTTTGCACAAGAGTCTTTGATGTATCTAGGGTGTGTGATGGGAGGAGGAGAGTTGAATATAGACCCTGCCAAGATGAAGGCCATCATGAAGTGGTTGGTTCCCACTAATTATTTTACGGCTAGGAGTTTCGTTTGGGCAACATAATACCTGAGTAAATCCATAGCTTCATTTTTCAATAGTAACAACACCACTCCACGCCATAATAGCAGGTGGAAATAGTTTCCAATGGGGAAAGGGTCAAAAGAGGTACTTCAAGGAGTTAAATAACAAGATCAATCAAGCACTAGTTCTGGCATTACCGAACTTGCAGTAGCCTTTCGAAGTGGAGACAAATTCGAGTGAGTATGTTATGGGAGTGACCTTGGTGTAAGGAGAAAGGCATGTATGCTATCATTTTGAAGTATTTCATGGGGCAGTTCTTAAATACCCTACCTACGACAAGGATATCTATGTCATGGTGTAAGTTATGAAGAAGTGGAAGCACTATTTAATGGGAAAGGAGAGAATAATCCACACAAATAATTTGTCATTATACTATCTGCAGGCCCATAGTAAGTCAAAACAAGCTAGGCATTACAAATGGATGGGTTTTTTACAACATTTTCATTTAGTGATCAAGTATAAGAAGGGAAACACAAACAAGTTGGCCAACATGCTTTCAAGGCCACCCACATCAAATATTATAGCTTTGGGAACTTTGATGCACATGGAATCATTCATCCATTATGCATATAAAGAGTCATATTCAGAGGATGAGGAATTCAAGGAGGTGTTTCAATAGTTATAGAGCCAGAGTCATGCATGATGGTGAAAACACAATTAATTTACATCGCCAGGATGTGTTACTCTATAGGCTGGATAAATTATGTTTTCTTAAATGTGAGTGATTGTAGTTGATTATATAGGCTCACACATCCAAGGTTGCAAGACACTTTGGTGTAGGGAATATAGTAGAAAACTTGTAGAGGTATGTGTATTGGCCCAAGATGAAAGAACATGTATCTAGGTTCATAAGAGGATGCATACTTTTTTTTTCCAGCAAGCCTAGTAACAGGAAAGGGGATCTATATCATCACTTACCTATAACCACTCATTCATTGGAAGAATTTCCATGGACTTTGTGGGAGTTTTACCAACATCCAGGAAGGGACATGAATAACTATTTGTGGTAGTTGATAAGTTCAACAAGATGTGAGTAAGATACCCTTTAAAAAATCATCAGTGGTCAAGAGGTAATAAACTTATTCTTTAGATAGGTCTAAGTTCACTTTGGGATACTCAGGATCATTTTTTCATACATGGACACAGGATTTCTCAGTGCATTTTGGACTACATTGTGAGAGAATATGGACATGAAGTTAAAGATGTTTATAGTATTCCATCCACAAAGATATGGGTAAACAAAAGTAGTCAATGGGACTTTGGTGCAGCTTTTGAGGGGTTACAATCGGAAGCATCCAAAGACTTGGGATGAAAATATGGTATATATACATCACTCTTATAATAGTGAAGTCCACACTTTTATTGGTAAGTCCTCATGTGAAACTTTTTTTTGGATATTTTCCACTTTCATCTTTGGATATTGCATATGGGAAGCAAGGAGGAGTGAGGGAGGATCTTATAGAGGATGCCTTGAGGGAAGAACATTTGTGGAAAAGACCAAGGAAATCCATATATGGGTATAGGAGCCACTACATAAGTCATATGAAAAATACAAGGCTATGCTTAATCAACACAAAAGAGAGAAGATGTTCAAGGTGGAAGACAGAGTATGGTTATAATTGAACAAGGAGAGGCTACAAGGTCTTGGTAAGAATATAAAGGTTATGTGATATGCCCCTATGAGATACTGAAAAAGGTGGGAGATATTGCATATAGACTCAATATACTCCCATACATGTGGATTTACTCAATGGTGAATTATCTAGATAATCTGAAACTCTATAAGATTTCCATGTTAGATTTGTAAGAGGAACATGTCCTACCTTCCACAAAGGATTTGGAACTAGATGCTCAGGCTAAGTCGTTAGAAGTTACAGGTTTGAATAATAGGTATAGAACTATGATACGTGGTTAGAATGACCTTTGGAAGATTGGCTTGAAAGGACAATTTCTAGGAAAAGCTAAATGGTATACTCGAGAGAAGGTGGAGGAACAATTTCCTCACCTCATTCACTAGAAGATTTTGAGGACCAAAATCCTCCCAAAATGGGGACGTGTGATCTGTATTGGATCGTTATATTATTTTTCATCCATATCAATTCTTTTAGAGTGGAAAATGTGGAGGAATAAGCTCACAAGACCATTTTTACATACGGGACCCAATTTGGCAAATTGGGGTCTGAAACCTTCTAGGAGTGGTTTGAGGCATCAAATGGCATTTTTTGGGGGTAAATTTTTTTTCTTTAGCGTGGCACCTTCTTCTCCTATTCTACACATAGATACCTTTCCAATGGCACAATAATCGCCTCAATCAAAGTCCATATGCAAATGTTATACCACTTAGAAATTGACCTTATTGTTTTAACCACCATAATTTGAGAGGATCCCACATCAGCCCCCATTATTCATGGAAAAGAGGCTAGCCACATTATCATAACGAAAAAGGCTCTATAATAGTCAATATTGTAACACTAGTTAAGAGTTAAAGGAGTCAAACATAACCACTAGTAGGCTATTGGATTGTGTTATAACTAGGCCACTAGGAGGAAAAGGGGTTTCATTCTCTTCAAGTGAATTTTGTTCCATAAATGAGCAGAGTAGCCGAGAAGGATAGGGAGATAGCACATAGAAATAATTTGTGCACTATATTATCCCACAAGACATAGACCTTACTTCTTCTATTTAGAGAAAGAGAGCAAAGTGACCTCACCTTCTAGTTAGGTTTTCTCTTGAAGGGATTCTTCAAGATATATCTTGTGTCAATTGTGGTTTGTGAGTTTTTGTTTCGTTGTTCTATACTTTCTGCATAATTATAACTTGCATCCATATGAAATAAATAGTAATTTCCATATCTAAAAATTTAAAAATAAATAAACCCTCATAGTGTAGTTTTCGTATTTTTAAGTATAATTTTTTTAGATCTGTTATGATGAATTCTCTAATGGAATATTCATGGAAATTTAAATATAATATTGGTGCCATATTAGGTTCCTTTGGGTATATTGTGGGGATTTTTAGTGGATCCATATTAGTTAAGCCAAAATTCACAAACCCCTAGTCTTGGTCGAGGAATTTGTGAATAACCCTCTCCATGCAATAGATGAGAGGTTTTTACATCTAGAAGCACAAGTTGCAGATATAAATCGTAATGTGAGCCTCCTCATGGTGGGCCTGACTAATAATTTTTGGTTATTGAGGAAATATAATGGTTCTAATGCAAAGGTTCATTCAAAGGGGAGATCATGACATCAAGAAGAAACAAAAAAGGAATTGAACAAAGAACTTGAAAAGGATCAACCCAATTTAAGTTTCATCAACCATTCATAGTCCTTTTTCAAAATGGAAGTGAATGTTGACATTAAGTCGTATCAAGGTGAGATTGATTCTTTGAAGCTAACTCATTGGTTACATCAGTTAGAAGTTTAATTTAGTGTCCATCATATAGAATGAGAACAAAATATGTTGTTTTCTTATTTGAACTTAAAGGGCCATGCCCTAACCTTATGGGAAATACACATGGAGACCTTGAGGTTGGAGGGAGATCCTCAAGTGACTAAGAATATGTGAATTTTGGGTGAAATGGCTTTATGACTAGTTAAGTATGACTACCATGCTTTTCCTAGTCAGTTTCCATGCATTTACAATTTCTATCCTTGAAAATTGCGCAAAATTGTGCTCTGTCTTCCACTATTGTCCGCGCACATAACTCAAAGAAAATTAAAATTTAAAAGTGAATTCCATAAGCATAGTTGGGAGAATATATCCCAACTGAAAGCTTCTGATGTCATATCTATTTGAGACATACCCCTCAGATCATGGAGCTAATTCCCTTTTATCAAGGAACCTTAATCCCCTAATTAGAGGATCTCATCCTTCTCATTTGGATATGAAACTTCTTCCTCTTGTTCTATAAATTGGCTATAGGTTAGAGGGATTAGAGAGTTCAGAGAAGAAGACTTATGTTGTTGGATTTAGATTGGAAGGCTTATGATCTAAGGAGAGGGTTGGAAGCATTTGGGAGGAACCTCATGACATCAAGGCAAAGGTTGTAAGGCTCTTCTTTATCATTGAATTAATACAAATGAATCCCTTTTTCCATTGTAGTGTCTTACTGAAATGATGAATGATTTATGTCTCTTTTGATATTCATTAAGATGATTTCAGTTTCTAATATCCTTGGTCATTAGATTAAGCTTGTTTGAATTGTTATGTTGCATATGCCTTTGATCTTTCTTATGTTTGTGGTTGCAGTTCTGTTCAAGCATTGATAAGCTACATCGAGACAGAGAAAGGATCTTCATCAAGCATTTTACAAATAGGTAAGAGGCTTATTCTCCTTCTCTTGTATTTACAATTCAAACGAAGTAAGCTTAGGAAAAGAGTTATTCAATTGTTTGTTTGCTTCTAGTTTCCTTTAGGATCTAGGGAGATCACTCTTGTCAGCGAGAGGGAGTTATCCACCTAACATCGACTCCAATTAAAGGAAGTGACCATGCTACTTGGAGGGGGTGTCATAGGAATGGGAGAACTACCCCCTTGTGCTATGGGAATAGTAGAACTACTCCTCTGTGTCGTTGGAATGCGAGGATTCCCCCTTGGTTCGTTGGAATCTGAAGAAGCAAGAAGAACTTGAGCAGTATGAGGCTCACTCTCTATGGGAAAGGTATGATCGACTGAAGGAAGAATCGAGTCAACCATTTTATCAACCAATGGTTGGTCATGAACATACTCATGGGATTCACGTTCAGAGAGAGTGGGATTGATTAGATTTAGATTCTAATCAATCACTTCATCAACTAGCAGAGGATTGGGAGAAAGATTCCGGTAACCAACTGGAAGTCATGGTTGAGAAGCTATAAGGTTTTCCAACACTTTTGAGGCTTCATCCATATAAGTAAAAAGGTGAATAGGATGATTCATTTCACATAAATTACAGGTAAATTTGACTTTACCCTTTTTCCCATGGACCTTACTATCACTAGTTGAGGGTTTGTCACCAGCATGATCTCCAGAAGCTGACGACAAAGGCCGATGTGAGCCTATGGACCACACTTCTAATACCATGGGAACACTAGGACAATCTCTAAGAAGGTGGTCACCCTTACATAACATGCACGTGAATTTAACTTTACAGGGTTGATTGGAAGGTTTCTCAATGTCATTCACATTGGTAGCAATGGTTGCTTGGTTTTTCCCCTGCTTCCTTTTCTTCTTCTTAATCTTCCTTTTCTTCTTCTTCTTATCCACTTGATTACTAACTTGCAGGCTTTCACCAGACGAAGAGGAAGAAGACCGAACAGGAGAAGAAGGCAAAGGGTCAACTTTAGGATCAACTTGAGGTTGATATTGTTCAGGTGGAGGAGAACTTCGTTGAGAAGCAGCTTGGATATTCAGAACCATATGGGTCGAAAAAAAAAAAAAAAAACAAAAAAAACTAGCAAACCAATGGTGAATCCAGGAAGGGACAACGTTGCCATATAAGGAGCACCAATATTTCCAAAAGAAGGAAAAGGGCCAGGATTCTCGTCAAAGGGATTCCTTTGATTGGTAGACTCCAGAACTATTGCCATTAGTCTCAACCTAAGATCCACTAAGGATTTTTTTCACGAAGAGGATGTTGTTCTGTGGTCAATTAATTGATTTTAGAAATTAAAGACACAAACAAAACAAAGGGGTAACTAGGCATAAAGGTTTACCAATCAATCGTGAATTGCAATATACACCTTGGTGAACCAAGGACTTAACGTATGTGCATGAAATCTCCTTTAATGTTGTGTTCATTGTATCATGGTATACAAGGCGATTGACTCGGTTACCTATGGATGGATATAAACCTATAAGGGTCTCCCAAAATATACTTGACGATACGTGGGAGTGTAGTCCGTAGTAGTGTTTTCTAATGCGTAATCGTTCGATGAGAGCATTCCCATATACTTTTCATGCGTGGAGTTCCATCTGATATACCCGAAGGTACTTGGAGAACGATCCAATACACTTACGTATGTGGAACGAGATTTCACCCTCGGGATGAAAAGTTGGAAAACAACAACAACTCCTACGTTTAATGACATTGGAAAATGTCTCTAGCCTAGACCTCTATGTGTGTCGTTAAGTTTCAAATGTTTCTTAGGTTAATTGAGATGAATTTTAATGTTTATCTTCAATTAAGTTTCAATTTTAAGGCTCAAAATTTGATGTTGCCTGAATAAACATATGATGCAACTAATATGACAAAAATAACTCTTTTCATTTTCCTTTTAATAATGAAAGGCCTAACTAAGTAGGGGAAGAAGAAATCAATCAACAATTCAACAAACAAGTGATGCAATAGTCGATCTCTACAATTTCACTTTTCCAATCAGAATCAAAGCCCTATATGCAATGCATGATGCATAAGATTTTCTTTTGGATTCTACTTAATTTTCAAATGATAACTAAGATATTTGTCTAATCATTTATAAAATAAAACTATTCATAACGATGACCAAAACACCAATTCTTTCAAGCACTCAATGACTAAACAATTTAGTTTGCTAATGACCTAATGACAAGAACAAAGGAAAATCTAAACAAATTCCTATCAAATCCACTTCAAAACAAAAGAAAACCAAATTGAGGCTTATGAGAGACCAAGCCACACTCAGGGACACAAGGAGGACCAACTGGGACAAATTTAATCAGAGAGAAAATCACAAAAAGGAATTGTTTTGCATCAAACTGGGACCATAGAAGGTGCTGAAAGGGACATGGTGCACTACAACGTAGGAGAAGAGAAGGCTAGGGTGCACTGCAATGCACTATTTCTAGAAAACAGGGTGTGATGATCAAGGAAAGACAAGTTCCGACATAAAAAATGCAACTAAATCTTAATGAAAGGTCTTCCTAGGTCTGATCAAGATCCAGGAGGAGAAGGGGGTTCCAGTATTTACCACTGTATCTTGTTCGTAGATGATAAAAAACAAATAGGAGTGGTATTTTGTGATCATAACATAGGAGGAGGAGGGTTTTATACAAACCATTTAGGTCACAATGTGAAAATATTACTCCATGGTGACTTACAATTCCTTTGTATCTACATTTTTATAATTGAAGCAACAAAGGAATATTATAGGCCTCACCATATAGCTATATTTTCTTGCATATTGGGTTTCCTAAGATAAATATTGTTGTTCATTTAGGTGGATGGTGTATTTGACTTTCTATTGTTTCCATTTATTATTTCAATTATTTCACATATTTGAGTAAAGCTAATAGTTAATTAATATGTTATCTAAGGAAAATTAATTTGCATCATCTAATATTTCAAAATATTATAAGATTTGTTATGATGAATTGTTCAAGAAAAATATCCATGATAGAATATAGATCAAATTTCTACTATACAAAACCTACTCATAGCATATGTATCCTACTTGGATGCTAAAGAACCCCAACCATAACCTTGAGGACTATTCTTGGTGTGGGCTTAAGAATTTTTTTTATTTGGGACTAGTGTTTTTGTTTAATCATGGTGCTTGTATCCCTCTAGTAAGCTAGATATGTTCTATAAGGTCCCTGAGTGGTGATCAACAACATGTTCATGGCACTATAAGCTGACAAACCTCATGGGTTGTAGGTGTCGTTCATGGTGCTTAACTCCAATAAGCTTCATTTATAGAACATGAAGCTTATTTTGTTGCCTTGACCTTGGTTATACCTGAAGACCCATTCTTGGTTCACAACTAAGCTAGTCATGGCATCCACATCCACTTGGAGGTAGATGACACCCTATAGAGGTCACATATGGTGTTTAAGGATTATTTCATAGCACTTAATCCTAAGAAGTAAGGTTTGGGTCTGGAGGCTCTTATTTCCTTCTCTCAATTATGGTTAAGGACCTGAGATCCATCTATGATGCCCAAGACCTCATAATGGCGCCCCTATTAAACTCATATGCTAAATACTCTTTGGGAAGAGCTCATATCACAATTGTTTGGTGTTGTTAGTGGTGTTTGAGGTTAGAAGTTATAATTTGGTGCTTAAGGCTCTCATTTCCCCACTTAATCATGTTTAGGGCCTGAAACCCATTTCTAGTGCATAAATCCTAATAATGGCACATGTATCCCACTCTAAGGGTTGCAAACAATCCATTCAAAGAAACCATGTGTTGGTTCAAGGACTTGTTTAAATCTCTTGAGCCTGAGAAGATTCAAAAATATCTTAGACATTTTTTTTGCTTCCTAAACCATGGTCAAGGACTTGTAACCCATCCTTAATACATAAAACTGCCTAACTGCATCCATATCCAACTATGATGCCAAAGACTCTTAATAGAGTTCCTTGGTTGTGGTTTGCAAGAATTGTTCATGGAAATTGATCCTAAGAAGCTAATTTAGGACCCAAGGCCAAAGTGTTTTCCTCCCCTAAACTTGGTGTTTAATCTCAAGAAGTTTCATTTAGGGTTTAAGCCCTTTGTTCTCCCCATTTATATTTATGTCTTTAAACCCTTTTTCATTGCACAAAACCTACTCATGGTGTTGATATCCCACTCGAATTTTAATGAACCTCAACGATGACCTCAAAAACCATTCTTGGTGTGGGTAAAAGACACAATCCTATTTATGTTTTGTCTGGTGATTTAATCATGGTACTTATATCCCTTTAGTAGGCTAGATGTACCCTATATGGGTTTTGTATGGTGGTTTGAGGATTTGATCATGACATTATATAGCTTGAGAAACTTTATGGGTTGTAGGTGTTTTTCACGGTGCTTGGACCCAAAGAAGCATCATTTAGGGTACACGACTCTTATGATTCTCCCTGAACTATGGTCGAACCTTGAGACTTATTATTGGTTTATAGCTAACTCGTTCATGGTGACCATATCTCGCTCGAAGTTGAACAATACCCTTTAGAGGTCATATATGATGGTTTGAGGACTCATTCATGGTGCTTGAGTTTATAAGCAAGTATTAACACTAGGAACTCTTCTTCCCTCCATTAAATATAGTCAAGAACTCAAGACCCAACAATAAGATGTGCATTAGACATGCATAAAGATTAATAAAAATGTGTACACATTTCTATACTATATGCACATTCTTAAAAATTTCAGCAACTGTGTACTTTCATTGCAACATATTAAAGAATCAACTTTTTGCACTTCGCTATGAATAATTATAAAAATTATAATGTTAAATTTATTAAGGTGTACTTGCCACATAATTGTCAAAAAAAAATTGCTTTAAATTTAAATTTATAAATGAATATAAAATTTTAGTAATATGGCATAAACAATATTAATTTAGTAAATAAAATAAAATATTTATATAATAATAATGGAATAAATAAAACATAATTATAAAATATTTTCCTTTGAATTTTTTTTCGTGAATATAGAAATTCGTGATAGCATTGCTTTAACATGGGTATAGTCATCGATCATTTTTGTGGACTCTTGGTTAAGAATCCTTATTTATTTGAGAAACATATAAAAATTGTCAAACATTTATGCTTGGAATACTAAGATATTTGAAAATTGATAAGATTAAGAATATGGTTATTAATTCTATAAAAATTATTTGTTTTGATTTTAGTTATTATTAATAGAAAATGGAAAACTTATTTTTACTAATATTTAGAACAATATTTCTTATCACTTTTTCTTTTTAAATATTTTTTATCACTTTTTCTTTTTGAAGAAGGTTTTTACTTATTGAGAATATATGATTTTGAATATGATTGATATGATCATTAGTACGAAGGATAAAAGGTTTCTTAACATTGTTTTTTATTTTAGTAAAGTTTTTTTGGGAATTAGGAGGAAGTCTTTCCAAAATATTGATAGTATTTTAAGTAATATGGTGATTAAATTTGCTGTAAAAGAGATCATTGATTTCAAGTAAGAAGTTCAAAATTGTTATTTTTCTATTGGTATTTTAAAGAAGAAAATTTATCTCGATAAATTTATAAAACAAGTTTCATAACAAAATTACAGAATTGGATAATGTCATGACAAAATAAATTTATAATCTTTGTGATTTTAAAACAATGATAAACAATAAAGCAAATTAATTTTGTAGCAAAATTACCTTTTTCTAATTAAAAATTTAATAGAAATCATACAAAAATTTAAAACATAACTAGAATTTATCATAACTCAGAATCTGTGTCTTGTCCTCCTTGTTTTTTTGGGATTTATTTTGTTTGTTTATTTATCTATGTAGGTATTGGTGTCATTTTTATAGTATTTGTTGTTGGTTTATTCTTCTTTAGAATTTATATTCTTGATCCTTTGTGTTTCCTTATCATCCTATTAGTTTTTAACTCTTTTTAGTATTTGTTTAATGGGCCTTACCCTGCATTTTATTGTTGACCATGTTTTATTTATTGATTACTTTTCTTTGAATATATATATATATATATATATATATATATATATATATATATTTCTTTTGACTTGCATATATTTTCGTTGGCCTCAACCCATATTTTATTATTGACTCTGTTTTATTTATTGATTAGTTTTCTTTGAATATATATATATATATATATATATATATATATTTCTTTTGAATTGTGTATATTTTTGTTTTAGTTTATTTTATTTCTATTAATTAGTCTTGACATTATATTTTAAAAATTAATTTAAATATTATTTTTCAAGAACTAATCGTGTAATATAGCCATTAATAATTGTTTTTAATAAATTAATATCATAATTTAAATATTATTATTCAAGTATAGCCATTACTTGAAATTATGGTCTTTATATTACCTTATATTTAAGTCTTTGCCATAATTTACCATCTTATATAATTTCTATAAATTTTTTTTTCGTAACTCATAATCTATTTATAATAAAATAATATTTTAAAATATTTTTTTCACTTCTAAATTAATCTAAATGATAAAATTAAAATCCTCACGACTGAATTAAAACAACTAAACTCAGAAAAGAGTATGAATACATTGAAATTTAATTATACAATATTAATGTCACTAACAAATTATATAAAATACTATTTTAATAAACAAAATAAACTTTTGTAAGTAAAATCTTTATGAAATATTGATATGTGATAATAAATATAATGTCAGTTCATAAATTCGAAATCAATAATATCGTATAAAATCTGCGTCTGGCCCCATGGAGTTTGATTTTAGATGGAGAACCCATGCTGAGCTACTTAGCTATGAATCGATATTGGATATACAAACCACGTGGTTTGTGAGGTATGAATCAATGTGATCTATAAAATATTATAAACTCTACGTACACCTTCCAGAGAGCTGTACTGGGCCGAAAACCTGACTTGAATTTTGGGATATAACCTCTATTACCTGCGCTATCACATGAATTATTGTCCTTGACATGGGGACACAGAAAAGGCACACGTGCCTTAAAACACGACGCTTCATCAAACCCCACACTGTAACGTGTATTCTCATTCATTCCCAAAGTTATCGAATCGGGAAATCACCAGCCCACAATCATGTTTTGGCTCCCTGCAGAGGTAGCCGGTTGGAATTTCCCCAACATAGTGCACTCCCACCTTTTCCAATGCTACCCTTTCCTCGTGCGTATCACAAGGTCCAAATTTTCATCTCACGTTGAATCACTGTGAGGTGAGGTGATAGCTGCTGAATCAGTGTTGGAGTTTTGTGAATTTGGTGAAAATTTGATGATACTATTATAGAGTAATTAGTTCAGTTGGGTTGAATTAGCTGGATTGATAAATGTTTTTATGGTAAGTCCATGGATTTTTGGTATCAAATCTGTTTCAATCTTTAGAGGTTATCAACTAGCTATGCGTATAAGGTTGGCCTTCACAGATAATGCGCTATCCACAAAGATTGCTGACTGTAAAGTGATTAATGGATCTTCTTGCTTCTCATTATAAAATTCCTGCCGGCCTTCCTCCCAACACAACCTGCACAGAGAGTACTGAGAAGCAAGTTTGAAGTTATTTTATGTCTCTTATACAACTTCAATTTTTTTCTTATTATACTGTCAAGACTGGTTTTGATCTGCTTGGAAGGCTATATATGTTGTATTACTGGGGCGATTTTTTGGGTCTGTTTGTTGTTGCCAAGTTTGCAGGCAAGGATCCGGTGTGAAAGGCAGGATTGCTTTCAGGTGAAGGGCTTCTTCAGAAAGTAGCTCGTTCATTTCTATTGAAAACTATCAAAGTTCTGAGTTTTTTTGATTAATAAAATCTTGGTATGGTTATATCTTTTTTCACAGGATGCAGACTTAGTCAATCGGTTTAACTATATTTTCGTACATATCTCTTTATGACCTAGGTAAACTCATTGTTTTATCACTGGGTGCAACTCAACAACAGGGTTCTTATCGTTTTGTATCTGTCATTTTTCTTGCATGTATGTGTCTTGATTGTTATGTTTTTTCTTCTTGTTTTATGACTATCATATATTTTGCACTATCTGTCCAGATTGTTAATTAGGTCATGAATGCTTTGAAACAGAAATCACAGAGTGATATCTAGATCGAGAATGATTAGAATTAAGGGAGTGATATTCCTATAAAGTTGGGTGGGTGGTGGTTGTGGGATAAGTATGGTTTTGTGATTCTAATTTATTTCATTTATTTAAATGTGGTATTATTTCTTATTTTCTTATTATTTTGTAATATTTTTTTTAAGTTAATTATTTGGATGTTATATTTTCAATATTTAAAATTTAAATAATTTGCATTTTTGTTTAAGGTAGATTTAAGAAACCAAAGTATATTTTGCATTATATACAGAAAAAAATTTAAAATCCACAACAATATAACATTAATTCATATGTATAAAGTTCATTGGTTATAGTATCATACAAGGGTTTTACAATCCTCAAAAAAATTCAAAAATGTGAAAATAGGTTTAAATTATTTAAAATTTAAAAAAATTAAGAAAAAGGTATCCTTAAAGTTCAAAAATGTGAAAACTGGTTTAAATTATTTAAAATTAAAAAAACAGTATCTGTAAAGTTGATTAGTTATAAGATAAATATATTTTATAAAAAATTTAATTATATAATATTAATTTTTTATTTTTAAAAATTTAAAAATATTTTTTGATTAATAATTTTTGCTTATACAATTTTTAATAAAATATTTTTAATATTTTGTATTTTATAACTTATAAAAATATTTTTAATATTTTGTATTTTATAACTTAAAGGGGATAAGTTAGATTGGCAAGGAAAAACTCCTTGAAATGCTTAAATCTTTTTCTTATATTAAATTTAGAGTGGATAGGTTAAATAAATGAAAAGGTATTTTTTAATATTTCTATCACCCATTATGCTAATTTTACTTTTCACATTAATTTAATGTGGGATGATTATGTGAGAGTAACATATTTACCTTCCAGTAGAATCAACTACAAAGAAATAATACTAGTTCAAAATCAAAGTACAAAGAAATAATACTGGTTCAAAATCAAAGTAGACTTAAGCACAGAATAGACTTTATTGAAAAATATATATTATATTCTCAACTTACTTTCATAGTCTATGTTTAAAAAAATACAATCTTTTATGTGATATTTGTTTATATTCTCTTTAGAAAAATACAATAACTTTTTATGTGATATTTGTTTATGATAATTGATAAACTAATTATTTTAAATTTTTTATTTTTATTTTTTTATAACATGAAATATTTATATATTAAAATTTAGGTTTATGATTTCATATTTAATTAATATTAATAAAATTATTAATTAGTTTTATTGGTTATTTATTGAATGTTTGGGATTTGGAATTTAGATGACTTATTTTTTTATAGTAGTTTAAAGAGGAATTTTGGTATGATTTTAAAAAAATCTGGCAGAATTTTTTGTAAATCCAGGTTACAGTTATCAAGTTTCAACATTTTTGGTGCTCCAGAATTTTAATGATGCTAAATCCATTTCCAACCTCAAAAAATGATTCAAACATTTTCCCACCAAGTTTTTTATAAAAAATTACTAAATTCCAGTAATCCAAACAAATTTACCACAGCAACTTATAAAAATCATGTAAACCAATATACTGGTTATTCACTTATAATACAGCGTTTTTTCACACCAAAAAAAATCGACAATCTCAATTGTAAAATCCAACGGATTTATAGTGAAAAAGCGAAGAGTTTTGTTTTCTAGCAATTATCAAACGGCTGATCTAACATTAAAATGACATTTAAAGATGGCTCACCACTTCGGTATATTGTCTTTGCAGACTAATCCCTTTTTTTTGGCAGGAGCGGTGCCCACATCATGCAACTGTTAGCATCATGGAGAAACAGAAGACTGGGACAGGGTATTCATCATGGATGTTCCCTGCCTGCATTCGTTGCTTCGAAGAAGAGAAATTCCATGTCATCATGGCGCCCCGCCGACTCACCTGCCAGCTTGGACAATGACAGTGACAACAGCGAGGCATCTCCGATTCCTCCACGCGGACACCTTGTGGTGTGCGTGGGGAAGGAACGCCAGCGCTTCGTGATTAAAACAGAGTATGTTAATCACCCCCTGTTTAAAGTACTGCTGGAGGAGGCAGAGAAAGAGTATGGATTCCAGAATGAAGGGCCTCTCGCATTGCCATGTCAAGTGGCGTTTTTCCACAGGATTCTGTTGATGCTGCAGGGTCATTAGAATCAGAAATGAATTCCTGCTATGGACTCCCCGGTTGATCTTACATACATAGCTTTCTAACTTGTTCTAATGCAGTTAGAACACATAAATTTTTCAATTATGTGATAGATATTAAAGATTATTATATTAAAGGCTTGTAGATTTTTGTGGAGATGATCTGGTATGTTAAATGTTGGAAATTGCTTTACAGTTGTATTTTTAGTCACAGAATCTTCAATTCAGAAATGTAGTCTTTCTCTGTTTTTTTTTAAAATATGGTATTTTTATGTCGATTGTAAATTTTGAGAATATCTGTGAGCTTAGAAAAGTGGTTATATGTTTGATGTCTCTTTTTCCCACTATCAGATTCCAAGATATTCCCAAAATCTGCAACCAAAATAATGTTAATAAATTAAAAATGACAGTGTCCATTAATGTAAATAGCTTTTTTAATATGTTGTTTACAAGTTTAACCCATTCCAAGATATTCTCAAAATCTGCAACCGAAATAAGTTTAATATAGTAGAAATGACTATGTCCATTAATGTAAACAATTTTTTTAATCTGCTCTTTACAAGTTTAACCTAAAAGATTCATTGTAATGCAGAAACAATAAGTCATGGGGTCCAACAGCCAGGTGGAGAGGTTTGGTCCCACAGGTCTCCCGGTTTGATTCCAACCAAGACTATGTGAGCCTGAGAGCTGTTCCAGAGGCTATTTCTTCAGTTGAAAAAAAATCCAGAAATAGTAACAAAATAACAAATACTAAAATAGCAGAATAATACTAGGACAATAAATATTGTGTCAGATATAATTGATTATAAGTTTGATATAATGAAAAAATTAATATAATAGAATATTATTGAACTTAATTGAAATCCAATTTCAATAAATATGAAGCAAAATAAATACTTTATAATTATTAAAATTTATTAAAAATATAAATACTTAGTATTTTTTTAATTTTATATTTATTAAAATAATGTGTCAGATATAATTGATTATAAGTTTGATATAATGAAAAAATTAATATAACAGAATATTATCGAACTTAATTGAAATCCAATTTCAATAAATATCAAGCAAAATAAATACTCTATAATTATTAAAATTTATTAAAAATATAAATACTTAGTATTTTTTTAATTTTATATTTATTAAAAATATAAAAATGATTTATATCTTTTAAATTTATATTTATTAAAACTTATAAAGAATATGTAAAACATAAAACTTATTAAAAATATGAAAATGCTTCACTGAAAAAAAAATACAAAATTTACGATCTAAAAATATACTCTATATTCATTAAAACTCAGAAATGTTGTACATCTATCCAATTCACATAAAATAAATATAATAATATATAAAATAAAAATAAAAACACAAAATAAATATTCTATATTAATTAAAACTTAGAAATGCTCCACAACTCTCAAATTCATACCAAATAAATACAAATAATATCACATTTACATAAAATGAATACACAAAATTTATAACTTACAGATACTTAAATTTAAACCAAATTATTACAAAATTGACCAGATACTTAAATTTAAACCAAATTATTACAAAATTGACCAGAGAAAGTGTTGATAATACTTTGTAAATATATTTGCAATACTCTGTCCACAAAAATTATTCCTTGACATAACTTTGACCATCACATTCGAATATGGATTGTATTTGAGGATGTTTTTCATCATCCTCAAACATCTTTTTCTAACAAATTCTGACTGTACAATTAAATGAGATAGTGTTGGTTGCGATTAACTCGCATTAAGTCATATCTCTTTCTACCATTATAATAGGTAAGTTTAACTCTAATTGGTAAATGATGCGCATGCGAAACTTAAATCTAATTGTGGTTAAGAATGATTTGTTACAAACATCAATCTAGATATATTAATATATATTTGTTTTAGGTTTATTTTATATATTTTTTAAATAATTATTAAGTTGAGAGGTTTATTTTATAGCTTAGTATAAGGAGATGTGTAAGTTTGTCTGTTTCTTTGTGTTTTTTTAAAGTTAAAATTAAAAATAAAAATTATGTTTAAAATTAAAAATTAATGTCCATTTAAATCTTATACTTTTCAAAAATATTTCAACAAGAGATTTAAATAAACTATTTGAAGATCTATGTTAACTAATTTAGGTCAATATCAACTTCATATATATCTATATATAGAAAAAAATAAGTTTTTATGGTTACAATTTTTATTTGGTCTTATATATACTTTATTTAGCATTCAAAAATACAATTTAAACAATGAAAAATAACACATTGCATTTTGTACTCTAAAAAAGTTTACACGTGAAGAAATTTGATCCCCTCTCGGCTCATGTTAGATTCGTACATAAGATGGATCTATGATCGTTTATATCCAATGCAAATATGATTATGTTGCCAAAGGATGTGAGTAGATTTTTGGATTTTAGTTAAAAAGGAGGGTCTCCATAGTATGAGGTTCTCTCTTTTTGGTTATTTAGCGTAGTTGCCAAAGAATGCACTGTAGACATAGAAAATATCTTTATCCTTAGCAATTATAGCAAAGATCTTTATCCTTAGCAATTATTGACCATAAGACCCTGATTTAGTTTTTTGGTTGAACATCCATATGTATTTGCAGTCGTGACACTTGTGTCTGAAGTATTTGCCTACTTGAATAGTTGGAATGTATCCACACCCTATTTGTATTTTCCTACTTGAATGGTTGGAATTTATCCACACCCTATTTTTAAAGATTTCTTGCAATTGATATAGCTCTCTTGCGTTTCATTCAAATCCATTTACATTGTTCCCCCAATTCAAACTCTAGGGATAAATTATAAGAAGATCAAGTTGAATTCAAGCCTTCTAAAATAGATGCCAAAGGTTAGATAAAGAGATACAGTTTGAGCACATTCAACATGTGGACTATTTTTCTCATAAATAATTAATATGCTTCAGTCAAATGTTCAACCTTGGAAGAAAATCACATCAAGGCTCCAGGTAGGTGCATATCGCTAGTAGCTACGGTTTCTAAATAACATAGTTGAAATTTCATGGGCCATCCAAAACAGGTGTGAAATCTTCCGATGGAAACTTAGAAATAACATGAAATGGTTTTCAATGCCGTGAGATATGTGATTACCATGAATTGAGGCAACAAAGAGCCTAATGATTTTTACCACTGCCATTTTTCATTGTACAACTAGAGTGTACATTCGTCTGAACCATAACTGGAGTGAGTACAGTTGATCATGTGATGTCACACCAATGTTGGTGGTCAATACAAGTCTCTGGAAGTGAAAGGCACAACAAAATACGGGGAAACATATCTGGCCAATCTATATTAAAAGGGCTTAACCCATCAAAATACATGAGTAAAATTTAGCCAAGCTGACAATAGATCTCACATGTAAGGGAGAGATAAGTGAGGACTATACAATTTTGGAGTCTTTCACTAATGAAAATATTTTTTTTCCAAATCGTGGTATTTATTATTTAAAATGTGTTTTTAACTACATGTATGGATTCAACAACATGAAAAACCCTTGGAGAACTCTAAGTTGTGATTGAAACAAATACTTTTCGATTTTGAGCAAATTAGATCGAAAAATACATTAAAAAACCCTCTGAAACATGTGACATAAATATCACTCTTATTGACCAAAAAATTAGTTTTCAAGTTATGAATATAAATGCATAACCACTCCAGTACAATATTTCTATTCAAATTCTAGATGCAAAGAATTTACATTCTCTTAATAAACATTTTATGCCATTGTTGAACCCTTTGCAATGGAGTCTATACAAATTTGGTCATTTTCTCTATAAGAAATTTACACTTCACATGAAATAATAAGTCCACATTATTGGGGTCATACATAGAGTAGCTAACAAATGTTTCGTCTTTTGTTTGCATATGCACAATGTGGGGCTTCTAATGGATGGTGAGCCTGCATATGAAATCTTATAAATGGCTCTACATGCTGAAAAAGGTGAAGAGGGTACCAAAACAAACAAAAAGTTAAAACAAACCCTATGCAACATTTATCATCAACAATCCATATTCTCAGTCAATTAATAATTCTCAAGACATATGAGGAAACAATAAATTTCAAACTAAAACCCAACACAAAACCCTAGTTATTCATGCCGTGTTATTAAAGGGAAATCATGAATAGTACCTATCGGCATGGATAAGCATGATGTAAATCTGGAAAAAAATTGGATAGTGATTGCATTATGATTATACCAAACAAGAATAGGTTAAATGGTTTGTTTAACCACAAGCTAGCACTACTTTGTTATTATTGGTCGGAGGAGAATAGATCGACGTCGATGTCATTGTTGAACTCTTTGCAATAGATTTTGCACAAGTTTTGGCATTTTGTCTATAACCAATTTACAATTCACGAGAAATAAAAAGGCCACATTATTGGGGTCACACATGGAGTAGCTACAATACATTCCTACTTATGTTTTCATATCCACAATGCAGGGCTTCTAATGGATGGTGAGCCTACATATGAAATATCATGGTGTCTACAATCTTCTAAATGGCTCTGCATGTTGATAAAGGCGAAGAGGGTATGAAAACAAACAAAAAGCTAAAACAAACCCTACGCAATATTTATCTCCAACAATCCATATTCTTAATCGATTGATAATTCTCAGGACTTTTGAGGCAGCAATGTGGCCTTAATCCTTGGTTTCCATGCTATGTAAGGACTATAATATTCTTCTCGTTATCCTGGGCAGCATTACAAGCAAGTTCCAAAACCTCAGAGGTAATATATTAAAAAACAATAGCGAGGTGCACCAGAACACCAACCCTGACACGCTCTGCATACTTTCGTCCAGAAGGAACCTGGAAATTCTTCCTATTGAGAATTGCAAGCCACCTTTTGTGACTTGGACACAAAATTTGTAGACTTGGCCTTCCCACGACTACCTTTTGCAACAAAAGAACTAATTTTTGGAGGGATTTAGACTCAAAAACCAAACCTCATATTTTGTGTTTCCTTATTGGATTGGCACTAATCTCTATTTTCTTCCATCACCTCTTTGATATCCTAAAATAGTGAAAAAGTTGTTTCACTAAAGCTACATTCACATCACCTTATGCCTCATTAGTAATCCTACTAAGGATAACCTTATTGAGCCATAGGAGAGTTAGTTAGTGAAGATATATTTCTTAAGTGACAATGGTGATTGTCATAGTATTTCCCTATGGGGTTGTGCCTTGTGAATTAGAGCTTTTATCATCCAATACAATTTGAAGTGTAATAGGCTTGAATTAAGATGAAGAATGCATACCACATGGAGAAATAACCTATGTGTAATAGTTTGACATTGTAATAAAATACCAAAAAGGAACCACAAAACAATTTATGGATTGCTTAGGATACCTTGCAAGAAAATGATTTAGCATGGTAGGCTATGTAATTCTTCTTAGATAGAGTTTTGCATCCAATTTGATCCTCCAAAAATCATTTATAACCAAAACAATAAATTTCTCTACTACTTTTGGCAATTGTTTGGAATTAGTTTATACCAAACAAAGGGAAGTATTTCCGTCCATTCAAATGATATTGACTCAATTGAGGTAGAAAATTGCACTATGATTCAATCATTATGTATATTCAATTAGAAACATTCAAAAATATAGAACGTCAATATCACATGTCTACAACATAATTACAATCATTAAATACACGATGTGATAAACACTTCACCTTTTGAATCATGTCTTGGATTCTTGTTCAATAATGCATTTTCTATTTTGGATCTCTGGGTTCATATTGGACATAGTAACGAGGAAAGAGGTCATTGAAAAATAATATGTACTAAAGTTCCTTACCCACATCTAAAAGATTCCTAATCAAATTCAAAAGCCTTAATATAATAACATTCATTAAATTTACCCAAAAAAATGAGCTACTCATCTCCTGAACTCATTTTTGCAGAGATTTAGACTCAGGAACCAAACCTCATATTTTGAGTTTCCTTGTTGGATTGGCACTAATATCTATTGCCTTCCATCACCTCTTTGATATCCTAAAATAGTAAAAAATCGTTTCACTAAAGCTACATTCACATCACCTTATGCCTCATTAGCAATCCTACTAAGGATAACTTTATTGAGCCATAGGAGAGTTAGTCAATGAAGATATGTTTCTTAAGTGAAAAAGGTGATTGTGATAGTAATTCCCTATGGGGTTGTGCCTTGTGGCTTAGAGTTTTTATCATCCAATACAATTTGAAGTGTAATAGGCTTGAATCAAGATGAAGAATGCATACCACATAGAGCAATAACCTATGTGTAATAGTTTGACATTGTGATAGAATATCAAAAAGGAACCTCAAAACAATTTATGGATTGCTTAGGATTCCTTGCAAGAAAATGATTTAGCATGGTAGGCTATGTAATTATTCTTAGATATAGTTTTGTGTCCAAATTGATCCTTCGAAAATCATCTATAACCAAAACAATAAATTTCTCTACTACTTTTGGCAATTGTTATGGAATTGGTTTATACCAAACAAAGGGAAGTATTTCCTTCCATTCACATGATAATGACTCAATTGAGGTAGAAAATTGCATTATGATTCAATCATTGTGTATATTCAATTAGAAACATTCAAAAATATAAAAGTTCAACATCCCATGTCTACAACATAATTACAATCATTAAATACACGATGTGATAAACACTTCACCTTTTGAATCATGTCTTGGATTCTTGTTCAATAATGCATTATCTATTTTGGATCTCTGGGTTCATATTGGAGGTAGTAAGGAGGAAAGAGGTCATTGAAAAAAATATGTACTAAAGTTCCTTACCCACATCTAAAAGATTCCTAATCAAATTCAAAAGCCTTAATATAATAACACTCATTAAATTTACCCAAAAGAATGATCTACTCATCTCCTGAACTCATTTTTGCAGATATTTAGACTCAGGAACCAAACCTCATATTTTGAGTTTCCTTGTTGGATTGGCACTAATATCTATTGCCTTCCATCACCTCTTTGATATCCTAAAATAGTAAAAAAATCGTTTCACTAAAGCTACATTCACATCACCTTATGCCTCATTAGCAATCCTACTAAGGATAACCTTATTGAGCCATAGGAGAGTTAGTTAATGAAGATATGTTTCTTAAGTGAAAATGGTGATTTTCATAGTAGTTCCCTATGGGGTTGTGCCTTGTGGATTAGAGTTTTTATCATCCAATACAATTCAAAGTGTAATAGGCTTGAATCAAGATGAAGAATGCATACCACATGGAACAATAATCTATGTGTAATAGGTTGACATTGTGATAAAATATCAAAAGGAACCACAAAACAATTTATGGATTTCTTAGGATTCCTTACAAGAAAATGATTTAGCATGGTAGGCTATGTAATTCTTCTTAGATATAGTTTTGCATCCAATTTGATCCTCAAAAAATCATCTATAACAAAAACAATAAATTTCTCTACTACTTTTGGCAATTGTTATGGAATTGGTTTATACCAAACAAAGGCAAGTATTTCCTTCCATTCACATGATAATGAAAGGGAAGTATTTCCTTCCATTCACATGATAATGAATTAATTTAGGTAGCAAATTGCACTATGATTCAATCATTATGTATATTCAATTAGAAACAAAATTCAAAAATATAGAACATCAACATCCCATGTCTACAACATAATTACAATCATGAAATACACAATGATATACATGAAGTGATAAGCACTTCATCCTTTAAAGCGTGTCTTGGATTCTTATTCAATAATGCATTATCTATTTTGGAACTTTGGGTTCATATTGGAGGTAATAAGGATGAAAGATGTCATTGCAAAACAATATATAATAAAGTTCCTTGCCCACATATAAAAGATTCATAATCAAATTCAAAAAGCTTAATATAATAACATTCATTAAATTTATCCAAAAAAATGAACTACTCATCTCCTCAACTAAGAGTTACATTAAAAATGAATACAATAATAACCCATGATGATGTAATGATTCTCCCTATGATCTCCTTAAATGATGAATCACTTTTCTAACCTACTCATATTATTTATATAATTATGATTATATACACTTATTATTACAATATCATATATTTTTTTAAAGAAAATTTCACTTTAAAAACAAAACAAAAGCATGAGCATAAATCAGGGCAAAGCAACCTAACCCTATGGATTTTAATAACTTTTCCATTAGTTTGCTTGTACTTTTCATGCATGCAAAGTCCAATATATCTGATAAATGTAAATACATGAATTTGTTGTTGTGGGAATTTTATACAGAGAATAGTGCTAAGATGCTTAAAGGAGAGGGGCCCATACCTGGGCTAAAAAGGATAAAGTGTTTATTTCATTTTTCCTCGTGCACATTTTGATAATAGAATTCTATGGAAGTCATGGCATGTTGGAAAAAATTGGAGAAATTTTCAACTCCAATCGATTATGTAAGGTGCCACTTTCATATTATTTGTCATTCTGATAGTGTGCGTTCTCTAAAAGTTCTCATTAAGTCATATGAGAGTTGGCCAATCTATTTGATCATGGAAAAAGCACCAGGGCCGAGTCTCTTTATCCTTTCAATGTGACACTCGCAGGACATGATATGCTTTTGGGATCTCCTCCTTCCACAAATAGAATCATTCAGCATTCCAAAATGCTAAAAGTAGAAAAGCACATAGGGAAGATTAGACATATCTACCTATTTCCCACCCAATAGAAGCTTTCATGGCCACATATGTTTGTTGTAATAATGATAGCTTCTGAATTTGGGAAAATCACATCTAGTTTTGAATCTTCAAAAAAATTCAATTGATCTCTGAAATTTTTGGGCTCCACAGTGTTTACAAGAAAACATTAGTCTGGGAGTTTGATAAGATGGTAGTGAGGTTAGCTCTCAAATTACTTGGAACAGAGAGGATCTCTCAGATGGGTTTGGAAACCAGCAAGCATATGATTGATGGCCTTTCCTTCATGACACCATATTAGGTGTCAATAATTGATCGAACCCGAACTGCAACACTGGAGCCAACTCTACATTTTTGCTTCCGAAAATGACAACAATGGGTGGCGTCGGAGCAACCCCAGGATTTTGTAATTGATCACTTACATTTTGCAGACTGGAGAGAAAGACAATGATTCATAGATGTAATTTCAAGAATGAGAAAATCAATCATATACATGATCAGAGGGATCAAAGAGATTCATTTCATCAATGATCAGAAATAAATTCAATGAATCCTTTATTCACCCCACAAAAGATAGGCTACTAAGACAATGCAATTGTGCAGTTATTAATAAAGGCATTCACGTGCGGGCATAATTACTACTTACATAGCACATGAGGAGATCCATTGGTTCCCTTTCAATGAGGGGCTCAGATCTGGCGTCTACTTTGTCGGAGCTTGACAGAGCAACCTTGAAGTATTTATGAATAGATAGATCTTTATCATGTGAATCGGGGACTAAGAAGACTTCCCAGCCCCCAGGAAGGATGCTAGTATAGCGACAGTCACAGTTGTAAAGCGTGATCCCATCAGCTAAAATCTAGACACAACAATCGAAAGAAACAACTGGCCTTGGCAATACTGTAACATTAATCTCTTGAAAGGGATCCCCTTATGCGGTGCATGGTCACATTCATCCTCTCTCTACAACCGAGCACCTTGAATAACAACAACTCCTTTTTTAATTTCTCTCTGGGCATAGATGATATGGTAAAATAGAATATATCCATGGGCACATATGATGAAGCCTGAGGAGCTAGTTCCAAGCATGTCTGAACCATCGGTTGAAGAAAAAGTGGAAACCCCAATGGTTGAAGAAGTTGAAAAGCCAAAGGAGCATGAAGTCGGTTGATAACAGCCGAACATAAGCAGTCAGTTCACATTTCAATTAGGATTTGGTGTTGGAATCCAATGGCTAACCTTTTTTCAGTCGTTTAACACTCAATCTAACGCTACAGATGAGTACAGAGTGGCAATTGGGGGATTTCTTCTCAGAGGGGAATGCCTTATAGTGTAATTATATTCCATACACCATAGTTCCATACATCACTTTTATTATAATTATCATCATAGTATTTTCCAAGATTTGATATAGAATAAATTTAATGAAACCTTAAATTACTTTGAAAGCCGCATTTATGAAAGAATTTTCTAAATATGAAATTGCTTAGAAGAAAGATTGAGAACCTATTGATGTTGTTGTTCTAGATATCCAGTGTTATAATCGTGACCAAGAAATCTGCACCCCACTGCCCCACTAAATACTTAACCTAGGAAGAAATTCACACCCTATTAAATACAAGATTTAAACTAGAAAAAATGAACACCCAAAAAGAAGGGTGGAACCTTTACCATCATACCAGGGAGTGAACCCCTACCCTATGCTACTTATACTTTGACCACCTCATGTCATGCACCTCATATTGTACTACATAATCCACAATTAGTTGTGCCTTCTTCCCATTGACCACTTCAACCAAAACTTTTATCTCTTCCTTATATACTTGAATGGATTGCCTTTGTGCTTTTGTGTGTTTGCCTCCTAATTGAAATATCCTTTTTGGTTCAAGATTTCCTCCTACATGATCCAGAGGTTAAAATGTTTAGATTGCAAAGACAATGTTCCATGCACAATAGGATGCCTTAATTCTAAGACAATTATTTTTAGGATTTCCTTAGAGGGCTAATTCATTTTCACACCAAGAAAAATTATCTTTCAGAGCTATCGATGTTGGGCTACAAAACAAGAAAAATGGGCAGATGATTTTTTGTTGCACCTCTGCAAATAGTGTTGAAAAATATTGATGTCCTCCAATCAAAATGGAGACCATGAACATAAGTTTCTACCTAGAAGTTAGAATAGTCTGTGGGAACCAGAAAAGAATAAATTATGAGGAGGTTTGAACATAATACTTTATAACCTCCACGAAATTCATGTTCCTAGACTAAACACCTCAAATAAAAATTCTACAATATGTGAGTGAGACGCAAAAATTATGGAATTAGAAATAGGTTCTTGAGAGGGAGTGGTGGCCTTGGATGATTTTCGTGGCTCTACTTATCACACCAAGTGAAAACTTGATATGCATAAATCCTCATCAACCCGAAATTCAATACCCAGATCCCTAAGAATCCAAATCTCTAAGAGGAATGTCATACCTAGATACAAAAACCAGAAATGTCATACCTAGATAAAAAAATTCAATCTACTAGGGGGAATGTCAACATCCAAGAAAAAATTCAATACCATAAATTCCATGCGCCAAGAGCAATGTCAATGTCCAGGCATCAAATCAATGCCCATAAATTATTTCCAACCATAAAATTAGGTAGAGCTATCTATTTGTTTTGTTTCTATACGTCCACTTTAACACTTTAAAATGTTTCTTATGTTGGTGGTATTCTTCTCTCCAAACCCTAGTGGTTGACTAGCCATTGCTTCCTCCAAATACAATGAGACTTTGACTTTAGCATCTTTGTTGAAAAAATGCAATATATTAGGATATTTGTGTTCTATATCTTTTGTGAAAGTGATGGCCATTCATAAAAACCATACAATAATTTCTCTGTCAGTGTCTCATCTCTTTAGATGTGATAATCTAATCACCAATGACACTACAGGGTGATTAGACATCACAATTGAAGTGCACATTGTTTTATTTTTGTGCCTCTTTATTATCATCATTATCAATTTTTGTGCCACTAATTTAAATATTTTATGTTAATATGGAATTATTATGTGAGTGGCTTTACTTCATGTCAGTGGTTTTAAGAATATATTAAAGGAAAAGTAAATGAATCATTTTGAAATCATAAAAAATGATAAATTCAATGAAGATATTATTTGCATGCATATTTAATTGTCTATCTGTATGGAATTTGTCAATTTAGTGATTAAATGGTTTAATATGTGTTGTAATACAATAAAATAAAATAAAAAAATTGTAACTTTGAATAATTAATCATTTAAATTGTATTTTTAATATTTTTTAGGTTCAAAAATATAAATATTTTTATAGTTTTAGATTTAAATCAATGAAATTATAATATGTGATGATAAACTTGTAAAATTTATTTTTTTAATAATAAAAAATTATGTCATATATGCAATAAAATAATAAAAAAATGTACAAAAATGAAAATAACCATATAAATAATAAATAAAAAAACTGCAATACAATTCAACCAAAAAAATTGGAAAATATTGCTCCAAACCTTTTAATCTTTCCTTTTGCTTTGCATAAAACAATATGTAAGGTTGCAAACTATTGATTACATGTAACTAATTCATCATTTGTCTCTTACATATACCCAATTTTGTTTATATGATTTTATAGCCATATACTTCCTTGATAGTTTTGCACTCTCATGCGACCAGTCATTTGTCATATTTTTCAAGACTTGCAAGTAGAAACTTTGATTAAAAAATAAATAAATTTTAATAACTATACGACGATTAGTCTTATTTTTACTGAGTAAGCCTATTTATATTATAAATTGCAGGAGGTACAATTTTCAAAATACTGAGCGAAATGTAACAAAACAAGAAAATGGTTAAATTTTAGTAATTATATTGCAGCTAAGTCTATTTATATCGTATATAGGAATTTTTTTATTTTCAACAATATACCATCTGCCATATAAAATTATTAAAAATGTGTTCACATGCATTCTCAATCCTTTGATTTATTAAAATTTACATTTTTCAAACATATAAATCTATCACTATTAAATATCACCATTTTGAAATTAGAAAGTTATCACCAATGCTCAAACAACATAACTCTAATTACATTATCATTATTCTGAGAGTTTGATAAGATGGTAGTGAGGTTAGCTCTCAGAATTACCCAGAGCAGAGAGGATCTCCTAGATGAGTTTGACAACTAACAACCATATGAGTGGTGGTATTTCCTTCATGACACCATATTAGGCTTCAATAATTGATCTAACTCAAGCTGCTACACTGGAGCCAACTCTACACTTTTCGCTTCCAAAAATGACAACAATGGGTGGCGTTGGAGCGACCTCAGGATTTTGCAATTTATCACTTACATTTTGCAGACCGAAGAGCAAAACAGTGATTTATAGATGTAATTTCAAGAATGAGCAAATCAATCCTATACATGATCAGAGGGATCAAAGAGATTCATTTCGTCAGCGATCAAAAATAAATTTAGCGAATCCATTATTCACCCCACAAAAGATAGGCTGCTAAGACAATACATTTGTGTAGTTATTAACAGAGGAATTCACCTGCGGGCACAATTACAACTTACATAGCACATGAGGATCTCCATTGGTTCCCTTTCAACGAGGGACTCAGATCTGACATTTTCCTTATCAAAGCTTGATGGAGCAACCTTGAAGGATTTACGAATAGATAAATCTTTATCATGTGAACTAGGGACTAAGTAGACTTCTCGGCAGCCCTGGGAAGGATGTTATTATAGCAACAAACACACATGTAAAGTGTGATCCCATCGGCTAAAATCCAGACGCAACAATCAAAAGAAACAATTGGCCTTAGCAAGACTGTAACATTACCTTCTTGAAAGGGATCCCCTTTCGTGGTGCGTGGTTACTTTCATTCTCTCTCTACAACTGAGCACCTTGAATAACAACAGATCCTTTTTTAACATCTCTTTGGGCACAAATGATGAAGCCCGAGGAGTCGGTTCCAAGCATGCCTGAATCGCTGGCTGAAGAAAAAGTAGAAAACCTGACAGTTGAAGAAGTTGAAAAGCCAGAGGAGCACGAAGTCGGTTGATAACTACCAAACACAAGTAGTCACAATTTAATTAGGAGTTGGTGGTAGAATCCAATTGCTAACATTTTTTCAATCATCTAACACTCAATCCAATGTTGCAGATGAGTACAGAGTGGCAGCTGGGGGAGTTCTTCTCAGAGGGGAACGACTTACGGCGTAAATATAGATTTTTTTTCATAGTCAAATTAAATCAACTTAGAGTATCAGGTTAGTAAGTAATGTCTTATAAATTATTTATTTAAAGTTTTAGTTTTAGATTAATTTATAAAATAAATTATTTGTAGATCTTTTAGTATCCAACATGATTGAGCGTAGGAAACTCATACATCACAATAAGTGCAAAACTATTGAAGCTTTGTAAAAAATGGCGTCAAAACTTTTAAAACTTTGTCTATACTTTAATAGATGAAACTTATTTTAAAAAAGAACCCCCTTATGGATGTATCAAACCCTAAAAGGAATCATAATAATTCCATACCAAGGTTACACCACATTACAATATTAAATCAAGGAAAGTAGATAATTTTTTATGAGACCACTTTAGAAAAACATGCTTTAATGTAACCATGTTATAAAACATAAAGAAGAAAGATCAAACAATATTATAATCTCTTATAATCATACATCATTAACACACTAAAATTTAGACAAGAAAATAGAAGAGATAAGAATTTTAAAGTTTACATCATTAAAAAAATTGTAATGGATATAGAGAAAACTTCGATCCACTATAATAGATGAGTCATTACATTATAGGACACTTGTCCTAATTCATATGTTGGATACTAAAAGATCTACAAATAATTTATTTTATAAATTAATCTAAAACTATATCCATTATAGAGAGTAGACCACAGTGCAAGTATACGGGGCTTCTGCGGTCGACTCTTTCTACATACGGGGCTTCTGCGATCGACTTTTTCTTCTACGGGGCTTCTGCGGTCGACTCTTTCTTCTTTGGGGCTTCCATTGTATGCGTTGCTCCCTCTCTATTGCCATTTTTTTCTCCAAAGCTCTTAGCTCCCACAATTTCATTGCGAACATATAACGATGCACTCATCTCAAGCTTTCTGGTGGTCTTATTCTCAAGCTTTATTATAACGACGCGCTTAGACCATCCGCTTTTTTGCTTTGCGGATTTTTTGGACGGTTGTTGTTGTTTCTGTTTTAAGTATTTTATATAGATCTGTGGCTCTTCGTGGTTCCGATCAACTACGCGTGATTGAGAAGAAACTCAGGACAAGCCTGCTGGCTGTTATATGAATAGTAGATTTTGGGGCTACCGTAGATCTGCAGATGAATAGTAGATCTTGGGGATGTCGTAGATCTACGGCTTTTTGTAACCAAGTCGTGATATAGATCTGCGGCTCTTCACTTCTCTTCTCATCAATTGGGCCTTAGATCTGCGACTATTCTCTTTACTACGGTTTATAGATCTGCGGCTCTTCATTTCTCTTCGGCAATCTTCTGTGGCTTCTCTTTGGCAATATTTTATACTCAGTAGGAGAGCATTCTTCAGATGGCTCCCAGCTTCGCGAAAATAACTGATGGCTCAGTTCCATCTGCCTCTGGGGGGCAAGCTCTTGCCCATATCGCCAGTGAAGCCCCAGCTCCCACTGTCCAGGTGGTCCAGGCCTCACTCGATGAGGCTTTGAAGTTCTCTGAAAGTGCCCTAATCTATCGATTCAATGGTTTTTGGCCGCGGCTGACAACTCTCCACAGTTGGATCTCAGAGGTATGGAAGCCTCTAATTCCTGATGCAATTAATATCTACCCCTGTGCTAGGGGTTTCTTTATAGTATATTTTGAAAATCTTGAAAGCAGACAATGTATTCTAGATTTCGGCCCTTGGTTTTGGGAAAAATCAGGCCTATTCATGAGGCCATGGAACCCATCATTCGATCCCTCAAGAACAGTCATAACCTCATCACCAGTTTGGGTGAGATTGCCAAACCTACCCTTGCATCTCTGGAATTTCTCTTCGTTAAAAGCCATTGGAAATGCAATTGGGAAATTTTACTACAGGTGCCCAGAAACAGAGGAATATGCCAGAACCACCTATGCACGCATCTGTGTGGAAATGGACTTCAGCGCCAGATTCCCAGCTGAAATACACCTAACAAGTAGAGACTATGTGTGGAACCAGAAACTCGATTATGAAAGTGTCCTCTTCAGATGTTGATCCTGCTTTGAGATAGGCCACCTAGCCAAAAATTGCCCAAAAGCCGCCGAGAAAAACTCTACTAGAAAAAATCACCACAAATCTACATGGTGGGAAGGAGCACAAAAGGAACACTACACTATCAACAAAGAAGAATACTCTCAAGAAAACTCTAAATCACAAGAAATCGGGCAAGAAAGAAACAACTCTTAAGACAAGTAGGGGAAAAGCCCTGCCCAACAACAAAAGAGTGAACTCGACAACCCCTCAAGCATCAATAGTTATGAGGTTTCGAATACCGCACAAAATAAATCTTCATTTAACAGTAAATTAGATCTCCTAGCCCAAACTTATTCTCCGACTATCTTCAAAAGGACGAACACAATATATCGCGAAGCTAAGACACCAATGTCCTAGGAACCAAAAGAGATGAAGGAGATGCAAGATAAAGAAAGTTGGAAGATCGTAGAGAAAAAAAAGAAAGCTACAACACCAATCTCGCCAAGAAAGATGAGGAGCCAGAAAATTAGAAACTAAGAAAGAAAATTATAGGTCCAATAGACCAATTCGGTCTCAGTGGACGTTAACCACCACCATCATCATCATCAAGTTTTATTTTGCACTACAAAAATTGTGCTAGCTTGAGTAAGGCTATTGTTTAAAATTTTACAAAATTGGGAATTTGAGTGTGGTTGAAGTTGCCTCTTGAAGATGAAATAAAAAATATTATTCTTTTTACAAATTATATCTACCACCCAAAAAAAAAATGGATATTGTAACATACGTTTTGTTGCACCCCATAATTATAGATATTTTTGTGTGAATTTTTGGGACATTTTTAAATTTATGTGAAAACGAATTGATAGATGGTTAAAGAGAGGGACATCGATCCAGTGCTCTAGCAAGGGTGGTGTTTCTTTGATTGCTTGAATTGTTCGTGGTGCCATGAACAGGCCTGTGCCAACCTCATTTATTTTCATTAACTATCACCATGACCACTAGCGGTCTATTGTAATAGACTATGATGTTTTGGAATAGGAAACATGGGTGTACGACAGTGCCCCCTCCTCGTGGATCGAGATAAGGAACAATTGTCTTGGGAGGAAAAAGAGAGGGGAAAATGGTTGCTAAGAAGATATGGAATCAGAAAAAGAAGACAACACACAACAAGCAGAGATGGAGAGATGAGAGCACACAAATGAAAATAGAAGACACAAACAAGCACACACAACAAACAATTCGTTATAGAGAAGAAAGAGCTAGGAGAAATTGGAAAGGTTGAACTAGACTAGATTGTTCTTGAGCTTGCGCTCAGATATTTGGGGTTTCATCCCCTGTTTTGTTATTTGGAGGTCGTTGGACTATGATTCTAAGTCAGAATTGTCAATGGGAGGCTCAATGGATGACAAATCATTGTGGTGCTTGTTGTATAATTGATAAGCCACTTAGACAAGGCAATATGAACCATTGTGGGGCTTGTTGTATTGATGATAAACCACTTGGACAAGGAAATATGAGCTCTTGTAGTGTTTTCTATGAAAACATAGTTTTTAAACCACCTAGATAGTGGATTATAGACCCCTTTATTTATTGCTATAAAAAGATAATTTTTAAACCACAAAAACAATGGATTCAATCTCCTGGAACTAAGCATAAATACATCATGGCCTTGGGTGAAGCCTTGTGATTGAAACTAAAGTGTAAGTGGGTCATTGTAGTTCTTGTTGCATAGTTGTTAAACAACTTGGATAGGGAAATTTGAGCCATTGTGGTGCTTGTTGGAGAGTTGTTAAACCACCTAGATAGTGCATATAGACTCATGTATTTCTTCCTAAGAAAAGACGGTTGTTAAACCACCTAGAAAATGGACTTCATATCCTGAGTGTTTGACCAAGCGTTGGTGTGAAATGCCCCTATGCAAGCATCCCTTCAAACTCTACATCCAACTTGAGGGTGGTCAACTACAAGATAGATTGCAGTGTAGTTGGTCTGTGGTTGGATGGAGAGTTAAAGTTCCTCCTTCAATTGTCATCCATTTCAGTTTATTCAGATAAGTATAATGTTTTATGCATATTTGGATTATGAATTATGATAGTCTTTAATATATTAATGACCGATGTGTGGTTCTACATTACTCAAGTAAGAATGCCTGGAATCATTTCCATATTGATGGTTAACAAGTTATTTTATGTATCTATGGTGATAATAAATGTATGAATTGTGTGGTAGTTTCCATCTTCATGAATTGTAGGATATATTATATCTTTATGACCGGTGGTATGATGTTTACTTGATATTAACCATCTATTGTGTAAGTTCTCAGTTATATTAAATGTTGGAATTGGGCAGGTCACCGCCTTACTCATGATTGTGTTGGCAAGTTATTACCATGTGAAAGTTATTTTAAACCTTGAATCTCTACCAATTTCTTCTTGTTTTTTTTGTATCATAACTCCAATATTCAGTCAAAAATTCACCATGTAAGGAAATGCATGATAACCTTCTTAAAAATTGAGTTGCAAACTTGTATTATCAGTTGGAGGTCAAGGATTAGCCTCATACAACGCTTCTCAGAAATTTGGTGTTTAGGTAGTGCCACTTGCCTTAAGGACTTCCTCAAATTCCTATTATTTCCTTTTCACTTATCGTTCTACAGCAAATATAGTGATCTAGGGTCTAGGGCCGGTAAGGAGTGGTTATAATGTAAGTAGGTTGGATGTCATCTCAACTAGAGATCTCCTTTCAAGCACCTTTCTCATAAGAGATCTTAGAATCTAGAGGTCGGTGGGGTCAACACCATACGCACATGATCGGATGGGCAGTGGCTAGATTACCTTTACATAGAATTTTGGATTTGTAGATCTGAGGATTTGGGGTGGTAAGGATTTCCACTCCACTGAAAGGGTTGGATGCCTATAGGGCGAATACAAGAGGAAAACATTGAAAAATGCCAAGGCATGGGGATTCGTGGACCCTACTTCAAGTTGGCGCGGTGATGCCACAAAGGCCACCATGTGGATGTCACTTGATATATGGTGGCCCTTGCACCATATTTTCCCTCAAGTGTAGATGGATATGGAGATACGACCATTCGAGAGTGTGAAGTGGCAACATAACATTCGTAGGATGGATAAGTTGTGGGTTGAATATAATGGTGATTTGCCACAAAACACCATGGGTGAGGACTCGATGGGCCTTGTGCCCATGCTGATGTGGCAGTACCACGTGGTCCATGTAGGGACCATGTGGATGCCATATGGAAATTCAATGTTGACATGGCCTAATATGATTTGCTAAACTTCTGATGGGCATAAGTCTCAATCTGGGAATCAGATTGAGGTAAAATTTATATCGTTGGAAAGCTCTTAATGAGTTGTATGTGATGGTGTTGTTTATTTTTAGATTTGAATATTTAGAGAAAATAATAATAATAATAATAATAATAATAATAATAATAATAATAATAATAATAATAATAATAATAATAATAATAATAATAATAATAATAATAATAAAATTGTAGCCCCAACTCTATAACAGACCTTGGGGGTCGGGTAAAGAAAACAAGTAACACCTCCCATAGCTTGAGACACTTGAGGGGGTGGGAGGGAGTGTTACAAATACCTCATATGAATTCCACAAAACAGGATAAGGAATAGGTCTATGTAGTGCATTTTTTAATATTTAGTGGATTTTGTCTCTATGTTTTAGTTCAAACTTTTCATTTTTGGAAAGTTTATTTTTCTATTCCCTCCACCTTAATACCTCCAAGTAAAGAGTGGGCTATCCTCCCATTTTTTAGATTCAAAATCAAGCTTCAAACTACCTTACCCATTACCTCTAGGGACTCACCCTCAATGAATTAAATAATCATGCTTAAGCATGTAAATCCTAAATTTAGATTTTAATCACCAAGTTCATTATGATAGTTGTTATGAATGGTCTGATTACCCAAGTATGGAGTCCTAAAAGTGTGAAGGATATATAGGCTCATTGAAACTCTCATATTCAACTTGATAAACACTCGATACAAACACAACCCTCTTGTATTCATATTCTTTCTCTATTTATTGTTGTATTGGAGGTAAATAAATGGAAGAGGCAACAAGATTTTTGCTATAATTGAAACTCGAAATACTTGGTGCATATGTTGTTGCAAAATAGGGTATGATAGTTTTTTTATAATATTCTTAGACAACCATCTCTTTATCATGCATTTCTTCGAATATAGAACTTAATTCTTGCTCCCCAATAGGAGGGGAGGGACATTAAGGAGTAAAATAAGAAAAGTAGTAATGAAAAATACGACTACATGATATTGAACTTTTCTATTAGCAGAAGATGTTACATACTTCTCATTCCTGCTTTATTGAGATTGTTGTTATGTAATTTCTTATTAATGATACCCATGAGAAATGATGGTTTCCAACAACCATGTTGAACAATCTACCACTCCTTGTATATGTTTCTCTTCATCTTTGATTCAAATATAATGAGCTTCTTCACAATAAGGGTCAACAACAAAGACTTCTTTAGATTCTACACAACTGCTCTACAAATGTTAGGGCCCCACACAAATTCTCGTAGTTAAGAAAATAGGTTGTTACTTAATGTATGGTGACCATATTTATTAAATAAGGTCCATTATTCAGTTAGAGTGTGTAACTAATAAATACAATATGGTCTTATTAAAGAATGTCCACAAGGTAGTTGATGTAACCTCATTAACGAAACTCCACTATGTGGTTAGTATTTGGAATATGTATAAATTATTTATATCAATAGAAACTATGTAATTACGCACCAAGTAATTAATATTATATTGGAGCTTTTCTCAATTGGAGGTTTCCCCCTTCAAAAGGCTAAAAAACATTTCTTTTATTCATAATATGAATATATGTTTTCCTTTTGTTGTTGCTTCAACACTTTGGTTATATTTATTTACTTTTTGAAATTACATTTCTATCAATATTGTTTTGATGTTTTTGTTTTAGCTATCAGGGTACACCACAAGTGGTAATAGAGCACTTCCTTATGCTAACATTTGCCCAATTTTAGAGAACTTGTTTTAAGGCTAAAGATGAGTTCCAATGTCTTTAAACTTGGTGCCTATGGTTTAATAGGTAAAACCATGGCTATCAAGCATACAGGCAAGGAATACAAGTTGGGTCACTAGGTTATGCCCTTATACACCTTTATTAGTACCTGGAAAGTTATACCACATTAGAAAAAATTATATAAGGTTCAATTTGTCATGTACACTAAGGTTTCTAAGAAGCCTCATATGTGCACCTAAAACCATCCTTACATAAATTTGTTAGTTATCTTTTTTGTAATAATAAACTAAGTGTAGCACTTAGGGTGATCACTCTCACATACCACGGAATCAGGTATTATCGCTAAGGGTATGGTTTATCCTTAGTACCTTGAAAGACAAATTGATTATTATTGTTGGAAACCATCATGTATATAAGAGAGTTATAGTTCCTAACATTCATTTTATCTTAAAATCCTTACCTCTATAACATAGGTAATGAAATTCCTACATAATTTGGAATCTCGTAATTTGAGAATTCCATAAGTAAAATAATACTAAGGAAGGAGTAAATAGCCCAAAAGAAAGAAGAAAGAAAGTAATTAGCCTCAACCAAACCATTATGTGAGATTCATTTCAAAAGACTACTCATTACATTAAGTTTGATATATGTCTTAAGTAACCTCATATTCCCACATTGAACCAAACCCTTATTTATCTACGTTCTCAAAATCCTCTTACAACACTATTGTGTTGGTCTACTGCCCTTGTAACCATTTAGTTTGTCCCTATGGTCTCATGGATCATATTAGAGACATTTTATCCATGGAAGACAAAATGAATGGCATAATGCAAGAAATCATGTCCCTCATACAAGTAATAGATGTAGCCAAGGACTAACTTTAGAACCACATGACCAAATTCAATAGGAAACTCTTATTTTATTTTCATAAACTTGACAAGATAGAGGGTAAGTGTGATGATGGTGAATGTTCTATTAATGAAGAATCTAGCAATTACAATCACTTTCCAAACCATTCACCCAATATGTTGCACCAATTACCTTTAAGTTAGATTTGAATAAGTTGGATGGATCCAATTTGATAAAATGGGTTGGCCAAATGGAACACTACCCATCCCTTCATACTATAGAGGATGACCAATTTAAACTAAAGATAAGAGCTATATATCTAAATCAGAAATATGGTATTGGTGATAGTGGGAAAAAATCATATTTTTTGGTACTACTTACCAAATTTTCATAAAAAATCATGGTGTAAGAATATATTTATTCTTTTGAGCACTTGACAATTGGAATAGAAAATTTGATCGATGAATTTTTCAAGTAATGTTATATTAGTCATCTTAAGGGGGGAATAAAAACCCACTTTGAGATGAATACATTGAGGATTCACTCAGTGAATCTCTGACATATCACGTGTGTTTGTGGCATATTAAACAATACCCTTAATTTGACTACATATTGGAAAATCCCTCTAAAAATCACAATATTTAACCCCCTACCAATATGAACCCAATACAACTTCCCAATTTAAGAAACCCTTACTTTCACTAGATATTGTAGGTATCCATTTTTTATACCCCTTTATATTTTTTCGTTAACTTTAAGCTCCAGTTTTTATATTTTCCAATATGAAAACCCTTTACCCCCTATATATCCCCCAATATATTATGTCATTTGTTCTTCAATATATATCCCCCAATGTAAACCCACGTGGTATGATATTTCTCCCCTAGTGAATCCCTCGTGGATGAATCACCCCACTACCAGTTAGATTTCATGTAAAGGTTATGACATTTTCACTATCCAAAAATCCAAACTCTGTTCCATGACCACACTGAAACTTTGTGTCTTCTTAACATCCTAATCCACCCCTAAAGATCCACAAGTTGACATGGGAAGAGGTGGAAAAATGTTAATTCAAGTGTATTTACTATAATTATGATGAAAAATATTTCCCTAGTGTAGGAATTTACAGGGTAAGTTCCTTAGATAGAAAACCAAAGGACACCACTCACAAACAGATCAAAGATTAGTAAACCAGTATTCTTGACATTGTTAAAACCCTCAAAGAGGGAAACAATGCACATCTTAAGCCAACGCGACCACTTTAGGAAATTTATTAATGTAAAAGAAATAAAATTTACATAAACTTCTCTCATGAACGGTCACCTAACAAATGACCCTCCATGATCTTTAAATAGAGATCATGGATTCATCGGGTGTTAAGCCATGAATCAAGTGTTGATAATATCGAAGAGAGAATGAACTGTCACATCACTTTATTTCTAGAACATATCATGACCGTCGGATTGTAAGTTACAAAAAGTACCTACTAAAGAAACACACTTTACCTAACTATACACTAGACCAAGTTATACTTAATTATTTCCTATGTGTCGGAATATCCTAACACCCCCCTTAAGAACAACTTGAGATAGGATTGAAGGATGTACAAAGATGACACAATAGGAGAAGGAAGGAGACATTAGAGCCTATCCCCCCTTAGTGACAACTTCCTGAACTCCAACCATAAATCGAAGTTTAGTAAACTTTCCCTGTATGAGAGCCTTTGTAAAGATGTCTGCAACTTGATCATCGGTTGAACAATATTGCACTTCAAGGACATGGTCATGAATGGGATTTCTGATGAAGTGCATGTGTAGTTCAATGTGTTTTTTGTGATGATGTTGGACTGGATCTTTGCATAGTTGAATGGAACTTTGATTATCACACCATAGTGTAGTCGGATGTTGCTGCTGAAAACTAAACTCTGACAGATTTTGACAAAGCCACAAGGCTTCCTTACTAGCTTCAATGGTGCCATGATACTCTGCTTCTGCTGAAGAAAGAGAAATGGCACTTTTTTTCTTGCAAGCCCATGTAATAGGTCCAGAACCAAGAGTGAAGACATAAGCTGTAGTAGACTTTCGATCATCAGGGTCACCAGCCCAATTAGAATCAATGAAACCAACCAATAGAGGAGATGCTTCTCAACTGTAATGAATCCCAAATTGTTAGGTCCCTATAATACTAGTGATTCCCCCATTACTGTTTTCATTGTAGCCTTTATTGTTATTGTTGTGCCCCTATTGTCCCTATATTGTTATTATTGTGCCCCATAAAAGCCCATTATTGTTATTGTTGTTCCTTTATATTATTATTGTTATGTCGGCTTTGAATATATTGTGACCCCTTAGACTCCTATATATAGACAGGAGGTTTTCTCATTTGTATCATCGAAGAATTGTTCATTTGTGTAATGTAAAGGAGGTTTCCCCCTTGAAGAGGTTGATTTTGAAGGCGTTGATCTATCTCTTCTTCTATTTTGTGAGTTGGTTGCATAACATTTGGTATCAGAGGTCTAGATTCTAGGGTTTCACTGCTCCAAACAGGTCATCGTGGCATTTTTGCTATAAATTTTTTTCTGCGACATTTCAGAAGCTAAAAAAATCCATTTTAGCCGAGATATGATCCAAGGAAGTTAGGGTTTTTGCAGGATCCCAAATTATATCTCAAACAGGTGAACTGGGGAAAATCGTCATAAATTTCTTTTTGAACATTAGATTTAAATTTCCTAAGAAGTTACAGAAAGAGGATGGCATTTAATTTTATGTGTATTGGTTTCAGGTCCTAAGGTTGAAACAGTGACACGTGGCACTTTGTACAAGTTCACTCTACTGAACTAGTCTATAATCAGAACAACATAAACTTTGAAACGGGGACTGATACTGTTACCCGTTTTGTAGAGATAGCAAAAAAGTGACCCGATTTTGAAAAGGGGTGATGCAGAACACACATGTTTTTTTAGAGCATAGTTTTTGGCACTATATTTTTTTTTATGTACATTGCGTTTTAGAATGGTAGTGATTTTGATGTTGATTTAAAAAAGTGGTAATTCTACACCATGCCCTTTTTTTAAAAGCCTTTTTTTTTTTTTACTTTTAATTTTATAATGTATGAAATGTAAATAATTATTTTGTAAATTTAATAATTTTGGAAGTGGTCTTCTTCTTCATATTTTCTTGTTTTTATTTTTATTTTTTTTGTAGTGAGGTTTTTATTGTTTTTCATATTTAAAGAAGAAGGTCGATATTTTGCATTTTCGATATTCTACATATTTATACATCGTTAATTAAATTTTCAATCCACATGAAATAATTGTCTCTAAAAAACATATATAAAAATATATATAAAAAATACAAAAATAAAAAATAAAAAATGTTAAAAAAAATTTATCTCATAAACCATAAAAGAATTTGGAAAAAAAAACAATATATATATAAAATTAAAAATAGAGAGAGAGAAAAAAAAAAAAAAAAAAAAAAAAAAAAAAAAAACATTAATAAAAACTAGGAAAAAATTTAAAAACAAACTAGTTTAAAAAGAATAGAAAATTAACGAAAAAAATTAAAAAACTAGTAAAATTAATATTTAAAAAAAAAATGAAAATTGCGTAAGATATATGTCTTTTCAAATGAAAAAAAAAAATAAATAAATAAAAAAAACATTTACAATTTATAAAGAAATGCGTATTTTTGATTAAAAAAAATTAAATATTTTTTATTTAAAAAGAAAAAAAAAAAAAAAAAATATTTTTGTTTAAACATTTTTTTTTATTAAAAAAATTATTATTATTATTATTTTTCAAACAATATATATATATAAACAAATCATTAATTTTTTTTTTTTTTAAACAAATTTCATTTTTAATTTAAAATTTAAAAATTTTAAAAATTATTGAAAAAAAAAAATTTAAATGTTTATAAAAGTTTTTTTATTGATTTTTTTTATTATTAAAAAAAAAAAATTGGGCATGGCCCGCCCACCCCCCTGCCGCCTAGGGCCCCTCCACCCACGGCCGTGCCACCGCGGGCGGCGGAGGAGCAGGCGGGCCGTGCCAATTTTTTTTTTCAATTAAAAAAAAAACAATAAAAACTTTTATAAATTTAATTTAATTTAACTAATTTATTTATTTATTTTAAATAATTTGTTAAAATTTTTAAATTTTAAATTAAAAAATGAAATTTGTTAAAAAAAAAAATTTAATGATTTGTTTAAAAAAAAAAATTGTTCTAAAAAAAAAATTTAATAATTCTTTTTTTAATAAAAAAAAATTGTTTAAAAGAAAAAATTTTAATTTTAAAATTTTTAACCTCTTTTTTTTGTTTTTTGTTTTTAAATAAAAAATGTAGGTTTAATAAAAAATAATAATTATTATTTTTTTTTTTTAAATAAAAGATACGCATTTCTTTATAAACTGTAAATGCTTATTTATTTATTTATTTATTTTTTTCATTTGAAAAGACATATATATTACACCATTTTCATATTTTTTTTGGTTTTTTTTTTTAATAATTTGTGTTTATTTTTGTTTTTCTTAATATTAATTTTACGAGTTTTTTAATTTTTTTCGTTAATTTTCTATTTTTTTTTAAATTAGTTTGTTTTTAATTTTTTTTCCTATTTTTTGCTAATGATTTTTTTTTTAATTTCTCTATTTTTGCTTATATATATATATTCCAATTTTTTTTATGGTTTATGAGATAATTTTTTTAAACATTTTTTATTTTTTATTTTTGTCTTTTTTTATATATATTTTTATATTTGTTTTTTTAAGTAATCAACATTTTAATCTTAATTTTAGTAGTTTTCAATTTTTTTTTGTTAATTTTCTATTTTTTTTTAAAACCTAGTTTGTTTTTAATTTTTTCTTTTTTAATTTTTCTATTTTTACCTACCTAATTTTTAGTTTATTTTAAATGTTTTTTTTTCTTTTCCATATTTTTGTTTTGTTTTGTTTTGTTTTTTGTTCTTTTGTTTTTTTCTTTTGCCAGTTTTTTTTTATTGTTTACAAGATATTTTTTTTTTTACTATTTATTTGTTTATAATATTTAATTTTTTTAAGTTTTTAATTCTTATCATTAATTTTTGTTTTTTTTTTTACATTTTTATGATTGATTTTTTTTTTTTCGAATATTTGATTTTATTATTATTATTATTATTTTTAATTTTATTTTAATTTTGTTTTTAACATATATTTTAATTTATGTTTTGTTATTTTTTTAACTTTTTTTTTTTTGTTTTGTGTTTTTTCATCGTTTTAAAATTTTATTTATTTATTTTACTTTTTTTTTTTTATGTTTTCATTATTTTTTTAAAATTTTAATGTTTTTTGGGGTCATGATAAAATATTTTATGCCATTATTTCGAAATGTTGAAATTTTACTTTTGAAAAAAAAGTGTTTTCCCAGCGTTAACACTTTTCGTTTTGAGGGTGTTTTTTAGACAATTTTTGCGCAAAAAATTGGTTTTCACCTCCATTTTTAAAACATGTTGAAAATTTACCCAAGAAAAAAAAAGGTGTTATTCCAGCATCAACACTTTTCGTTTTTAGCACTGTTTTTGATGTTTTTTCGGGGTTTTTTGGCCAGATTTCCCGTTTTGAGTTTATAGTTCCCATTTCAAAGTTTACATTGTTTCAGGTCATCGTGGGAGATTTGGCATAATTCTTCCTTGGAGAATCCAATATTGATCAGTCTTGTGGGGTTAGAAAGAGGATTCAGGGGGCTACTGTAGGATGCAATCTCAGACCTTGGAGATCCGAAATTACAGAGATATAACAGATTCAGTATCGAGCTCCTACAAAGTGAAAAAAAGTGTGTAGTTTTTTTTAATTTTGCATAAGTTTGGGTTGAAAAAAATAGTTTGAAGGAATTCAAAGGGCATAGTGAAGCATTATTATCATTAATTGATGCCCCAAAGAAAGAAAATGGAAACACCTAGTAAGCAACCTAAAATCTCTAACATGACTCATGAAGAAGAGGAAGAAATGCAACATGATATATCAAAATTACAAGACCAAGTGCAACAAATTTCACTCTCACAAAAAGTAACAGAAGCTAAGATGGATGGTTTAAAGAAAGGAGTGGAAGCTAAGATAGATGGTATGAAAGACAACATTGAAGATTGGAAGAAAGACATGGAAGGTTGGAAGGAAGGTTTGACAAAGTTGCTACAATTAAGGCTTCCTAATGGCGAAAAGGTAGTAGAGGAAACTCATAATGAGAAAAAATGGAATGTTAATCATGATTCGAAGAATGACAACATTGAAGATTTGAAGAAAGACGGGGAAGGTTTGAAGGAAGGTTTGACAAATTTGCTACAAGAAAGGCTTCCTAATGGCGAAAATGTAGTAGAGGAAACTTATGATGAAAACAAAAGAAATGTTAATCATGATTTCATATACTCTAATGTTGGAACAAAGATCCACCACGTTCTAAAGATCGATATGAGGAAGTTTGATGTCAAGGATCTTGTAACATGGATACTACAGATGGAACAATATTTCGATCTCCATAATGTGCAAAACACACAAAAGGTACGCATTGAAACTTTATATTTGGAACCAAATCAGTTTGTATGGTATCGATGGCTTTGCTCTCGTAAAAAAATTGTCACTTAGTCAATTTTTATGAAAGAAATGATAACACATTATGAGGATACAAAAAGCAACACCTTTTTTAGCCAATTGATAAATCTCAAACAAAAGGGTTCAATGATGGAGCACATTAAGGACTTCCAAAATTTGAATATAAGGGTAAAAGATGTTGGAAATAATACTGAGAGGGGGGTGAATTAGTATTATCAGATCAATAATTTTATTTCCCAAACAGATTTATATACGCTACTTCAGTGAAGTGAACTAGCATGTACACGCAATTGTGATTAGAGAAACTAGCGTATATCCAGAGAACTTGTGATTTAGACAATTTATCATGTGTTGATCTTAAACCAGTACATCAGTAACTTATTAGACAGTGCAGTAAAAGCAGAATAAAGCATCACACATAAGAAACACACATGAACACCAAGATTTAAGGTGGAAACCCAATGTGGGTGAAAACCACCTGCTGTTGTTGTCTCTGTCTTCTTTTAATAATAAGAAAATCAGTTTACAATCTTGTACTAGTGTAGAATCATACCAGTACGCAGGCACCCACCTGCAGAAGGCTACAACCTTCTCTCATTTTCCAGCTCTTACTAGAAGGGAGCTGCAACCCCCTAGCTCTTGTACAAGCCAATTTGTTTACTAGTACGTAGGTGTCGACCTACAAAAGGCTACGACCTTATTTCTTCCTCCAGGGACCACGTTTCATGAATTTTCAGACTGAATACTCCTGGATCACAACACCACAATATGAAGGCCGCATTTCATCCAATTTTCATACTGGACCCATCAAAAACTTTTAAACTTAAACTGCGTCAACCAACATTCAATTAATCTGAACAATCAGATCACTGACACAAGAACACTGTGCTAAACCCAGAAACCTGTATCATCATTTAGAACCAGTTGTAACCTCAAAAACCATGCATCAGAGTGTATACGCTAATTGGCTGAACCCAAACTGCGTGTATATGATACTTCCGTTAATCAAACCTACGTATACCTTCAAAACTAATGCAAACATAAACTTTTGAATCAAGTCTGTACCAACCAACAATATACTGAATATCTACTGTCAACTTACAGAGCTTTACACAGGCAGCGACAAATATCACTTCTTCTCACTTATACAATCAATCAATCAAATACCAACCTCCTTATGCATTCAGTTTTACATTCATATCTAAGAAGACTTCATTGACAGACAACAATAAAACAACAGAATTTGATCAGATAGATCAGTCAGATCTGAAAAAGAAGCTTTTATTTTGTACACGCTATTTTGAAGGGTATAACCTGCGTGTACATGCACTTTTGAAGAGACGAACCAACGTACATATCTGCAAATATCAACTCATAACTTTGCTGCACTTCTAAACTTCATACAAACCCAGATCACGACATTTAAAGAATAAAATAGGTGTACACAGTCAGATCTACCCCAACCAATATCAAATAATCTAATAATAAGTCACTTCAAGTCTCATGATCCTGATCCAACATTGAATTCAAGGTGCACAAAGTATTTTAGATCAAATCACAAACATAGCCCCTACAACATAAAATATACTTCAGATAGAAGTATTCCTTAGAAACCCATACACTTGCACCCTTGGCCTTATGATCTTCTCCTCCTTATATAGATTTAGGCCCTTTGTCAATACCTTGGACCAAAACCACTTAGGACCCGTACCTTGGACCAAATACCTAGGGTCAATACCACGGATCAAATACCTCGGACCAAATACCTAGGGTCAATACCACAGACCAAATACCTTGGACTAAAACCTAGGTTTTCCAATCATGTACGCACTTTTCTTTTTGTGGGAGTGCGTGTATACGTATATGCTCTTTTTGTTATGTGGAACAGTGTGTATACGTTGTTTTGACTAGGTGGACTAGCGTGTATCAGCTTTTTCCTTTACCTTTTTTATTCTGATTAGTAGACCTTAGTTCCATCTTCCTGTTCTTATGTACCATTGCCCTGTAACCTCTGAATATACCTGTTGTACTGTGAGTTGCCTTTTACCAAAACTGAATTGACCTGTGAGTGAGTTGCCATCAAGGACAACACTTGTATCATAAGGCCAACAATCTCCCCCTTTGGACTTGATGGAAACCATGATGGTGTTGATTTCTACAAGCTGTAGAAACTGTTAGAGATAACAAGCAACACCAAAATTCTCTCCCCCTTTGACATCAAGGGCAAAGGGAAAACCAGGATACTCTTCATATCTGAACAGCTGAATATGATCATGCTCCCCCTAGGCACATGCTGAATTCTCTAATTAAACTCCCTCTTTGTGCATGTTATGATATCATTGTACATGTTGTGATGCACTAACCGTCCATGCTCCCCCTGAGCACATGCAGAGACTGCAAAAATATTTTCCAAAAGAATAACATGACTCTATAACTCAACTATGTGAGTTTGACCTTCCTATCACCAATGACTCATGCATACATCAATCTCCCAATCAAGTGGGGATATACCAAATTTGACTCATCAACCCAACCAAGTGGGGATATACCAATTGTTTATACATGACAGAAATACAATAAATATTACATCATCCATCCCATGCAAAGTGGGGATACAAATTACATCATTTGTCCAATAGGACTCATTCAAATGTATGAGAAGTCATATCACACCCTAGACTTTTACATGACTTAAGCAACAAATGGCATAAATATCTGAAGCCATAACTGGACTCAACAACTATAATGCCAACAATGCAGAATGCATGTGAAGGCTAATGCTCCCCCCTAAACCTGTGCTACCTATGCATTGTTAACAAGTCATTAATCAAGGCATCTTTGTCAGTCAGATAAAAATTAATGAACAAAGCATATCGTTAGACTGTAATCATCAACATCAGACAGAGCACCCATATCAGAGTTTGACCCACTATTTTTCCTGTCAGAAAAACATATACGCTTCTTCAGCCACAGAAACCCACATGTATACGCGACTATACTTCATGAAACCCGCGTATAATAACCTTCCTCTGAAAAACTGGATTTAACAGCAGGATGATGCAGCAACTACTCCCAGCTTTTGTCTGAGATATTCAAATGTTTCTCTGGGCAGTGGTTTAGTGAATATATCAGCAACCTGTTCTTTGGAGGGAGCATACTCCAATTGGACCTTTTGTTCAAGCACTTGTTCTCATAGAAAATGGTACTTGATGGGTATGTGCTTGGTCTTGGAGTGCATGGCTGGATTTTTTGAAATACTGATGGCACTTGTATTACCACATAGAATGGAGATGGGTGGAGTATATGTGATCTTAATGTCTTGCAAAGTTTGCATCATCCAAAGTAGTTGTGTGTAGCAAGATGCAGTAGCCACATATTCTGCTTCAACTATAGATAAAGCAATCGAACTTTGTTTCTTGATGAACCAAGATACTAACCAGGAACCCATATAGAATGCACCACCACTAGTGCTCTTTTGATCATCAAAACTTCCTGCCCAATCAGCATCTGTATATGCATGAAGAGTAAGGTCTGTATCTTTAGGATACCATAGTCCAAAGTCCTGAGTTCCTTGAAGATATTTGAAAATTCTTTTGACTGTCTGGAGATGTGATTCTTTTGAATTTGCTTGGAACCTTCCAACAATTCCTATTGCATGCATGATGTCAGGTTTGGTACCTGTTAGATAAAGCAGACTTCCAATCATAGATCTGTAATTTGGTTGGTTTACTGTTGGTGATTTATCATTAGAGCTGAGACTGCATCCTGTTACCATTGGAGTACATACTGGTTTAGAATCTTCCATTATGTACTTTTTCAAGATCTGCTTGAGATATTTGGTTTGTGAGATAAAGATACCATCTTTTGTTTGCTGAACTTGTAGACCAAGAAAATAAGTAAGTTCACCAAGTAATGACATTTCAAATTCTTGTTGCATTACTGAAGCAAAATTCTGACTCATGGATTCTTCATTGCTACCAAAAATGACATCATCAACATGAACAACAATAATTAGCAATTTATCATTTTCAATCTTTGTGTATAAATTGCTATCTGCAGAACTTTTTGTAAAGCCTTGTTGTTGTAGATATTTGTCAAGGCGGTAATACCAAGCCCTTGGAGCCTGTTTCAGACCATAGAGAGCCTTTTTGAGTCTGCATACAAGTTTTGCATCATTTCCAAGAATGAATCCTTCTGGTTTTTCAATATAAACTTCTTCTTCTAAATCTCCATTAAGAAAGATTGATTTTACATCCATTTGATATACTTTGAATTTTCGAAAAATACAAAGAGCAAGAAACATCCTTATGGCTTCAAGTCTGGCAATAGGTACAAAAGCTTCTTCAAAATCTATACCTTCTTGTTGGGCATACTCTTTGCAAACAAGTCTTGCCTTGCTTCTAATAACTTCTCCATTTTCATTCAGTTTATTTTTAAATATCCATGTTGTTCCTATAATATTTTTATCATGAGGTTGAGGAACTAACTCCCAAGTATCATTCTTTTCAATTTGATCTAATTCTTCATCCATGGCCTTGACCCAACATTCATCTTTGCAGACTTCATTTACATTCTGAGGTTCTTTGGAGGATAGTAATGCTAGATAACTTGATGTTCCTATAAGAGTTCTTCTTGTCTGTACTCCAGACACTTTTTCTCCTAGAATTTGAGATTTTGGATGATTCTTCTGAACATACCTGGATGGAGTCTTTTTCCTATCTGTTGTATCTTCTTTTGGTGCTTCATTGGTTTCTTCTTCAATATCATTTTGATTTGACGTGGGAAAGCAATCCCCATCTTCCTCATTGTCATATTTCTTTGTTGATTTCATTTGTTCTGGATTTCTGCATGCTTCATCAACTACAACATCAATGCTTTCAACAATTTTCCAAATTCTTTTATTATAACATTTGTATCCTTTACTTCTGGAAGAATAACCAAGAAGAATACCTTCGTCTGCTCTGGGTTCAAATTACCAAGTTTTTCATCAGTCCTTTGATAAAACATTTTCTTCAAAAAACTTTAAAGTATTTTATAGGAGGAGGCTTACCATACCAAAGTTCATGTGGAGTTTGAGTGCTATTTACCCGAACATTTGCTTTGTTGAGAATAGCCATGGTAGCAAATGCAGCTTCACCCCAGAAGGTTGCAGGAGTTCCAGATTCATCTAGCATATCTCAAGCCATTTGTTGAACTGTTATGTTCATCCTTTCTACCACACCATTTTGCTGAGGAGTTCTTGCGATGGAGAATTGCCTTTTTATTCCATGTTGCTCACAAAAGTCAAAGAATTCATCTGATATGAATTCTCCCCCTTGATCAGATCTGAGACATTTGATTTTTCGATCTGATTCATTTTCAACCAAAGCTTTGAAGGCTTTAAACTTTTCAAATGCTTCATCTTTATGCTTTAGAAGACCTATCCAACACATTCTAGAAAAATCATCAATAAACAAAATAAATTATTTTTCTCCACGAGTTGACTTTTTCCTTGTTGGTCCACATAAATCAATATGGATAAGTTCAAGAGGCTTACTTGCTGACCCTTCCTTTTCAATGAAGTGAACTCTAGTTTGCTTACTGATTTGACATGGTTTGCATATGGTATTTTTTGGGATGTTGATATCTGGAATATCACGAACTGCCTTGAGCCTGCATGCTTTTCTTATTTGAGAAAAGCTTAGATGTCCCAATCTTCTATGCCACAGCCAGTTTTCATCTATTTTTCTTAGATATCATTGTTGTTGTCCTCCTTTGAGTATGTATAAGTTTTTTGGAGTTCTTGTACCTTTGATCATGGTCTTTCCTGTATCAATCTCACAAACAACACATCTGTTTGATCGAAACACCACTTCATTTCCTTGATCACACATTTGACTGACACTCAACAGATTATGCTTTAAACCATCTACATACATAACATTTCTAGCTTTAACCTTTTCTTTCAAGAAAACAGAACCTTTACCTTTAATGACAACTGGAGTGTCATTTCCAAATGAGACATTCTTTTCTTTTTCTAAAAAATTATATGAGTGAAGTTTCTCTTTATCACCTGTCATGTGTTTGGAGCATCCATTGTCGATGTACCACTGATTTTCTTGTCCTTCTACATACAAGGTTATACCACATCTTTCTGATTGAGATTCCTTCCTTCTCCATATCTTGGGATTTAATGGCATTTGCTCCTTTTGAAGTGTTCGCCGAAATTTGCTCCTGCATTCAAATTCTTCATGACCAAAGTTGTTACAAATCAAGCATTCTATTTCATTTTCAAGAGGAGAAAAGTTATTATAGGAAATTTTCTTGATTCTTGTTACATTCCTTTGATTTCGTGCTTCTCTAGTCATGATGGTTGAGCAGCCTTGTGCCCAATGTTATGACATGAAAAACATTGCCCATTAAAGAAGTTTTTGCGACCATCGAATCTTTTGACATTGTTTACTTGTTGGTTGTGGCTTCTATTGATATTCATCCTTGGAGTAAATTGAGTATGATTTACGTGATAATGGGTTTTAGGCCTTTGCTAATGATTGAAATATTGTTCACTAGTCTTTGCTGCATCAATATAGCTTCTGGTGGAGGTTGACGACTTCTGTGATTGAGATGATTATTCAGTATATCCAAGACCTGTCTTTATCAGAGGAGAATGCTGAACTTTGATAATTTCATTTAAAGTTTCTGATCCTTTAGAAAATCTAAGATTGAGAGATTTTGTCTTCTCAAGATCTTTTCTTAGACCCACAATTTCATATTCTAGATTTTCATTGTGTTTTTCTCTTTCAACAAGTTGGTGTGTCAAAGTATCTATGATCATATTCTTTTCTTCTAAACAAATTTTGAGTTTAGTGATTTCTTCATGAAAGTCTTCCTCTTCTAATGCATCCAAAAAATCATCATTGTCATAGGCCATGAGAAGTCTATAATCTTGTTCAGTTTCATCTTCATCACTATTAGATAAACCATCACTATCTTCATGTGTATAGTAACTCCTTTTATTCACAACCTGTTTCCTATTTCCTTTTTCATATTCCTTCCCCTTTTCATATTTATCTTTATGAGGACATTTGGCAGCATAATGACCAAATCTACCACAAGCAAAGCATTTGAAAGGTAGCTTACCTCTGAACCTTCCAAAACCCCGTTGAAGCTTCTTGACAAAATTTACCTCATCTTCTTCTTCAGAAATGTGTCCAGATTCATTGTTCTCTTCCTTTTCTTTTCCCTTTGTTGATGCTTTAAATGCGGCTTCTCTCACATCTGATGGACCTCCTTTTCTCATTTCAAAGGCATTTAGGATTCCATGAAGTTAAGTCACAACGATAGTTTTAAGATCCTATTTTTCTTCTATGGAAAACACTTTTGACTCAAATTTAGAAGACAAAGATCTCAAAATTTTCTCAACTAAAGTAACTTCCTTTATTTCTTCACCCAGATTCTTCATACAATTAACAATCTCATCTATACGTAAAAAGTAACTGACTACACTCTCATCATTATGCATCTTAAGAGTTTCATACTGAATTCTGAGAGTTTGAAGCTTAGCACGTTTTACCTGAGAGTCTCCTTCGTAGCTTTGAATGATTTTGTCCCATATTTCTTTGGCTGTCTTGAGTTGCATGACCTTGACAAATTCTAATTCTGGCAGACTTCCCAGTAATGTATTGACAGCTTTGGCATTAGTTTCGTATAACTTCTTACCTGCAGAGTCTGTAGGAATTGCTGCTGGAAATTGATATCCTCCTTCCACAATTTCCCAAACATCAGTTCCAAGCGATTGTAGATAGGATCTGGTTCTTATTTTCTAATATACTAAGTTTCTCCCATTGAAGATTGGTGGTTTGATGGATCTCATGCCTTTGTGATTATTCATCTTGAAAGATCTTCCTTCAAGCAATCAAGATTCTTCTGAAGGACCTGCTCTGATACCAATTGTTGGAAATAATACTAAGAGGGGGGTGAATTAGTATTATTAGACCAATAATTTTGTTTCCCAAACAAATTTATATACGCTACTTCAGTGAAGTGAACTAGCATGTACATGCAACTGTTTTTAGAGAAACCAGCGTACATCCATAGAACTTGTGATTTAGACAATTTATCATGTGTTGATCTTAAACCAGTACATCAGTGACTTATTAGACAGTGCAGTAAAAGAAGAATAAAGCATCACACATAAGAAACACACATGAACACCAAGATTTAAGGTGGAAACCCAATGTGGGTGAAAACCACCTGCTACTGTCGTCTATGTCTTCTTTTAATAATAATAAAATCAGTTTACAATCTTGTACTAGTGCAGACTCATACCAGTATGCAGGCACCCACCTGCAGAAGGCTACAACCTTCTTTCGTTTTCCAGCTTCTACTGCAAGGGAGCTGCAACCCCCTAGCTCTTGTACAAGCTGATTTGTTTACTAGTACGTAGGCGCCGACCTACAGAAGGCTATACCTTCTTTCTTCCTCCAGGGACCACGTTTCATGAATTTTCAGACTGGATACTCCTAATCACAACACCACAATTTGAAGGCCATGTTTTATCCAATTTTCATACTGGACCCATAAAAAACTTTTAAACTTAAAATGCATCAACCAACATTCAGTTAATCTAAACAATCAGATCACTGACACCAGAACACTGTGTTGAACCCAGAAACCTGTATCATCATTCAGAACCAGCTGTAACCTCAAAAACCATGCATCAGAGTGTATACGCTACTTGGTTGAACCCAAACTACGTGTATATGCTACTTTCGTTAATCAAACCTGCGTATACCTTCAAAACTACTGCAAACATAAAATTTTGAATCAAGTCTGTACCAACTAGCAATATACTGAATATCTACTGTCAACTTACAGAGATTTACATAGGCAACGAAAGAGATCACTTCTTCTCACTTATACAATCAATCAATCAAATACCAGCCTCCTTATGCATTCTGTTTTACATTCAGATCTAAGAAGACTTCATTGACAGACATAGTAAAACAATAGAATTTGATCAGATAGATTAGTCAGATCTGAAAAAGAAGCTTTTCTTTTGTACACGCTATTTTGAAGGGTATAACTTGTGTGTACAAGCACTTTTGAAGAGACGAACTAGCGTACATTTCTGCAAATATCAACTCATAACTTTTCTGCACTTCTGAACTTTAGACAAACCCAGATCATGACATTTAAAGAATAAAATAGGTGTACACAATCAGATCTAGCCCAACCAATATCAGATCATCCAATAATAAGTCACTTCAGGTCTCATGATCTTGATCCAACATTGAATGCAAGGTGCACAAAGTATTTTAGATCAAATCACAAACATAGCCCCTGCAACATAAAATATACTTCAGATAGAAGTATTCCTTAGAAACCCATACACTTGCACCCTTGGCCTTATGATATTCTCCTCCTTATATAGCTCTAGGCCCTTTGTCAATACCTTGGACCAAAACCACTTAGGACCAATACCTTGGACCAAATACCTAGGGTCAATACCACGAACCAAATACCTAGGGTCAATACCATGGACCAAATACCTTGGACCAAAACCTAGGTTTTCCAATCATGTACACGCTTTTCTTTCTGTGGGAGTGCGTGTATACGTATATGCTCTTTTTGTTATGTGGAACAGCATGTATACGCTGTTTTGACTAAGTGGACCAGTGTGTATCAGATTTTTCCTTTACCTTTTTTATTCTGATCAGTAGACCTTAGTTCCATCTTCCTATTCTTTTGTACCATTGCCCTGTAACCTCTGAATATACCTGTTGTACTATGAGTTTCCTTTTACCAAAACTGAATTGACCTGTGAGTGAGTTTCCATCAAGGACAACACTTGTATCATAATGCCAACAAAATATATTCTAGAGAAGCATAGGATTGATGTGTTCATAGGGACTTTAAAAGATAACATCCAACATGAGGTTCACCTTTGGGAACCTAATTCATTGGAGAAGGCATTCAGGTTGGCAAGAAAAGTGGAAAGCAAAATTATGGCAACAAGGAAACCTACCACTCACAACTATAAAGAGGGAAGTGTTGTTGCTCCTAGCCTTCCACAACCTACAAGGTTGACACAACAACAATTGGAAGAAAAAAGAGAAAAAGGGCTTTGTTACAATTGTGATAGAAAATACACTAAAGGTCATAAGTGTGCTGAGAAGAAATTATTTTACATAGATTGAGAAGAGGAGGAAGAAAAGGAACTAGAAACATCAAAAGAAGAGGATATATACTAGGAACAAACCCTAGAGAAAAAAGAAATGAATCCGACCATATCTTGTAATGCATTGGCTGGAATTACCACTCCTCAAACTATCAATATAGAAGGACATATCAAGAAGAAAAAGGTAATAATGTTGATTGATTCAGACAGTACCCATAATTTTATTCATTGTAAGATAGCCAAGGAATTGAATTGCTTCCTATATCCAGCACCAAAGTGTCAAGTGATGGTTGCAAGTGGAGGAACCATAAATTGCTCTAGAAAGTGCCATAATATCAAGCTATCCATGGGAGAATATGTATTGAATAGCCCAATGCTTTCCATTCCCATGGGTGGTTTTGATGTTGTATTAGGAGTCCAATCGCTACAATCCTTGGGTACAATAGCTTTTAATTTTCAAGAAATTTTCATGAAATTTTCTTTAGAAGGGAATGAAGTTGAATTAAGGGGTATCACAGGGAAACCAGGAAAGATAATCAGCTCTAACGAAATGACAAAGCTTCTAAAGAAAGAACAATGAGGCGTAATTGCACAATTATGTTCACTAGAGGTTCCCACATCAAAATCATCTATTTCTCCAGATCTCCAAAGAGTTTTGGACAATCATTCCAAGGTATTTGAGACTTCCAAAGGCCTCCCACCTATTCGTGATCATGATCACGTTATGAATTTGATTCCAAGAAGTGTTCCTCCAAACATCAGGCCTTACAGATATCCCTATGACCAAAAGAGTGAAATTGAACATATGGTTGCAGAAATGCTAGTCGCTGGTATAATTGAACCTAGTCAAAGTTATTTCTCTGCTCCAGTAGTATTGGTGCATGAGAAGGATGGGTCATGGTGAATGTGTTTGGATTATAGGAAGCTCAACAAGCTCACTATTAAAGATAAAATTCGCATTCCTGTCATTGATGAATTATTGGATGAATTACATGAATCAATTTACTTCACCAAGTTGGATCTTCGTTCAGGATATCATCAAATCATAATGAAGACTGAAGACATTCCGAAAACAACATTTAGAACTCATGAGGGTCATTATGAAGTTTTGGTCATGCCTTTTGGCCTTACCAATGCACCTTCTACATTTCAAGGTTTGATGAATTCCATTTTCAAACCCTTCCTTAGAAAATTTGTGTTAGTATTTTTTGATGATATACTAATCTACAACAAGTCTTGGAAGGATCATGTTCAACATGTTGACAGGTTGCTCAAACTATTGGAGGAGAAACAATTATATGCAAAAAGCTCCAAATGTTTCTTTGGATTACAAGAGGTGCAATATCTGGGTCATATTGTATCTCATGAAGGTGTTAAGGTAGACCCTAGAAAAATTAAAGCCATTAAGGAATGGAAAATCCCCACATCCATAAAGAATCTACGAGGATTTCTCAGGTTCACAGGGTATTATCGCAAGTTTGTTAAGAATTATGGGAGAATAGAAACACCTCTAAACAACATTATTGAAGAAAGATGCATATTCATGGACTCTAGAAGCAATGAAAACCTTTGAACATCTTAAAGAGGAAATGTGCCAAGCACCGGTCTTAGCTACGCCAAACTTCACAAAAACCTTTATTGTGGAAAGTGATGCGTCAAGAAATGGAATTGGCATTGTTTTAATGCAAGAAGAAAGACCCATTGCTTTCGAAAGTCGTCCAATCAAAGGAAAGTATTTACACAAAGCTATTTATAAGAAGGAAATGTTGGCAATACTACATGCACTTAAGAAATGGCGACCCTACCTAATGGGAAGACACTTCAAGGTAAAAATGGATCATGATAGTCTTAAATACTTTTTAGAACAAAGATTATCTTCAGAAGAACAACAAAAATGGGTCACAAAGATGTTGGGTTATGACTTTGAAATCATCTACAAAAAAGGGAAGCAAAATGTTGTGGCAGATGCACTCTCAAGAAAGGATGAGGATGTGGAAGCATTGCTTTGCGCCATTTCTATTATCCAACCAGATTGGATAAATGAAGCAAGGGATGAATGAAAGAATGACGAAGAAGTGTGGGCACTTATTCAAAAGTTACAACAAGATCCCAGTACATCTGATACATTTAGCTGGAAAAATGATTTGTTATGGTACAAAGATCGCTTATACCTATGTAAGAATTCCCAACTCAAACAAAGGATTCTTATGGAATTGCACACCTCTCCCTTAGGAGGGCACTCAGCATTTTTAAAAACTTACCATAGGGTTAAGAAGGAATTTTTTTGGGATTTCCTTAAACTGGATATTCAAAAGTTTTTGGTGGAATGTTTGGTTTGCCAACAAAATAAAGTTGAAATAATTAAGACCCTAGGTCTATTACAACCTTTATCCATCCCAAGCCAAAGTGGATAAATTAGATTGGCAAAAAAAATGAAAAGGTCCTCTTGTAATACTTCTGTCACCCACTTTTCTAATTTTACTATTTCACATTAATTTAATGTGAGATGATTGTGTCAGAATAACATATTTACTTTCGACTGAAGTCAACTAAAAAAAAAAATACTTCTTTTAAATCAAAGTAGACCTCTAGCACATAACAAAAATTTATTGAAAAACATATATCATATTCTCAGCTTAAATAGCCTTTGTTTTAAAAAAATACAACCTTTTATGTGATATTTGTTTATGATAATTGGTACAATTTAATCATTTTAAAATAATAATATTATTATTTTAAATTTTAAATTTTAAATTTTTATAATCTCACATATTTATATATTAAAATTTATGTATATTATAAATTTCATATTCAATTAATATTAATAAAATTATTAATTAATTTTATTTGGTATTTATTGAATGTATTGGATTTGGAATCTAGATAACATGTCATTTTTAGTAGTAGTTTAAAGAGGTTTCAAATTTCTTGAGAAAATTATGGAAATTCTCGCATGACTTTGAAAATTTTGGGTAGAATTTTTTGTAAATCTAAATTATAGCTATTAAGTTACTTTTTAAGTACTTATCCATTTCCAATATCAAAAACACGATTTAAACATTTCTCATACAATTTTTTTTAATAGAAATCCACAATCTCATTTGTAAAATCTAGACAAGTATACATTTTTATGCTCTAAAAGAAATATAAAATCTAAACTAATTTATTTAGTAATGTTGTTATTCGTCGTCTATTTAAAAATAAGAAAACGCAACCCTTAATTTTCATCGAAAAAGTTTTTATAGTGAGAAAGCGAAGAGTTTTGTTTTCTAGCAATTATCAAACAACTAATCTAACACTAAAATGACATCAAACGGCTCACCACTTCGATATATTGTCTTTGCAAACTAATCCCTTCTTTTGTTGGAGCGGTGCGCACATCATGCAACTGTTAGCATCATGGAGGAACAGAAGACAGGGGCAAGGTATTCATCATGGATGTTTCTTGCCTACATCTATTGCTTCGAAGAAGAGAAATTCCATGTCATCATGGCACCCTGCCCACTCACCTGCCAGCTTGGACAATGACAGGGACGACAACAAGGCATCTCCAATCCCTCCACGTGGCCACCTTATGGTTTGCGTGGGGAAGGAATGGCAGTGCTTCGTGATTAAAATAGAGTATGTTATGTTGGGTTGTGTTATATTCTTTGCACGACTAGCCGCCCTAGTTAACCGGGGGGTTAGATCTGAGCCCCCTTCGTTGCACTGATTGCGCAGTAGGGGGGTCACAAGGGGTTTGAGGGGGGCAGGTAGCCCCCCTTTATGAGCTCCGGGGCAACTGGTGAGCTCCAGTATTGTAGCAATAATGCTACAACTCCTGGGGCTTCCTGTCTCTCATTTTATCAACCCGGTAGTTCGTACAAACTTGGAAGCGACGGTGCTATATGCACAAGTACTAGCTCTTGTCACAGCTGTCACTTGGTCAGCTGGCACAAGTCCGCTAGGGCTCAAGCCAACTTCTATAGGCTCTCAGAAGAAGCTTGCTAATTGATGGACGAAAGCTATTCTCAAAGGGAAGCTACTTTACTTGACAAAAAATGAACTGAAAGCAAATCAAAGCATGTAAACCTAGGAAACCCTAATTTAACTAGTCTAACCTCTATAATGCAAAGAATGTGAATGAAACTTCTACCAATGCTACTGTTACCTCTAATAAGAGAAAATGCATGGATCTAAGCTGCTTGCATCATAAAAGACATGTTTTTGTATTTTTCCTTTAAGTGTATGGAATGATTGTGATTGTGTGCTAATTAGGGTTTGGTTGTGCAGATGGGATGGAGAAGGAAGGACAGCGTGGGACAGGTTGGGGAGGCTAGGAGAGGTCCCTATGGATCCTTAGCATCCATCCACAGAGGTTCCTCACATTCACAAGCTCAACAACCGAGTGAGTGGCCTCCTACAGGATGGCTGCAGGGGATCCTACAGGATACTCAGAGGTTTCTACAGGATGTCTATAAACTGCTACAGGATGACCTACCATGGGGGTTTGAAGTGATGGAGGAGTGATGGAATGGTAGGGGGAGATGTGTAAGGTAGGGATAAGGCTGGTGATGGCTCAGAAGTGGATGAATAGGATGGGAAATGAGTGTAGGGAGTAGGTTGGAAGGTAAAGGGCTATGTCAACGAAAGGGCTAGAGAATGAAGTTACGTGAGGAGTGGAAGACTTTGGGAGATAACAGAGTGGAACAGAGGTCAAAGATGTGTTTGCATGCGTGATCAAGATGGAGGAGAAGGTAATGGAACGAGAGAGAGCAGTGTAAATGAAACAAATGCTTATGATTGTCACCAAACCGAAAATGCATTAACCTAGACTACCTGTGCTATGAATTTAATGAACAGCAATCCAAAACGTGAAGAGAAATGTGTATGAAACGGTGATGAAGGTGTGTGGTGCAGGTGTGAATGACATGGAAGCATCTACCATAACCGTGACTATATTGCAGCAATCATCAAGTAAAGAAATGCGTGTTTTTGGTGGTTAGTTATGGACTGCACCCCAATCTCCAAGAGAGATGGCAGTGAGCCTTAACAACCTTTTTGCTGGAGCTCCAATCGATTATATCTATCCTCTGCTACACTAAGCAAGTGGAAACAAATTCACCATAAGCAAATCCTATCTAACTCATGAAAAAGACCAAATTAACAACCTGTAATTCAAATTGCATGTGCAAATGAAAACTCAAAGTGCTGAAACGAAATGGAAACAACACTACAACAGAGGGGATCTATGGCTTTCAGGTTGGGCCCTAACCTGAGAGCTATAGTCTCCTTAAGAAAACTCAGAACTAGATCAGAATTTGCCTTCTTTATTCATAATTTGATGTCATGCCAAATTGGCTTACAAAAAGGAACAAAAACTGAGCTGTGCTCCAAAATTACAATAGTAATGCAAAAGTTTCAACAACCTATCAAAGGCTACGACCTCTATACTTATGCAAAACAGTGATCCAACAAGTGTCCTTGATTTTAGGAGCTCGGCTGTCCAACTAGAGTTTAACTGCTGATCCTGTAGGACAGTCATAAGTGCTATTCCTGTAGAACAGTTGTAACTGCTGTTCCTGTAGAACAGCTGGCTGCTTCTAAGCTCGGAGGGGAGATGGATTGGAGCTCGGAGTTCTTGGTGGGAATCACGAGGAATGTCCCCAAGACCGTGGACATCCTCTCCTAAAAACCAGCAGTGCCACCTCATTGTCTCCTTGTCTCCTTTTTCGTTGTCTTTTGCTCCCTTTTAATGCCAAAACCTGGAATCATAATGCATTAGTCACGTAGATAGAGTGCCTACCCTTCTTCCTACAAACAACATGAACAAACTAAGAAATGCATGCATAAGCAATAAAAAATGAATGGTTTGAGCAAGTAGAATAGGCCAAAATGAGCCCAAATTGTACCAAAATTGGGGCTCATCATCACCCCCCAGCTGAACCATTTGCTCATCCTTGAGCAACTCAGTCAAGATCCTCATCCTTCATGGCTTTCACTGCTCCTCTTACATCCCAAGCTTCTGTGGTGATGTCTTCTTTGTTGATATGAAACCCGGCTACTTTGTCCACCTTTTCCCATTGTGCATTGTCATCTTTCTCTGTACTTCCTTCAGCCAATCCTAGCAGCAATGGGGGGCTGAGTTTAAGGCCAATCCAGCTGGCCTGAAGTCTTTGCATGGATTTCTTGTAAAGGTTCACTCTTGCTAATGCTTCCCTCATCCGGGTTGGGGTATGGTATTCCCGGATCTTCAAACTATGTGCCAAAGTATGCCACCTGCGTGCACATGCCTGGGCAGCAGTTTCTCCCAATAATCTTTCCATGTCTTCAAAGTGGGCTATTGCTTGGGCCTGCTGGTCCATAAATCTCAAGGAAGCTGTGGGATCATTAGACAACTGTTGGCGGGCTGAGATGAGGGCAACCGGATCCTCTGGTTCTGCTCGAATGTACAGTGGCTCACTCACTTCTCGGCTCATGACCGATTTTTCTTCAGTTGCTCTCTGATCCTCATGATTTAGCCATGAAGCGAAGGCCATCAACTGCATATCACCCAAGGCGATATTGGGATCCCAAGAGACTTCATTAGGCAAAACCAGATTGTGGATGTAGAATTCTGCTAGCTTGGCTTTGTCTTCTGCTGAGCTAGTATTGCATAATTCGGCAAATTGCTGTGGGTGATGGACTTGTGCAATACCTCTTTGTGCTAATATGTTTATCTGGAACTGTAGCCACTGATCCTTTAAGTACAACCCATAAGATTTTGCAGGATGTCTGCACTGCAGGGCTTCCATGGCCCAACTGGCCATGCAGGCCAGTTGTGTTTCCTTTTGTTTCAGCTGCTCTTTCAGAGCTTGTGTTTCAATTTGGCCCTGCTGTCTTGTTTCCTGTAGAAGTGTAATTGGCCCCTCAAGATGGGTGGTCAGCTCTTGTTTCCCTTGCTGCTCATTTGTGGTGTCCTTGGAGGAGGTTCCTACCCCTGCCCTTAGCTCCTGTAGCTGCAATTTCAACTTCTGGTTTTCTTCCTGTAGAAGTGCATGTTGGCAGCTAGCCACATGTTTTTCCATGGTGAATTCACTCCTGACCTCCCTAAGTTGATCTTGTAAAGGGCCTATGTCTGCCACACCCTTTGATTTAGCGATCTGCATCCATGTGTGGGAACAGACTCTTTCTTTCTCTAGTTCAAAAAATAAAGGTACAGTAAATTTTTGCGGTATGATCTTTCCCGTCTCCAAGAAGGTGTAGTAGGAGTTCAGATTCGGTGAAGGGCTAGGTTCAGGGATATGTTCTCTTTCTTCCTCTCCAGGAGGTGCTAGCTCACCCTTCTTTGGTGACGAGGGTCCTTCCCCTTCTCTTTGTTCGGTTTCCTGTAGCCGAGCCAAGGTATCCTGTAGGACATTTTCGGCTTCCTGTAGCCGGGTTTTTTCATCCAACAGATCTAACCTTTCTTGCCATGTGCTCTTCTTTGGACTTCCCTTTTCGTAGGTAACTGTAATCTTTGAGGGTGATTTTTCTTTGGGAGAAGCAGGGGTGTCTTCGATGACAATTGGGCTGCTGGACTGCGTCTGTGGTTTCCCTGTTTTTATCCGAACACTTCTCCGGGCTTTGAAGTAGAGAGGAGGGTCCCTCTTCCTCTTTCCTTTTGGCTTAGGTGGCGTACTGAGGCCAGCTAATACAGCCGCTGCCTCCCTGGCCAGAACATCCACCCTCTGCTCCTTTGATTTTGATTTTGCATGGCTTCCTGTAGAAGCCTGTTTCTGTGCTTTTGTGCTTCCTGTAGAAGCTGTTTTCAGGCTTCCTGTAGAAGCCTGCTTCTCCTTTCCTGTAGTGACGGGTGTCTTCACTTTCGCTCGCTTTGCTGCAGGGGTTTTATCTTTTTGTTTGCTTGTGAGTGCTGGAGAGGTAATTGGGCTGACGCGGCCTGCCCCAACTTTGTCCCTTATGCTCTTTGACCTTATTTCCCTCGCTGACAGGATGGGGGTGTCCTCTTTTGCTCTGTCATCCTTTCCCTCCTCCTTCTCCTTTCGTTCTTTCTTCTGTGTTGGAGTCGGGATCTTTTGGCTTTTCCCTTTCTTACTCTCGGCTACTGGCTCTTCTTCTTCACCGCTAGAGGACCCCGTTTCTTCAAGCAACATCTTTATGTCCCCTTCCCTTGTTAAATTCCTAAATGATTCCCATGCGAGGGGGACTTTATATGAGTGGAGAGCATCCTCCACAAGAAGCTTGACTAACCCATGGTGGGCTACCTGATCCGGAATGCCGTCCTTGAGCTTTGTAGAGCACTCCATCAAGGACTGTAGTAAAAAGTAAGGAATGCTCAGCCTCTGTGTTGCAGGAAGGTCAATCCGGTGTCTTAGTTCATTGAGCAGCCTGAAGTGATACGCATATACGATGTTGTAACGACCCTCACAGGTGATATATTTCATAATTTGCAAACTGACTTCGTTCCATGGTGGCAACAGGCTTGTCCTCCTCACCCCATTTTTGTCCTCTGTGAATGATTCTTCAGGTGGGAAGAACTCTTTCTTGGCTTGCTGGCTTAGCTTTCGTTCTTCTTTATCCCACGGGAGACCCATAGGAAGCTCAGTGATTCTACTGATAGACTGCGGGGTGATCTTGAGGCTTAGGCCTCTGAAATTGACTGTGGCCAGCACCTTGGATTTTGGCCTCAGGGCCTGCAAGAATTCCTCGGCCACTTCCTCATCGTACCCCTGCAACTTATCACAAAAAGGCATCCATTGTGCTCTGGTGAAGAGCTCTACCACTGCCTGATTTCTTCTTAGTGTATTTGAATCAGTGGGCTCTCGCCTGATAAATCCACCCGGCATGATGGCACAATTTTCTTAACCGGAGGTGGTGATGGTGGAAGAGAGTTTAGTTTCGGTGACAGAGTGCAGAACAATGCGTATAACCCACAAAAATTTTACAACACAGTCTAACCACGCAACAATCCTGTAGAATTGCAGTATGGGCACACAGACAGCAATTTGTCTACTTCCTCATTTACCCAGACACTAACTGACAATCCTACCACCTTAAATGAGCAATTGCATGAGGAGTCCAGGGTTACCTCGTTACTCGGCCACCTTTTTTACGTGAACACCCGCGTTCCTGTAGAAGACTGCTTTCCTGTAGAGACTGCTTCCTGTAGGACTGCGTTCTTGTAGAAACTGTTCCCTGTAGGAGCAGTATGCAAACTTCAGGGAGGACTGCAATTGGACTGCGGTTGAGGTGCGCTTCACCGGTGTTCTGGTAGCCGAAAACTTGGCGTATCAACGTGCCGAGGAAATCAGAAGAGCCACTCAAGTTTTGAAGTGGAGGTTGATGAATACATGCGCATAATCTAGCCGATTAGATTTTGAATCGGCGCAGCTCGTGGCACGGGGGGTGAGCTGTCCCCGCCGGACCGTTGGGCGACGTCACCCATCATTCGCCTGCATATTCACTCGCTACCGCATTCATTCCCACAGATCTGCCGCCGCCCTTTTCGGTTAAACTCGTTTCTCGGTTGACAGGACTATCTTCATGTGCGTGCTGCGTGTTTTCTTTGTCGTGGCTGCCACCCGATCATCCGACTATACCATAACTAGCCGACGTGGCCAGTCAACTGGCCATACGGCTGCTCAACCATTCACTCTTACGCCATGCAAACAAATCAAAGTAATATTCATGCGATTTGATGGAGAGAAGGTTGAGACACTTACCTGCGCGCGTCTGCACACGATTTTCAGTTTTTGGACGACGGATCTACCTGCTGCACGCGGCTTACACAGACCCAGAGGCTCATGGTTACAGGTTGCTGACGCTGGAGTGGATGGTTTTGCTTTCAAGCGCCCGCGTTTCATCTCGGATGGCGGTGCTATGGACGGTATTCACTCGAGCAGGTTGAACTGTTACAGGATCCCCGCGAGGGGTCTCGTCACAGTCCTTTCTCCTTGGGTGCATGCTGCACGCTGGCGGTTCTGGCTTCTCGATCACGATCCCAGCGCTCTTGATGCATATGGTATGAGATCTCGTCATTTGTTACCTTTGGAAATGGCTTTCCCGCGAGAACTCATCGATTTTCTTTGTGGGTGCAGGGACTTGGCCGCATGTCGACACGGGTGGTGGAGCAAGGTAACAGCGTCGTGCATGGGCCCAAAAGAGGCTTGCATGCATCCACACCAACGCGTAGTCATCAGATCTGCTCATGAAATGCATTCTGGGCCGTTCTGAGCTTCTACAGGAAGTTTCCTGTAGAAATACAGAGCTTCCTGTAGACAGGCAGCTCTTCCTGTAGAAATTTGCACCTTCCTGTAGAAACTGGCACCTTCCTGTAGAAAATCTGTGTCTTCCTGTAGGAGACTCAATTTATAATGAAAGTGCACATACCTTGAAGAACATAAGCATTCTTGGAGGAGGTGCTGGTGAGGTGTCCTGGCTGCATGATAAGGACTTTTGGCCTTGAGTTGAGAGGCTTCCTCTCCTCCATAGAACACCTGCAATCTGCATGCAAATTTCACATAATGACTTATTGATCTTGTATTTTTTCTTTTTTTGTTTTTTTTTTCTTTTTTTTTTTGAAAGATAGCAGGGGCGCCTCAATGAGGTTTTCACCCCTACCACCTGCCTTAAGCGCCTCAGAGAGGTTTTCACTCAAGGATCTTTATCTTTTTTTTTTTTTTTTGGAAGATAGCAGGGGCGCCTCAATGATGTTTTCACCCCTACCACCTGCCTTGGGCGCCTCAGAGAGGTTTTCACCCAAGGATCTTTATTAATTTTTTTTTTTTTTTTTTTTTTTTTTTTTTTTTTTTTCAGATTCTTCAGGGTGTGCCCAAAGCAGGGGCAGGACCCTTCTCTATGACCAATACTACCTTCTCCATTGTTTTGATGAACTCTTGTCTTGAGGGAGGCTTCCTGTAGATCTTCAATCGATGCCCATTGACAAGCATGGGAATGGCTTCCTCATCAATGGTTCGAATGAGGACAGATCCATTGTCATGACACTTTTCCACTGAATATGGTCCCAGCCATCTGGTTCTCAACTTCCCCTTGAAATCTTTGTATCTGGAATCATACAACAAAGCCCAATCTCCCAGCTGAAATTGTTTGTCATGGAGATGTTGGTCATGCCACACCTTCCTCTGAAGTTGAACCACTTCTGAGTGAAGGAGGGCCTGCATGCAATGCTCATCCAGTCCATTCAGCTGCAATAACCTTTCTTGCTGTGCATGGCTGAGATCTAGGTCCAACTGAGCTGCCATCCTCAAAGTGTTATACTCAAACTCAATGGACAGCAAAGCTTTCTTCCCATAGACCAGCTCATAAGGTGTGAAGCCGGTGGTGGTCTTCCAAGTGGTGTTGTAAGCCCATGTGGCTTCAACCAGGCGATCTGCCCAGTATTTTCTGCTGCTGCTCACCACTTTGGTCAAGATCCCTTCTAATTCTCTATTGGTGACTTCCACCTGCCCATTTGCTTGAGGATGATAGGGGGTGGAAGTCCTATGCTTGATCTTGTGATGAGCTAGTAGATCTTCAACCAAGTTGGATGTGAACTGGCTCCCTTGATCGGTCACCAGCTCTCTTGGGTAGCCAAACTTGTAGAAGATATTCTCTCTTAAGAACTCGACCACCTTCTCTTCTGTTGCTGCTTTGATTGCTTTAGTCTCTGCCCACTTTGTCAAGTAGTCAGTACACACATTGATGTAGGATCTCTGCCTCGAAGAGGGATTGATTGGACCCACAAAGTCCATGCCCCACTTCTCAAATGGCTCAAGAGTCACTTGAGGTTGGAGAGGCATCTCATCCCTTTGGGTCGGTTTCCCCATTCTTTGGCATTGGTCACACTGGCTGACATATCTTCTGACATCTTGATGAAGTGTGGGCCAATAGTAGCCTGCCTGCAGGATCTTGAAGGCAGTTCTCTTTGCTGCAAAATATCCTCCACAAGGCCCATAATGACAGGTGAGGAGGATGTCAAAGACTTCCTCTTCCCTTACACAACGCCTTAAGATCTGATCGGGGCCAAGCTTGAACAGGTTGCCCCCGATCCAAGTAAATGAGGCACTTTTCTGATGATTCTGCTCTTCTCTTTTGAAGAGAGGTGCGGAGGGAACTGAGCTGAAACAAGGTAGTTTGCTATATCAGCAAACCATGGAGAGAGTACTGAGATAGCAAACAGATGCTCATCAGGCATCTGGTCATCCACCGTCCCATCTTCATCTGCAGACAAATCCAATCTAGATAAAAAGTCAGCAACAACATTTTCTCTACCTGGTTTATCAACAATGGTTAAATCAAACTGCTGCAATAAAAGTAACCATCTAATAATACGAGCATTCACATCTGGTTTATTCATCAAATATCTAATAGCAGCATGGTCAGTATGTACAAATGTTTGATATCCAGTGATATAATGACGGAACTTGTTTAGTGCATGGACTACAACTAAGAACTCTTTCTCGGTTACAGTGTAATTCAGCTCTGCTTTGGACAAGTTTTTGCTAACGAAGTAAATGGCATATGGAAGCTTTTGCTCAACTTGTCCTAAGGCTGCACCTATGGCTTTGTTCGAGGCATCAGTGTGGATGTGGAAAGGTAGGGCCCAGTTTGGACCTCTCAGGATTGGTGCTGACACCAACTTGTCCTTTAACTCATTCAAACTCTTCTGACAATCGTCAGTCCACCTAAACTCCACATCTTTTGCCAATAGGCCAAACAATGGTGAGGCTAACTTGCTGAAGTCCTTAATGAATCTCCTGTAGTATCCCACTAATCCCAAGAAACTCCTAACATCCCTGACCTTTTGGGGAGGTGGAACCTTCTTGATTAGAGCAATTTTGTTGGGATCCACCTGTAACCCTTGGCAAGAGATGGTATGGCCTAGCACGGTCCCTTCAGTCATTAGGAATTCACATTTTTCAGGGCTAAGGGACAAGTTCATCTCGATGCACTTGGTGAGGACTTTTCCCAAGTTGGACAATGCTTCCTGGAAGTTAGCCCCGTAAGGAGTAAAGTCATCCATATAGATTTCTACTGCATCATGGACCAACTCTGAGAAGATGCTCAAGACAACTCTCTGAAAGGTAGCAGGAGCATTGCATAGTCCAAAGGGAAGGACTCGGTAGGCAAAGGTACCCCAAGGACAAGTGAAGGTGGTCTTATCTTGGTCTTCCGGGCTGATTTGGATTTGATTGTACCCGCTAAACCCATCCAGGAAAGAGAAGAACTTCTTTCCTGCCAGTCCATCCAACACTTGATCTATGAAAGGTAGAGGGAAATGGTCTTTCTTGGTAGCTTTGTTTAGCTCACGGTAATCCACACAGATTCTCCACTTCCCATTCTTCTTGGGAACCAACACTAGAGGGGACACCCATTCACTATCTGAGATGGGGTAGATGAATCCGGCATCCAACAGTTTCTGCAATTCTTCCTTGACAATGTCTTTAAGTGCTAGATTCATTCTCCTCTGAGGTTGCCTAACCGGTTTACAATCCTCTTTGATGTATATATGATGTGTACAGACCGAGGGATGGACTCCTTTCATCTCTTTATAGCTCCAAGCAAAAGCATCTAGGTGGTTGGCCAACAGACTACACAGCTCCTTTTCCTGGGAAGGAGATAGGGAGGAGCTGATTTTCAATGCTCTCTCAGGGCCGAACTCCACATTCTTAACTCTGGGAGTGACAAGGTTGGTTGTACAAAGATCCACTAAGGTGCTAGCTTGGGCATCCCCCACCAATTTTTCTAAAGGTAGTGCACTGGTAGGTGGGTTTTGGATCAGAGTCTCAATCAAGTCATCCTCGGTTGGGGGGTTTCTTTTAGTGGTATCTAGGGTACACAGAGGTGCTGAATACACCTCGTCTTCTTCTCCTTCCTCCAACCAGAGTGGTAAATCATGCTCTAAAGAAGGTTGGGCAGGAGGGTATAGGACTAGCTGCTTGGACATGGGACCATTTTTGATGGTCATGTTTCCTGCCCGACAACTTATGTAAGCATCTGCAGTAGCTAACCAAGGCCTTCCCAAGATGAGAGGATATCCAGTAAGCTTGGCCTTTGGTTGCAGAACCAGGAAGTCTGCAGGGTATTCCCAAGAATCGATGGAGACCATGACATCCTCCACAATCCCTTCGGGAGTCACGGTGGAGCGGTCTGCTAATTGCAGTACTGTCGAGGTCTTCCTCAAGGAACCCTGAAGATTGAGTTTAAGCATGGTATCCCTGGTCATCACATTGATGGCCGCCCCCAGATCAATCAAGGTGTGGGGGATAATGGTGCCATTGATGTGAACATTTACTACAGGACTTCTAGGATCTAGGTACTTTGGGCAGATGACTTGTCCTAGCATAAGGTCAGACAGTTGTCCTATGACATTGATAGTTGAGGCATCTTTCTTCCGTCTGCCTGGGTGTTTGAAACACTTCTCCTTAACCAGTTTGTTGTAAATGGGCACATCCTTGATAGCTTGGAGAAGGGGTATCTTCACACACAACTGCTTGAGCTCTCCCAGAAGCTCATCCTCCTCTGGGTTGGGTTGTGTGGTGGCTGTTAGTCTCTCAGGAAAGGGTGGAATAGGCTTTGGTTCACTCTCCTGATGGTCTTCCTCATCCTCTGGGGGAGGAGGTTGGCGATCTGGAAGAGTCTTTCCAGATCTAAGATTGATCTCCTGGATCTCCACAGCATAGGTAGGGCATGAGGTCTCCCCAGTATATACCTGCTGAGCCTGTCTATTGTTGGGGTTTGGGTTCAGTTGAGCAGGCATCTGAGGTTGCCTTGGAGGAGCAGGAGGTAAAGGCTGAGGTTGAACTGGTGGTGGAGGCAAAATGGCAGGAGGAGTGTTGTATTGGGGCCTCCACCCCGGCTGAGGTGCACTCCATTGAGGCTGTGACTGGGCATGTGAATGATATGAATGAGAAGTAGGTTGAGTAGGGTACTGAGGTGGATAAGACCATGGAGGAGGCATGGACCAAGAAGGATGAGCAGGGGGACCCCAAGAAGGCATGGGAGTCGATTGGTTGGGGTTATAATAAGCTTGTGGTGCCCCTTGCATCCCCTGCTGATAAGGTCTAGGTCCTTGTGGCCTCCTTTGGTTGATGAAGTAGAGAGGTTCAGTGGGGGCTTCGGTTCCCTGGTACATGGCTTTAAACCCAGGTAAGGTTGGACACTGATTTGTTGGGTGGTCCTCCTCACAAACGAAACACACTTCAACCGAATGTAATGGGCATTCGTTCTTAGGGTGTCTTCTGGTGCACCTAGGGTAGAAGACAGCCAAGGCTCTCTCAGCTTCCTCTTTCTTCTGCTGGATCCTGAATGTGTCCAGCTGCATGGCAATGGTCTGTCTCACCTCACTCTTAAGATCTTCTAATTGGTTGGTAAACTCATGTTTGGAGAAAGGGACACCAGTGGAGAGGAGATTTCCTCTACCTCGTTTCCTAGCTGCCCTGGAATGATTTCTAAACACAGTTTTGATGTCCTCATAAGGCAGTTGGTAAATGTCCCCCTAGCTAACATGTGAAGGGTGTCTAAGAGATCTTCAGGGACTCCTCGGAGTAGAACCAACTTGAGGGATTCAGGGTCAAGTGTGCACCTGGCCCGCTTATAGCTAAGTTGGAACCTCTCCTCATAATCCTCTAAAGACTCATCATTCCCCATGGTCATCCGAAAGATCTCTCCCCTGGTTTCCTTAGACCTACAGTAATCCCTATACTTGGTATTGAAGGCTTGCTGCATCTGAGCCCAAGTAGTGATACTATTCCCAGGTAATCCCATGAACCAGCGTAGTGCTGCATCCTTAAGGGTTGAAGGGAAAAGCTTCAGCTTTTGCTCATCTTCAGTATAGTCATAGGTTCTACAAAGGACATCAAACTCAAACAAAAAGGTATCAGGATCCTCAGTGGTCAGTCCATGGAAGTGAGGCAAGGCGGAGGGGCTAATGTTCTTCATTTTCATCTCTCCATTGGTCTCTCGGATGGGGAAAGCTCCTTCTATTCTCTCATCTTCTCTTCTATTATCAGCCATGGCTTCAGATGGAGTGGTCTCTAACTCTTCTTCTTCTATAGGGTCTTGGTATATCTCAGGATGTTCACCTATAGGTTCCTCTGGGTCACTGTCACCAAAGAAGAGAGAAGGGTGACTTAGTGATGTGGTGGGGGTGTTGGGTAGGAATTTGCCTGATCTATCTCGGTTCCTACGAGGCATGAAATGGAAAAGACTTTTCTTTTTTTGATTGCTTTTGCTTTTTCTTTGGTACCTGCAAAACTGAAACAGAGTGATCTACAACTAACTATCTTGCTCAAATGAAATTGCGGAATTGGAAAGCTAATCTAGGAAAGCGAGAAATACTAATCTATGAAAGCAGGAAATACTAAGCTAAGAAAGCAGGAAATGCTAATCTATGAAAGCAGGAAATACTAAGCTAGGAAAGCAGGAAATGCTAATCTATGAAAGCAGGAAATACTAAGCTAGGAAAGCAGGAAATACTAAGCTACTTTTGCAGAATGGAAATGAAATAGACTACTGAGCAGAAGTAAGAGTACGAAAGTAGAAGAAAAGCAACAATTACTAATACTCTGACGCTTCCCCGGCAACGGCGCTAAAAAGGATGGTGAGCTCCAGTATTGTGGCAATAATGCTACAACTCCTGGGGCTTCCTGTCTCTCATTTTATCAACCCGGTAGTTCATACAAACTTGGAAGCGACGGTGCTATATGCACAAGTACTAGCTCTTGTCGCAACTGTCACTTGGTCAGCTGGCACAAGTCCGCTAGGGCTCAAGCCAACTTCTATAGGCTCTCAGAAGAAGCTTGCTAATTGATGGACGAAAGCTATTCTCAAAGGGAAGCTACTTTACTTGACAAAAAATGAACTGAAAGCAAATCAAAGCATGTAAACCTAGGAAACCCTAATTTAACTAGTCTAACCTCTATAATGCAAAGAATGTGAATGAAACTTCTACCAATGCTGCTGTTACCTCTAATAAGTGAAAATGCATGGATCTAAGCTGCTTGCATCATAAAAGACATGTTTTTGTATTTTTCCTTTAAGTGTATGGAATGATTGTGATTGTGTGCTAATTAGGGTTTGGTTGTGCAGATGGGATGGAGAAGGAAGGAAAGCGTGGGACAGGTTGGGGAGGCTAGGAGAGGTCCCTAGGGATCCTTAGCATCCATCCACAGAGGTTCCTCACATTCAGAAGCTCAACAACCGAGTGAGTGGCCTCCTACAGGATGGCTGCAGGGGATCCTACAGGATACTCAGAGGTTTCTACAGGATGTCTATAAACTGCTACAGGATGACCTACCGTGGGGGTTTGAAGTGATGGAGGAGTGATGGAATGGTAGGGGGAGATGTGTAAGGTAGGGATAAGGCTGGTGATGGCTCAGAAGTGGATGAATAGGATGGGAAATGAGTGTAGGGAGTAGGTTGGAAGGTAAAGGGCTATGTCAACGAAAGGGCTAGAGAATGAAGTTACGTGAGGAGTGGAAGACTTTGGGAGATAACAGAGCGGAACAGAGGTCAAAGATGTGTTTGCATGCGTGATCAAGATGGAGGAGAAGGTAATGGAACGAGAGAGAGCAGTGTAAATGAAACAAATGCTTATGATTGTCACCAAACCGAAAATGCATTAACCTAGACTACCTGTGCTATGAATTTAATGAACAACAATCCAAAACGTGAAGAGAAATGTGTATGAAGCGGTGATGAAGGTGTGTGGTGCAGGTGTGAATGACATGGAAGCATCTAACATAACCGTGACTGTATTGCAGCAATCATCAAGTAAAGAAATGCGTGTTTTTGGTGGTTAGTTATGGACTGCACCCCAATCTCCAAGAGAGATGGCAGTGAGCCTTAACAACCTTTTTGCTGGAGCTCCAATCGATTATATCTATCCTCTGCTACACTAAGCAAGTGGAAACAAATTCACCATAAGCAAATCCTATCTAACTCATGAAAAAGACCAAATTAACAACCTGTAATTCAAATTGCATGTGCAAATGAAAACTCAAAGTGCTGAAACGAAATGGAAACAACACTACAGCAGAGGGGATCTATGGCTCTCAGGTTGGGCCCTAACCTGAGAGCTATAGTCTCCTTAAGAAAACTCAGAACTAGATCAGAATCTGCCTTGTTTATTCATAATCTGATGTCATGCCAATTTGGCTTACAAAAAGGAACAAAAACTGAGCTGTGCTCCAAAATTACAATAGTAATGCAAAAGTTTCAACAACCTATCAAAGGCTACGGCCTCTATACTTATGCAAAATAGTGATCCAACAAGCGTCCTTGATTTTAGGAGCTCGGCTGTCCAACTAGAGTTTAACTGCTGATCCTGTAGGACAGTCATAAGTGCTGTTCCTGTAGAACAGTTGTAACTGCTGTTCCTGTAGAACAGCTGGCTGCTTCTAAGCTCGGAGGGGAGATGGATTGGAGCTCGGAGTTCTTGTGTGGGAATCACGAGGAATGTCCCCAAGACCGTGGACATCCTCTCTAAAAACCAGCAGTGCCACCTCATTGTCTCCTTGTCTCCTTTTTCGTTGTCTTTTGCTCCCTTTTAATGCCAAAACCTGGAATCATAATGCATTAGTCACGTAGATAGAGTGCCTACCCTTCTTCCTACAAACAACATGAACAAACTAAGAAATGCATGCATAAGCAATAAAAAATGAATGGTTTGAGCAAGTAGAATAGGCCAAAATGAGCCCAAATTGTACCAAAATTGGGGCTCATCAGCAACGCCCCGGGAAATTTTTTTTTGGACCCTATATTAGGTTGGGCGGACCTACCTATGGTTTTGTGCATGGTTTTCGCACATGGTTTTGGACGTGATGGTTTTCGTTCCATGGTATTGGATGCTTTGACATGTATAAATATGTATTGCAACATTGAAAGAAACATAATGAAAAATCAATTTGGTAGTCCCGATTTTGGGATCTAGGGGAAAATCTTTGTGTGTATGTGTTTTATGTGTTATTCTCTCACATTGTTTATTTTTTGTGTTTTAGAATTCGTATGCAGGTAATTTTTGTAGGAGGTTAAAACCTACATTTGGTATGAGAGTTGCTTTGGCTTCGAGGGGACGCCTTTGTTGTTGAGGGGTTTCGCTCGAGCCTATGGTAGACCTTGTTCAGTGGGAGATCTGCGGGATCGATTCTAGTGGTAAAAGAAGATGGCGAGTAGTGGAAAGATAGAGATCGAGAAATTTAATGGTCAGAGTTTTGAGTTGTGGAAACTCAAGAGGGAGGATCAGTTGGTGGATAAAGATCAGTGGATCGTGGTAGATCGGGGTACTAAACCAACGGGAGTGTCCGATGAAGAATGGAAGAAGTTGGATCGGAAGGCAAAGAGCACAATATGATTGTCTGTCTCAGATTCAGTATTGTTGAATGTATTAGGGGAAGCTACTACGAAGGATTTGTGGGACAAGTTAGGGACTTTGTACCAATCTAAGTCTCTGGTGAATAAATTGTTCCTACGGAAAAAGCTGTATAACCTGGGGATGAAAGATGGAGACTCAGTGAAAAAGCATCTGAATGCATTAATACTGTGGTAAGTCAGTTATTATCTGTTGATATTAAAACTTCAGATGAAGATAAGTGCATCATTTTGTTGTGTTCTCTACCAGATTCGTGGATAGTCTGGTTATTGCAATAGGTAGCAATGCAATTACCTTGGATTTTTATTAAATAGTCTCATCCTTACTGACGGAGGAGATGAGATGGAAACATATGGAGAGCCAGAATGGTGATGCCTTGTCTGTATGGGAGAGTCCCAAAACAGAAACAAAAAATAAGTCATCAAGTGGGAGATCTAAATCTAGAGGGAGATCTAAATCTCTAGGAAAACCTGTAAAGGTGGTGTGTTGGAAATGCGGAAAGGAAGGGAACTACAAAAGGAACTGTAAATTTAAAGCTCCTGACAAAGGAAAGGGATTTGATGATTCTCCTTCTACAGAGGCGAAAACCACCTCAGATGAAGGTGGGGATGTGTACTTGGCTTCTTCAAGTACACATGTAGATCATGAGGCATGGTTGATTGACTTAGGTGCATCCTTTCACTTCACTCCCCATAGAGAGTGGTTCTACGAGTATGAGAAATATGATGGTGGTGATGCCTTCTTGGGGGATGATAGGAAGGCTAGAATCGTTGGTCATGGAAAAGTAAAGTTGAAGTTGCAAGGTGGAAGGGTTAGAATGCTTTCGAGTGTTCTTCATATTCCTGCATTAGCCAAAAATCTGATTTTTGTAAGCAAGCTGGATGATGCAGGCGTAAAGATAGTGTTCGAGAAGGGTACCTGCAAGATGGTTCGAGGAGCACTGGTATTGATGTGGGGATTTTGGATTGGAACTTTGTACAAGCTGCAAGGTAGCACTGTTGTTGATGGGTGAAATAGTTCTATGATTCTTGAAAGTGGAACAAAAAATTTAGTGGTCTCTGGAGAGAAGACCATGTTGTGGCATCAAAGGTTTAGACATATTGGAGAAAAGGGCCTTCGAATACTTTATGGTAAAGGAATGGTAGAAGGTATGAGTAATAGCTCTCTGGATTTTGATTTCTATGAAAATTGTGTATATGGGAAGCAGAATCGGCTGAGTTTCCCCTCTGGTGGTAAGAAGGTGAAACAGATATTAGAGCTTGCGCACAGTGATGTGTTTTGGACCTGTGAAGGTTCCATCAGTGGGTAAGTCTTTGTACTATGTATCATTTATAGATGACTTATCAAGTAATACATGGATATATTTCCTTAAGAAGAGATCTGAAGTCTTTGATAGGTTTAAAGAATTTAAGGCTCTGGTGGAAAGCCATACAGAGAAGAAGATAAAGGTGTTGAGGTCAGATAACGATGGAAATTTTTGCAGCAAGGAATTTGAAAATTTTTGTAAGAAGTGTGTTATATCATAACAGAAGACTACTCCATACACACCTGAGAAAAATGGAATTGTAGAAAGAATGAACAAGACGTTGATGGAAAGGGCAAGAAGCATGCTCAATGGTGTCAGGTTAGGACATGAATTCTAGGCAGAGGTGGTGGAGACAACATGTTACCTAGTCAACAAATCACCTTCATCAGAGTTGGAAGATAAGACTCCACAAGAGGTATGGACTGGTAAGAAACCCTCTCTTTCACATCTGAGGGTGTTTGGATGTGATGCATATGTACATTTTCCAAAGGAGAAAAGAACCAAGTTGGATAGTAAATCTGAAAAGTGCATCTTTATTGGGTATAAGGACGGTTTAAAGGGTTATAATCTTTGGAAACCAGTAACAAGGAAGGTTGTGAACATCCAAGATGTGGCATTTAGAGAGTGAAAGATGTTATTAAACATGAAGTCCAACCAAAGGAACCCGAGAAGATAGAGTTTGAGCTTAAGGAGGAAGAATCAGACTCTACAGCAAGAGGAGGAATTAGAATATGAAGAGCCACAAACTCCGCGTGTGAGAAGATCAGTTCAAGAAAGAAGGAAGATGGAGAGGTATAGTCCATCTACTTTCTATGCAAATTTTCTTTATTTGTTACTAATAATGATCCAAGAATTGTGAAGGAAGCAGTAGATTCAGAGGATGGAAAACTATGGAAAGAGGCCATGGTTGATGAAATGGCATCTTTGCACAAAAATGAGGCTTGGGATCTGGTGGAGTTTCCAGCTGGAAGGAAACCCATTGGCAGCAAATGGGTGTTCAAGAAGAAGATAAATGCAGAAGGAAAGGTGGAGAAATACAAATCTCGGTTGGTAGAAAAAGGTTATTCCCAGGTGCTGGAATTGATTTTGGTGATATTTTTTTCTCCTATTGCCAAGGTAGCTTCTATTAGATTACTTTTATCTGTTGTTGCTGCTTTTGACTTTGAGGTAGAAAAGGTGGATGTGAAGACAAAATTTCTTCATGGGGATCTGGAAGAGGAGATCTACATGAAGAAACCTGAAGGTTTTGCAGTGAAGGGTAAGAAAGAACTGCTATGCAAGTTAAATAAGTCTTTGTATGGCTTAAGACAGTCACCAAGGATGTGGTATCAGAAATTTTATACATTTATACGGGGACTTGGCTTCACCAAAAGCAAAGGAGATCACTGTGTATATTTTAAATTAATTGGTGACCGTGTTTATTTATCTAGTCTTATATGTGGATGATATGTTGTTGGTTGGAAATGACAAAGAAAATTATCAAGGATTGAAGACCCAATTGTCCTCACAATTCGACATGAAAGATCTTGGTGCTGCAAACTATATTTTGGGCATGGAAATTAAAAGAGATTGGGCAAAGAGGAAGCTCTAGTTAAAACCAGAGGAAGTATGTCGAGACAAATACTACAGAGGTTTAATATGTAGGATAGTAAATAGGTGAAGGTTTTGATTCCTGTAGGTGTAAAGTTATCTTCTGAACAGTGTCCCAAGACACAAGAAGATGAAGAGGACATGTCTCGTGTTCCATATGCAAGTGTATTCGGTAGTCTAATGTATGCTATGGTCTGTACTAGACTAGACATTGCACATGTAGTGGGAGTATTGAGAATGTTTATGTCAAAACCAGGGAAGGAGCATTGGATAGCAGTGAAGTGGTTTTTTAGGTATTTGCGTGGCACTAGTGATTATGGTTTGTGCTACCAAGGAAGGCCAGGATTGGACAGAGTTTTGGATATTCGTGGCTTTGTTGATGCAGACTGGGCTGGAGATTTGGATCAAAGAAGATCTACAAGTGGGTATGTGTTTAACCTATTTGGAGGTGCAGTCAGTTGGATGAGTAAGAATAATTTGTAGTGGCACTATCAACTACAGAGGCAGAATACATGGCAGCCACTCATGCAAGAAAGGAAGCAATTTGGTTGCAAAGATTGTGTTCAAGTATGGGGTTAGTGCAGGGAGCTATAAGGATGGACTGTGATAGCCAATGTGCAATCTTCTAGGAAAAGAATCCTACTTACCATTCAAGGACAAAACACATTCATGTTCAGTATCACTTTTGTGAGGGATATGATAGAAGAAAAAAAGGTGTTGCTGGTAAAGGTTGACATTTGAAGAATACTGCAGATGCATTGACAAAATTTGTGAGCTCTGAGAAGTTCTCTTGGTGTAGAGAAATAATGGGCATTGTAGGGCTAGATAAATAACTAAGCTCTCTTGTGGCCCCCAGTGGAAAGAAAACAACAAGTGGGAGAATGTTGGTTTGTGTTATATTCTTTCCACGACTAGTCGCCCTAGTTAACCAGGGGGTTAAAGGGGAGGCGGAGCCCCCCCTTCATTGCACCGATTGCGCAGCGGGGGGGTCACAGGTGGTTTGAAGGGGACGGGTAGCCTCCCTCTATGGGCAAATTTTTTTTAGACCCTATATTAGGTTGGGCGGACCTACCTATGGTTTTGTGCATAGCTTTCGCACATGGTTTTTGGTCCATGGTTTTGGACACAATGATTTTTGGTCCATGGTATTGGATGCTTCGGCATGTATAAATATGTATTGTAACATTGGAAGGAACATAATGAAAAATCAATCTAGTAGTCCCAGTTTTGGGATCTAGGGGAAACTCTCTGTGTATATGTGTTTTATGTGTTATTATCTCGCATTGTTTATTTTCTGTGTTTTAGAATTCGTACGCAGGTAATTTCTGTACGAGGTTAAAACCTACATGTTAATCACCCCCTGTTTAAAATACTTTTGGAGGAGGCAGAGAAAGAGTATGGATTCCAAAATGAAGGGCCTCTTGCATTTCCATGTCAAGTGGCATTTTTTCCACAGGATTATGTGGATGCTGCAGGGTCATTAGAATTAGAAATGAATTCCTACTATGGACTCTCTAGTTGATTTTACATACACAATTTTTTAAGTTCTAATGTCGTTAGAACATGCAATTTTTTGTAGATTTCTATGGGAATGTTCTTGTATGTGAGATGCTAGAAATTTCTTCACAGTTATATTTTTACTCACAGAAGCCTCAATTCTAGAAATGTAGTCTTTCTCTTCTTTTTTTAAGATATGGGTATTTTTATGTCCATTGTAAATTTTGAGAATATCTGTGAGTTTAGAAAAGTGGCCATATGTTTTGATTTCTTTTCTCCCCATTATCAAATTCCAAGATATTCCCAAATCTGCCTCCAAAATAATTTTAATAAATTAGAAATGAAAATGTCCATTAATGTAAATAGGTTTTTTATCTTCTCTTTACAAGTTTAACCCATTCCAATTATATTCCCAAAAATCTGCAACTGCAATAAGTTTAATATATTAGAAATGACTCTGTCCATTAACGTAAACAGTTTTTTTAATCTTCTCTTTACAAGTTTAACCCAAAGGATTCATTGTAATCTAGAAACAATAAGTCATGCAGTTGTGGTCCATCAGCCAGGGTGGGGAGGTTTGGTCTCACAGGTTCATGGTCTGAATTTCCTGGCAGGGACTATGTAGCCTGAGAGTTGTTCCAAGGTTATTTCTTCAGTTGCAAAAAAAAATCCATAGAAATAAATAAAAGAATAAAAAATACTAAAAATGCATATAATACTAAAACAGTAAATAAATGTGTTTAGATATTATTAATTATTAGTTGATATAGTGGGAAAATTAATAT